>CM028384.1:44580301-44650421 GCA_013146195.2 Codonopsis lanceolata | reverse complement strand
TTCCAAGAGGATCGCCGCAGCCTCTAATGTCTTTGATCGTTATTATACGCTTCTTGAACGAGGTGGATAAGCCTCCCGTAATGCGGTTGTATTCCAAAATCGCTATACGTATATAGATAGACATGATAATACTTGACCATGAGTCCCTCAGATTGTTTAGTATTATAGAATTGAATATTCTTTCCGATAACTACTTTCCCGGTATAGAGAGGACTACTCCGATAGAGAGGGAATATTATCCTGACTCCCTAATGAGACTTGGTGAGTAACCGGCAGGTGACCCCGCGATTTCTAATTGAATTGGTTGTCAACCTGTATACTACTTGACCCATAGTGATTGAAGTCTACTAGTTAGTAACCAATTGCTACCTAGGATGCATAAGTTATGGTGTTTACTTGTTGCTAAGTCAAATACGTTAATAAGAATATTAGCGTGGTGTAACATGCTTTATCTATAATGAAATAGATTATTAAGGAGTATGAATATTCCATACTTGGTATACTGCGTAATAGATTAATATGCTATGTACATGATATTGATTTCCATGTCGTATGTGATTTTTATTATTTGTGCATGAGACATGAAGGATGCTATTATGTAATTGCAACCCCTCGCATCCCTAAGCGGCGAAAGCTTTTGAAGTCACTTGAGGCCCCGACTTGATTATCAGAGGTCTTCGTGGGGAGAACTAGAACAGTGATATTATATGATATGAGGGATTGACCGAACCCGTTACCAAATGAAAAAATAAATTGAAAGTGGTGTCTTGTTTTGCTTGTGCAAATATGTGCAACATGTATATTGAAATCATGCCATGAATGAAATGAACTTGTGACTTGATCAAATGAGTTAACGTCTTACTTGATTTTAGTGTAAGGGCGGAGCCTAGAAATTCGTGTCGTGACCAGGATAATTTTATTAGCCCGAAAACTCTTTGTTGGGATGTTTGTTAATTGATTGCAACTATTGCACATGCTTAAGAATTACTTGATTAGTTGATAAAGAGGAATTTTCACCTCAATGTCCACGCTTGTTGGAACTTTTCCGTAAGCCTTGATAATGTTCTTGAACCCCGCCAAGAGTCAAGATGACTCGACTTTGGAATTGATTGGGGAGAATATTTAAGTATTTCTTTCCCTCGTGTCTTGAGGCACACGCTAAGAGGTGGTCATGGGATTGTGAATTCGTGGACGAATTCTTTTAAGGAGGTGAGGATGTAAGACCACGAACCTTCGTGTAATTGACCTTATTGCCTTGCGTGTCGCTCAGCAACCGTAACCTCGCTACTCGACTTGAGGTAAGAACCTTGATTAATACTGGGAAGGCAGTATAGGAGCCAATATATTAGTTCCATATGTTCCATAGACCTTAACTAGTTAAAGTCACAAGTCGTGACTCGACGATAGCCTCGGAATGCGACGCGATTGAGGGTTTACTCCTTTGTGTTCGTGACCCTGGTTTGGGTCCTAGACCTCTTTAAGATGGTTTGTTAACATGTTTAGATGTGTTAGACTTCAAGTTGGAGGTGTTCCTTAAGTCTATCGAAGATTTGGAAGTTTTGGAGATAGCGTTCGCTCTCTATCGCAGGGAATCGAGTCGCTGCGTAACGCTCTCCTTTGGGATTCTTATTTCCCTAAGTTGTTATTCAACTTCCTAGAAGTATTTAAGCTTCTTCATTAGCCCTTAGACTTGCCTTAAAAGTCTCCTTTCATTGCTCGCTTGATTTCGAAGTTCTGCTCGTCCCTGCACGTTGTTGCACCCTTCCTGCTTCGCCCGAGTTGTTTCGGAGTTGTTCGGGTGTGTTTTAGACTTGTTTTGAGTTGGGTTAGACCTTAGGATGGTTGCCCATAAGTTTGGGATCATTTAGATCAAGTTTAGACCAAGTTTTGGAGGTTCAGGAGCCGAGGCGGCCGCATGGGATGGAGTGAGGCGCCCGCCTCGATATCGAGAGCAACCTTGTGGAAGGAGTGAGGCGGGCATGGAGAAGGGTGAGGCGCCCGCCTCACCTGCAACAGAAAGCTACGGATTCTTTCCCTTTTTGATTTTTGTGTGAAATACCTATTCTACCCCTATTTTAACCCCTCCCTTTGCCTTGTCCACAACTAGGAAGGGTAGAATCGTCTTTCCTAACCCTTTATAATCTAATTTCCTCCTCCTCCTCCCTCATTTTTTTTCACAAACCGTGAGTTTTAGAGAGAGAGGGAGAAGGAGCTTCCATGGGAGATTCGTCGATTCCCGGAGTTCCGGCCATCGGATTGTCGAGCCGTGACCGCCATCGCGAAGCCCTCGCCGAGTAGAGTCTTTCCCCTCGGTTTGTCTTCCACATCCTAGAAGTTTGTGGCTCGATTGAGGTACGTTACTTGAGCCCTAGTTTCTCTCTCTACAAACATCTTGATGATAGATCGTTGGAGACTTGTTCCTTGTGATTTATTGTTATATTACATGTCAAAATGATATGTTTTGAATGGGTATCAATAGATTTTGTTAAGGGTTTGAAACCAAATGGATTATTGAGCATGTGGGAATTGTTATGATATAAGATTTATTTTTGTTGGGTTTGGAACCCGGATAAATTGTAAATCCTGAAATTTTGCCTCGAACTAGAAATTTGGAACTTTGTAAATTGATTCAAATGGAGTCAATTAATTATGAAAATTGTTACTTGAACCTTAGGATAAATTCCTATAGCTTCTTGTGTGCATTGAATCTCAATTGCGAAATTTAGAGAATTGCTCGGGTGATACCAAATTGGTAATAAGATTGATTCTTGGCTTAGGACTCTAATTGAGTCTCTTGAATAATGTTAAGTGCGAGATTTTCGCTAGTTCTTGGATGGGTTACGTGTGAGTCAAGAATGCGTAACTCGATAGAAAGACGTTTTGAATGGGTTCAATGATGAACTAGAACCAATAATACTAGTTGGACTTTTAATGAAGTCCCAAGATTTGTAGAAATGTAATATGAGACTTTACTGGGGAACCCTGTTAACATCCTTGGAAAATCCGGAATTGCTTCGTGACCATTCTCCCTTAGGAAGGATATTTGGTCTGTATATGCCTTAGTACCCTCTATGATGGGAATCTTGAGTTGTCGTAAAGATGACTGTATGGTCCGGGTATGCCTTAGTACCCCTATGGTGGGAAGCTTGAGTTGTCTTCGCCTCTCTGCTCTTCCGTATGCATACTTGATCTTTAATTCTTAAAGGGAACCTCGAGAGGATTTTATAATGTTATATATATCTTATGATTCTATGGAACTGAGCTTGATAAGGCTTGTTTGTGATTAATGCATGAACCTCTATGTTTACTTGAGATCATGATCTTTAAGCATATTGTATCTCTTATCTTATAATTATCCTCTTATTGAGTATCAATGTAATTTGATTTATAATTCTATTAACAAATGGAATTACAGCTTGAAATTGAACTAAGCTTGGTTGGACAATAATCAACTTAGGTTTCTGCCTTTTATACTTGACTTAGTAAATTTGAACTAAGGTTCCTAAATGGAACGAGAACTTAACCTGCGCCGTGAACAAGAACCTAGAAAGGAGTCTTGGACACATATAGTGTTCAAACTCTATTTGACTGGAATTATAGAAATGACTCGACGGAGTCGATGCTAGTGGGTCGTTTAACAATACCGACTCCACGATAAACCCCTACAACGCTTGAAATCCGTTTAACTAGAATACTAGTTTCGAGATTCTTAATTTAATTCATGCTCACGCCTAATTACTAGCTGTAAAAGAATAACATGCCCACCGACTTGAATGAGACCGCTATCCGTGCTCGCCCTTGCTTGATTTCTTAAATAAGTAAATATTACTTGTTTACCCCGATAAGTCCAAATTTGACATACGTGTCCCGATTGTCTTGCCTGCCTTGCCTGCTCTTGCCTCGGTCTTGCCTTTGCCCTGCCTTGCCTGCTTGCCCCTGCCTCTGCCTTGCCTCTTGCTCGCCTTGCCTGCCTTGCCCTGTGTCTTGCCTTGCCTTCCCTGGTTGACAATTGCTTCACCGTTACGAATCATGAGATTCGTGATAGAGATGGGTTGCCGAACCAGAAACGGGCAAACCCCTCCATTCTTGATCACTTTGGAGAAGAGTACCTTGTGTAACCATTAGGGCGCTTGGACTAATACTATCCTGGGTCGATGTACCATCTCGTACATACGACAAAGACGCTCCTCAAGCACGCTTATCTTGCAGAGCTACCCGGCAAGCATCGCATTTATATCCTATCCTCTTATAAGTGGATTTCTTCTAGCATTTGTGAAGACAAAGTGCTATCATGAATACATAAACTAAATGCCTATATATACTTGTTCTTGATCGCTTGACTTCCGTAATAGGCCTGTGAATTGTATGATAAGCATATACGCAGATATACATACTCTTGCTTGATTTTCCCCTGATTACCTGCATGTGTATATATATGTAGATATACATACCCTTACTTGATTTACACTGACTGCCTTCGTATGTATATAATAGTAGATATGCATATCCTTACATGATAAACTGCCATGAATGAATTGTTTGGTACATCAATGAATTTACATACCACACTTGATAATCCTATGAGGGACTTGGTATATGAATATTTATAAATATGCATACTTCTATTTAATCGCCTATGAGGCTTGGGTGTCCTACTTAATAGATATACATCCATAATCATGATTATTCTTGTGCCTTGCTTCCTGACCTGTTTGACTGTTTGTGAACAGGGAATTCACCCTGAGTTATCTTGGTAGTCTGGTAAAGGACCGGTTTTCATTCAGTACAACCCGACTTACTGGGTCTTCGTCGTAAAACGATATCATTTCCTCTTACGACAATATTTAAATTATGTCTTATTGTTTAGTAGTAACGTACTGGGTCATTATGACTCATCCCGTACTTTGTTTCTAGTTGCAGCTCAGGAGTCGTATTGAGGACGCATAGTACGGATCGTAGTGCGTAATCACGCTGATCGATAGCTCGAGCTTAGTACGCGTGTTCGTGATTGTAACAGTCTATTCCGAGTAATAGCTTGAGGACTCCTATCTCTCTAGCATCCTTGACTTGTATTTCATAATATTATATTCTTGTGAGTTCGTTGTATTGTAAGGTTATTTAGACTTTACAGTCGGGTAGAATATCTGGGTTTTGTTTTAGTTCTCCTTTGGGCCGACGTGTTGTGTCGTTGCTCATAGCCTTGGTGTTTATATTCTGTTGTATCCCAGGCACGCAGTAGCCTTGGGCTTTTCTCTATCCTAGTTGTTATTATTGTTGGTTAACCCCGGTATGCTTTAGCCGTGGGTAAGTGTTTTATCAGGTTGGTCCCTTGCTGAAACGCCGGCCTGGAGTGCCGATGGTTTGTCCAATCTGCAATGTTACAAGCACGCGAAGTTTCTTTTTTCTTTCCTTCGTGAAATTTATGTCTCTCTTGGTATCTTTGGCCTTGGTTTCGAGCTTCATAGCTCGGGACTACTTTTCATTTTCATTTCCGCATCTTCGAATTTTTTTTATACGTATTTTAGTACGTATTCTTGTTCTTGTTTAGAGCTTGTTAGCTCGACTGTCCGACTCGCACTATTATTTTATACGTGCTTGTCCTCCTCTTGCCTTGTCCTTGCGACGTGACGTTGGGATTCCGTTCCGGAATCCGGGTCGGGTCGCCACATTCCAAGATTCAATACATTGACAAATAGGTAGTGACCATTAACATACGACGAGCTAGGGGCTTAGCGTGCAGCGGGCAAGGATGTAGCGAGCTGGGGATTTACCTAGTGGGCAAAAGTGTGTAGCAAGCAGGATTTATCATGCTCAGGTATGAAGGTAACGGTTGTCTTGAATGCGTGCAGTTACTTCCGAGAAACTCGCCACCATTACCATGATGAGACCGTTATGGGGAACGTGGCAGTTCATCTGGCAGTTAATGTCCCCGCCAGTCATGCTCCCACGTTTAATGGGCAGTTACACTCCGACAGCAGCTATAAAAACCCCTCGAAACAAAGAAGAGAGGTACATGATTCTGAATACTAGCCTAAACTCTGCCAAATTGTTTACCTAGTTGACTGTTGTGCTAATTCCCACACCGGAGGGCTTTTGCAGGGAGTGCCCCTGCCAAGTTCACTGTTCTTATTTGTTTGCAGAGTTGGGCCTTGGTGATGATAGAAGAATTGAAAGCCAGATATCCAGTTGGAGAAGCCTAGTGTGTCTGAAGATTATCTTGGACGCATCAGTTGGTTCCGTTGCCGGGAAGGAAGCATTTTTCATAAGGCGGAATACTGTTCTTGGTAATTTCACGTGTTAGCTATGGCAGAGAATGGTGTTAATGGTGTCAACGGTAGTAATCAGGAAGAGGTACATGCAACACCACCGACTGGTAATAATCCACCACCTCACGATGCCCGTCATCAGCTTAATCAACAGCAAGGTTTGGATTCATTAGCCAGGAGTACAGTGGCTGTTGTTGAACTAGCCAACGAGTTCCGGGAGGAGGCTCTTCGCCAGAGGGCAATATATTCGGGGTAGATGCATCAGTTGAATCTACAGCTGATTGCAATGGATAAGCCACCTTTACCCATTGAGTTGGAGCCCCTACCTGGTTTGCCTGCACCGAGTCAGGCAGCAAGTGGGTCGAGGACCGGGGGAAATCCGTTGAATCCAGTGCACGTCCCCTCACAGCAGCGAGAATGGGAATCTAGGGGACACAACCAGCAAGAAGGCAGAGCTAGCCACAGAGTTGTATGTAGTGTGCATTCTCGACTGGGACCCCGAGTGGGAGAAGATTCAGCACAGTCTCGTCGTAATCGTAGATCGCCTTCCCCACGAAGGCCGCATCACCGTCGTCCTCGCTCACCATCACCGTGAAGGTCGTATGGTCGCAGTCATCGTACTCCATCCCCTAGGAGATCTCATGCTCGCCGTAATAGGACACCTTCTCCTAGGCGGACTCAAGTTCATCTGTCACATCAGTCTGGAGAAAGGAGGGATATGCAACTAGAGCTGTCAAAATGGGTTGGGCCCGTCGGGTCAGCCCACCCCGACACTTAAAAAAAGTGGGTTGGGTTGGAAAAATATGAACCCAATTAGAGGCGGGTCAAACAGGTTGAACCCAAGCGGGTTGCGGGCTGAGGCGGGGCGGGGCGGGTTGGGCGCGGGCTGACCCGTCTCTTGTGAAGACATAAAATACAAATTAGTAATTACTTAATTTACTTTATTGACTTAGACAGTTAGACTACTTAGTGACTTACTGTTTAATGAATAGTGAATACAAGTTGTATTGCATTATACTATGCCTATTATTTATATTCTAGTCTTTCCGGAGATCTCATAATCACAGACACAGACTTAAACAGTCAAACAAACACAAACCCTTCGAACTTCGTTGTCTCATTTCAAATTCTCAGTCAGTCCGCTTGTCTGGCTGTCTCACATTCACAATTTCGCATAGTCTCGAACTCGATGTGACGGTGTGACTCGTGTGAGTCCTAGGCAACCCTTCGTCTTTCGATTTCGATCTCAGACTCTCACAGTCTCACACACGACATGATAATTACACGGCGGCTTTGGCAATGGCAGATTGGCACCAAGCAGAAGTAGGCAGGTTTAGTGGACAGTGGTTCACCACTCTTCTTCCAAACTTCCACCATCGATCTTCCGATCCCCCTCTACCAGTCTACCGGTCTTCGGCCACCGCCTTTTTCTCTCTCAAGTCTCATCTCTTCGGATAGTGTTATTTTTTTATCAATGGTTAGAATTAAATTAATTTTTAAGAATTGTGGGAGAATTGGTGGGTTGAACCGCTCAACCCACAACCCATGATGGGTTGGGTTGGGTTGATATTTCTTAGGCCTGCCACCTTTGGCGGGTTGACCCGCCCCGCCCCGCCAACTGGTGGGTTTTGGTGGGTTGTGGGTTGGCCCGCCCCACCAACCCACCTTGACAGCTCTATATGCAACATTCTAATCCACAGAAAAATTTAATGGCTAATGAGCCAATGCCTTAGCTCACCGGTGTAGCCCAGGCACAAGTGGCGCAGGTCATGGGCTTTGCTCAAGCTCTGGGAGCTATGGGACCCCCACAGGCCCCTCTTGTGCCCGCGTTACAGCCTCAGCCCGTGGGTGGTTTACCTCCAACCATTAACATGCAGGAATTTGAAGATTTGAAACGTCGTATGGAAGTGTGGGAGCAGGGCAAGGCCCTAGATGGAAATTTTCTAGGAACTTCAGCTAGCCCTTTGGCCCCTTGGATTGAGAATGCACCACCAGCACAAGGGCTCATCTTCCCGAACATTAAAGAGTATATAGGGAAAACCAAAGCGAGAGATTGCTTGATGTCATTCGAGTCCCAGATCGGCCTTGTAACATCAGACGAGGCATTGAAAATTCGAGCTTTTGTGGGAGCGTTGCAAGGAAAGGCATTGGCATGGACGGGAGCTCTTTCGCGCATATCAATCAACAATTGGGCTGACCTGCAAGCAAAGTTTTTAGCAGATTTTGGGATCTCGGGCACACTAACAAAGACAAGGGCTGACTTGTCTAAGGTTAAGCAAGGAGCTCACGAGTCAACCACTAGTTATTTGGAGCGGTTCACGAAAGTACTGGAGCAGGTTCCTGGGTTGACCGAGCAGGAGGTGACCTCGTGCTTTGAAACAGGTTTACTCGAGAGCGAAGGTGGTTTGAGATCGGAATTAAGCATGAGGGAGCCCAAGACACAGGCAGAAATGTTAATGCGGGCTCAGAAATGGTGCGCGGGTGAGATCGCTAAAAAAGACAAGAAGAAGGAGACTACTGAGGTCGGGGGTACTCCTAAGGGTAATGGCCAGACTACGGGTGATGGTTACAACAAAGGCAAGTCGCGGTATGACCGCCCAAGAGAATTTCTTCAGGAAGCTGATCTCACCCCGCTTAATACATTGCGGGAAGACATCATGTATGAAATTCAAGATTAGTTACCCCGACCACCGCGTATGAATCCCAAGACGGCAGATATTAGGGATCGGGGGAAGAGGTGTGCCTATCATGACGATTATGGGCATACAACGGAAGAGTGTTGGCCGCTGAAAAAGGCCATTCAGAAGTTGATTAATGAAGGTCGATTAGACCGGTTCAAGAGAGATGGAGGGAACAGGGGGAATGTTCCCCGAAGAGATGCACCCCCGATCAGAGGGGTAATAAATGTAATCATGGATGAGGAGCCCACACCAACAGAGCTCGGTAAGCAGATCTGTTCTCTGTCAAAGGTGGTAGATCACCCGACCACTCTGCAAGTAGGAGAGGAGATTATACAGTTTACTCGTAGTGAGTTGGCGAGTAACGTGGCAGGGGAACAGTCTTTGATTGTTTCTGCTTTGATTGATGGTTGGGTCGTGCATAGAATCTTGGTGGACACTGGAGCCTGCAGGGATGTGATATACTACTCATGCTTTCAAGGTTTAGAGTTGAGTGATGACCGCCTAAAGCCTTATGCGGGGACTTTGGAGGGCTTCACCAATCATAAAGTACCTGTAAAAGGTACAGTCGAGCTAGAAGTTTTCATTGGTGAGGGTAGTCGTACTCGAGCTGAGAAATTCACCTTTATGGTGATTGACTTGAAATCCCCTTACAACATCATTCTAGGGGTACCGAGCATGACCAAGTTCCAAATGGTCGCTTCCATTCCTCACCAGCGGGCTAAGTTCTACACCGACCAAGGAGTAGGGATGTTGAAGAGTCAACCCCGGACAGTGTTGGAGTATGTACGAGATAATCAGAGGAAGAAGCAGAAGTTGACCTTGGAAGATGGTGAGCAGAAAACTACCATCAGCACCAAGGAAAAATCTAATGTGATTGTGGGACTGATACGGCGTCAAAAATTTGAACACCTCCAATTCTGTTCCAGCAATTTGGACAGTCCCTAGGCTGAACAAAACTTCACCCAAACAGCCCTTCAACCCGTCACAAACCCTCCCACAACCTGCTCAAACTTATAACGTTTCCTTAGAAAATTATTGCCCGAACTCCCAGCTTAATTTGGATAGATTACAAGTGCAAAATCTGCTCCAAATTATGAACTAACTTCAGCCCTGAACAGTTTGTATAAAAAGAATTTCTCCCTAACAATTCATCTCACCAATTAGCAACCAACTACCTAACAACTACTCTTACTCCCCGCCTAAATCACAGCAGGTGTTAAGCTGCCAAACAACCTCCCAAACCCAACAAAATCATGCACCAAGATCTGTCCAAACCCATACCAGATTCTCGTCCAAACTGCCTTCAAAAACAGTCGCGTTCCTTGAGCTTTTGCTGCCCAAACGGACCTGTTATCAAAGACGAAAAGACTGCTACGAAAAGAAATAAAAATAAGCAGAAATAGAGGAGGGATAGATCGGCCTCACCGGACAAGTTTCACTCGATTGTCGTAAAGAATGTCGTTTGACTCGACAACAAAGCTTCACTCACTTTGTTTGAAGAATCGGGAAGAAGAACAACCGTTCTCTTGTTCAGTTTTCACTCCACAAAAATTTGCCGTCTTATTCCAAGAGAATGCCTTTAAAAAGGCTTACAAAAATACTCCTAAGTTTAAAAGGAAAGAAACTCTTAAAACTTGGAAGAAAAGAAATTACTTTCCTAACTAAACTAAACTCCCTAAATTATCAAAAGAAACCAACTCTAATAAGGAAACAATTAACTTCTATCCTATTTATTGAATCCCTAACTAATTAGGAAGGAAATAAAGCTAAATAAATAAATAAAACTAAAACTAAAAACCCATTAAAATACAAATACGGATTTCATAAAAAGCCTACACTAAGTGATTCCTTCACCCTTTAGGAATTGTAGAAACCGTGTCCAACATGTTGTATGGGCTGCCTTCCACGGCTTGGCTGCTCATGTTGATGTAGCCGTGTCCTCCATGTGCCTTGCCACCTTTCTTGCCTTTCTTGAAGGCTTCCAAACCCTTGTACATGCCATTCAGCCCATAGTGTCCCTTATTCAGCCCCATTTGGTCCCCTTTGCATAATAAATACCTCACATGCAACTCCCTTGTCTCTTTTGGAACCCAACATGGCTGATATCTTGCTTGTGCACCCTCTTTACACAATTTCATGTTTCCCCCTCTCCATGTAATTAATAAACCCGAACCTTGTTACCCATGTAAGGTCCACCTTTGCTACCCCACACGTATCAGGGACCATCAACAATTGCTATGGTCGGAGAGGGCTCGGTTCAAGATGAGCAGTATGGTCCCGAGGAGAATGTTTGTCCTTTGCCGATGTTGAGGTCGGGGGGACAAATTGAGCAGTGCGTGGACCCAGGATTGGTACCAGCTATAGAAAATTGTGAGGAAGCCACTTGTCCTTTGCCGACATTGGGGTCGGGGGGACAGGCCGAGCAAGTGGTGGACATGGATTTGGATCAGCTTGATGCATCTGAGACTCAACCTGAGGAAGAAGAGAAAGTGGAGTGTGATACACTCCAAATGCGGGATGAACCGGAGTTTACAGCTCAAGATGAGCTTGAAGAAGTGGTTATCAATTCTGCTTACCCCGAGCAGAAGATAAAAATTGGCAAGGCATTGACAGCAGAGGCTCGAGCTAATCTGGTCAGGCAGCTTCAAGACAGCCTGGATGTGTTCGCATGGAGGCCAGAGGATATGCAAGGGGTGAACGATAATGTAGTTGTCCATTGTCTTAGTGTGGATCCAGCTTTCAGGCCAATTCAACAGCAGCCTAGAGTATATTCTGCCGAAAAGGACCAAGTTATCAAGGAAGAGGTGGAGAAATTGCTTAGTGCTGATATCATTGAAGAGATACATTATCCAACCTAGTTGGCTAATGTCGTTATGGTCAAAAAGTCTAATGGCAAATGGAGAATGTGTGTAGACTTCACACAGATTTGAATAAAGCTTGTCCAAAGGATTGCTATCCCCTTCTTCGCATTGACAAGCTGGTGGATGCTATAGCAGGGTTCGAGCTCCTAAGTTTCATTGATGCATATTTTCGGGTATCATCAAGTGAAGATGAACGAGAAGGATAAGACCTTGATAGCTTTTCGAGCAGCAGGGGGGCTTTACTGCTATAAGATGATGCCATTTGGCTTGAAGAATGCGGGGGCCACTTATCAGCGGATGGTGAATAAGGTCTTCAGCTCGTAGATCGGCAGAAACGTGGAGGCTTACATTGATGATATGGTGGTGAAGACCAAAGGGCATGATCACGTTGTTGATTTGGGGGAGACTTTTGGCAACCTCAGGAAAAACAATATGAAGCTGAACCCGAGCAAGTGTGTGTTCGGGGTGAAGGCGGGCAAATTGTTGGGGTTCATGGTGACTGAAAGGGGTATAGAGGCCAATCCATAAAAAATTAAGGCATTAGTCACTATGAAGCCTCCTCGGTGTATCAAGGATGTTCAGAAGCTCAACGACCGAGTTATAGCCCTTGGTCGTTTCATTTCCAAGTCGACAGAGAGGTGCCTGTCATTCTTCAAAGTTCTCCGCGGAAACAGAGGGTTTGAGTGGACAAAGGAATGTCAGGAGGCTTTCAAGCAGCTGGTGAAGTATCTGGGGCAGCCTCCGTTATTGAGTAATCCAATCCTCGGTGAGAAGTTGTTTCTGTATTTAGCAGCCATAGAGCAGGCTGTAGCCGCTGTGTTAGTTAGAGAAGAATGTAACTTGCAAAATCATGTGTATTATGTTTCTAAGGCCCTCACCGTCGTGGAGGGACGTTATTTTAATGCAGAAAAGTTAGCCTATTCGCTTGTTGTTGATGCTCGGAAACTTCGAGCTTATTTTTATGCACACTCCATCATTGTGTACACGGATTCACCTCTCAGGAAAATTTTGCACAAGCCAGATTCCTCTGGTCGCCTGCTCACCTGGTCCATCGAACTAATTGAGTTTCAGATAGATTACCAGCCTCGACGAGCAATTAAGGCACAAGCTTTGGCAGACTTTGTGGCTGAGACTAGTTTCAAGGATTCGTGTGAGGAGGAGATTTCTACCAAGACTGTATCAACAACTGTACCAATTCAAAGGCCCCGGCCAGATTATTGCTGAGAGTTACACGTGGATGGTTCAGCTAGTAGGTTTGGAAGTGGAGCAGGCCTGGTGTTAGTTCCACCCGAGCAGGATGTGGAGTTTGAAAAGGCTTTGCGTTTCAAATTTCCAGCATCAAACAACCAAGCAGTGTATGAGGCTTTGATCGCGGGGCTGGAGCTCGCGTAAGATGTTGGAGTGCGTGAAATAGTAATTTACTGTGATTCACAGTTGGTTATGAATCAAGGAAGGGGCGATTACGCTGTCCATCATCCGGTGTTAGTTCGCTACTGTGCCATGGTACAGGAAGTTTTGAAGGATTTTGACTACTGGGTGCTGGTGCGAATTGGTCGCGAGGATAATATGCGTGCAGATTACCTATCTAAGATGGTCGAGGACAAAATTCAATCTCTGCACCTAGGGGTCATGATTGAATACTTGGAGGTCCCAGTGATAGAAAAAGAGGTAATAAGGGACATTGAGCCTGCCGTGAAGTGTTGGATAGATGATTTGAAGGCTTACATCAAACAAGGAACCTTGCCCGAGGACAAGTCAGAAGCTCGAACCATTCAGAAGCGGGCTTGCCGGTATGTTATTCTGGATAAGATACTTTACAGACAGTCGTATACTAGACCTTTGCTCAGGTGTGTGCGACCAGAGATGACCGAGGGCATTTTGGGAGAAATTCACGAAGGAAAATGTGGAGGGCATCCAGGTCAATGGTCTTTGGCAGAAAAAGTTTTGGCTGCGGGGTTTTATTGGATTACTCCGAGGCGAGATGCAGAAATGTATGTTCGGCGTTGTGATAAGTGTCAACGTTACGCTGATATACCTCGGTTACCCTCTACCGAGCAGACTCCTGTGGTGGCATCATGACCGTTTGACATGTGGGGTATAGACCTCATAGGTCCTTTTCCCTTGGCTCGTTCGAAGTTTAAGTACGCAGTGGTAGCTGTTGATTACTTTACTAAGTGGGTAGAGGCCAAGCCATTGACAACTATTAATGAGGTCAATGTGATCGACTTCGTGCATGAGCATATTTGGTGCCGATTTGGGGTACCCCGAGCAATAGTTTCCGATCATGGGACTCAGTTTTCGGAGAAATTCACAAAAGAATGCGAGCAGATGCGTGTGAAGCAATGGCAGTCATCTATTGCATATCCTCAGGGTAATGGTCAAGCTGAGGCCACTAATAAGCAAGTCATGCATGCTCTTAAGCGAAATCTTGAGGATAAAGCAGGAATATGGGTGGACAAGTTGCCATCAGCTTTGTGGGCGGTCAGGACAACGATCAGAGAGCCCACGGGTGAAATTGCTTTCTCTCTAGCTTATGGATCTGAGGCCATAGCACCGGTAGAGATGTACTTGCCCAATCATAGAGTGTCACACTATGATGCAGAATCCAACATTGTAACTCGGGCAGTTGATCTTGATTTATTAGAGGAAAAACGGTTGGAATCCAAAATGCGAATGGCTAATTACAAGCAGCGAGCAAAGGCCCATCACGATAAAAGGGTTCATGGTCGGTCATTTGATGTGGGCGACTGGGTTCTCCATAAAATTGAAGCAACATGCCATCGAGCAGAATGGGGAAAGTTTTCTCCTAATTGGGAAGGTCCTTTTCAGATAGTTAGAATTGTTAATAAAGGAACCTATATGTTGCGAACAGAGGATAGCAGCGAGTTGAAGCATCCATGGCATGCAGATCATTTGAAGAAATACTATCGGTGATTGATGGTGTCCAAGCTGTTTGTCTTTTTCTCCTATCTTTAAGTCGGGGTGAAATGAATAAGCATGTAGTGGTTTTCATTTTTTGATTATCCAGTTTACATCATTTAGTGCAAACTCGATTATACTTTTGGCGGGCAGGGTAGTTTCCTTGCCCGGTGTAAAATTTGATGTTCGAGTGGTCTAATATTATCTCGATTATTCTCTTTTTCATGAGTACGGGGTTTCTCTGCTCATGAAGAAAGGTTGGTGTTCGAGTTAGTGGCTTTGGTTGTTATCATCTCGATTATTCTCTTTTTCACGAGCACGGGGTATCTCCGCTCATGAAAAAGGGTTAGTGTTCGAGGCATTTTTTATTATTATAAGTAAAGTGCGAGTTATCTTAGCTCGGGTGAAGGAGTTCAAAGGCTTTGCGTCTTTTATTTTCATCAAGCTTGGAATGAGCTTGCTCGATTTAAAAGATGGGTTGTTTTTAAAACAGTTGAGATATCTATGAACACAAGCAGACAGAATATGAGCAATGATGTCAAAAGCAGAAATAATAATATTACACGACCAGAGGAATAAATTGTTTAACGACCAGAGAAATAAAGTATAAATTGTTTTTGCAAGTGCTGTGGCACGCAGGCTAGGGAATTTTCAGGCATCAGGGGGAATAGTTGAAGAGGCAGTTTGATTGGCGGTTGTTGTTTCCTCTGGAACGCCTTCAATGATGACCACGTCTCCATCTTCCTCGGCTTGGACAACTATAGTTTCTGTCTCCTGAGCCTGGGACATCCAAATTTGTGTCATTAGCTCGCTCACCGTGACTTGGGCAGCTTGGGGAGGGGTCCAGGGGGATAGTTCTTTTTGGGCATAAGCTTCAGCAAGAAACTCCAGCTCGTCTTCAGTGTATAGAACTAGAGCGTGGCCAGGGCGAGCAGAGGGGCAAAATGGTGGGTTAATGCCCCATTCGGCGAGCAACTCCGGCCGAATCTCCAGGCCGCTGCATACTATTTTCCTAAGTACATGGTTAACCCCTTGGAGGAAGAAAGGGTAGGCTTCATTCTTGACGCAAGTAGCGAAGTCGGCAGAATTTTTATAGTCGTCAATGATGACCTGTTTTTGTTCTTCACTGGGGCGGGCTAGCTCTTCCTTCAGCTTCCTCTCTTGTTCGGCAGCAACGACCTTGGCCTCTTCCAGTTGTTTTTGGGCAGCTCGGAGTTCTTTCCTGACCAAGGAAATGTTTTTGAGGGCCGTCTCTTCGGATTTTTTTAGAAAAATCCAGGTGGGATTCCAAGGTTTTCTTTTCTTCTTCGACCTTGGAGAGTTCAGTCACTTTAGCAGTGAGTGTCTCTTCACTCGCTTTGAGCTCGGCCCGAAGAGAGTTGACAGTCTCCTCCAACTGATTCTTATCCTTAACCATTTAAGCGTTTGAGTTGATGTTGTCAATGAGCCGGTCATATATCAACTCGGCCTTTGTGGCTATCTGCAAATCAAGACATGGTCAGCATTTATGGCGTGTTAGAAAGGAAGGAACAAATTACGAAGATAATTACCTCGGTCATACACATGCCAATTTCGCCTACCAGCACCGAGCTTGAGCGCTCGGCGCTCCTCTTCCGAACTCCACCATGTCGTAGCTTTCTAACCAGGCCCAGCCCCACAGTAGCAGGATACCCACTGCGTTTGTAAATATTGATTTTATCGAGGTCGGGCACGTCGGCTAACTCGATGATAAGGGCTCCAGCCTTTTCTCGATCCTCGGGCATGAAGAAGTTGTCTTTCTGCCATGAAGGAATTGGCAGGATGGCCTCTCCCTGCACGGTTTTTTTGCTTGGTGTTTGCTCCTTTTTTTCTTTTGGGTGATCACCGTGAGGGCTTTTGCTCGAAGTTGCTGCACTGGTAGCCGGGTGGGTACTCAGAGTGGTGGGTTCAGCTGTCTGGTTAGAGGGCACTGTGGGTAAAGGTGTGACAGTTTGGCTTGGCTCTGGATGATTCCGCTTTGTACCTCGCCCAGTTGTAGTAGCAAGAATAGTAGGTGGAGTGGCAGGAGTTTAAGCAGTGAGTTGTTTGTTCCTGCTGGTCGCTCCTCTCTTTGCGACCTGAAGAAATTTGCTCACATCATTAAGTTGCTTCATGTCTGCAAATGCAACAAGCAGGGTTAGGGAAAAATTGTGAGCAGTGATTTCACAAGTAGTAAAGCAATGGCAGAAAAAGTTTTGAAGACACACCAATAGATGAGAAGGTGGGTGTGTAATTGGTTCTTGTTCACGCACCGGCAGGACACTCACTAGGAAATTTACCTCTGTGGCATTTACCCCAGTAGGGATGTGGTTGTTCGGTTTCAATGGTGACCCGTGGCTCGACCCCCTCCACAGGCCAATTTATGATGCCAGCTAGACGAAGTAGGGTTGGGTCAGACGTAAGGACCTGCCAATCAAACACCCAATCATGTATAGCTCGTCCGTCTCGTCCATCTTTTACTCTTAGCAGAGATCTGAAAGCCCTGGCTATTAGGGGCTCACCAGCTCGGAAGGCGGCCTTGTCATATTTAAGGAGCCCAAAATCATGCAAGTAAGGAGCAAAAGGCCACCCAACTCGTGACTCGATGAGCAGTGCTTTTCCGTCCCAGGAATTAAACTTGTTGGGGTCGTCAGACAGAAGTTTGAAATAATTACGGTTTGAGCGCCCTGTAATGCGCCTAGATTTTTTATCCAAGGAAAAGAGGAAAAATTTCCTAAATAAAGTCATCTCGTGTTCAAACCCGAGCAGCCTACACGCGACGGTGTATGCGACCAGAAACCTCACTGTTGTAAGGGGTCAAGCCACAGGGGAGGGAGTTGGTCATATTCAAGAATTCTACAATGAATGGATCTTAGGGAAGACGAAGCCCTACAATGAAGAAGTCGAAGTAGAACACCATTCGATCTCCTTGGTAATTGTGCCCTCTCTCCTAGATGTTCAGATCAAAGGCTCTAACTCGATAATTTTTGGGGTCCATACTCAAGGAGTAAAACCAGGCATCGACGTCGTCCTCGCAGTTCAAGTCATCCCATTTGAGCGAGGGGGAGGCGGAGATGGTTTGTTTGCCTTTAGATGCGTCTTTATTCCGGTCAGCTCGCAGATTGCTCGAGATGGGGAGGTTGCCTTCAATTTGTTCATCTTCTTCGGGAATGTTTTGCTCATCTCTGGTCGGTGTATTCATTATCGTATTCGGGGGATCTATAGTTTCTTCCGTAGAGCGTTGCCGCCTTCGATGGATTAGGGAAGTCTCTTCCAGCTCCGTCTCTTCAGAGCTGGAAGATCCTGTGTCCGAGCTCTCCTCGATTTTAGTGAAGGCCCCATGGTCGTAGCTACGACCTTCAATTTCAGAGTGACTTTCGTTGCTGGAAGACATCCTACAGAAAACGAATCGAGGAATACATATTAAATCTTCCTCGGGTAGTTAGGCAGGAACAGATCAAGTAAAAACCCATGGCAGGAACCTATCCTAAGATCGGTGAACGGGGCACCGGTCAGGTATTCCTCGATTCCTCTATTTGGTGGCATAAGTCTGTGACAGATAGGGGAACGAGATGGAGGGAGGAAACGGGTATTAAAAGCTTAAGTTTCAACAGATTTTTTAGCCCTAAATCTACAATAGATTAATCACAATAGAGGTCATATGTATTCAAACGACATTATTGAACACTAATTCGGGATTCTAGCGATGAAAACATGGACATAAATTGCAAAGAGACTGATAATGATTGAAGAAATACCTGTTGATATGGAAGAGTGAAGATTGAAGATCTTGGAAGCTTAGGTTGCGCGGCTTGAGCACAGAAACAAGTAGTAGTTTTGGCACTGATGTTGCCTTCGTTTGCAGAAGTGAGGAGTTTTTTCTAGTTCTGAAGTTGTTGAAACGGTAAAGTTTGAAATGTGGGGTGATTGAGTTTTTATACCGGGTGAAACCGCCGTTTGGGGCTACTCCAAGGGACTTTCATCATTAGGGCTTGGGAATTGAGGCAGCATTTAATGGTTGTTGGGAAACGAGCCCATATGGGGGCATATGGCGGCGGATGACGGCCTGTCCCTTCAAAACCCTTTGGGCTGGCATCCACTTATAACGTCTGATCGTGGGCAACTCGATGCATTCATGAAAAGGTACATTTCAAGAACGATTTGGCCTGGGGATTCAAGCTTCTTCCCCTCGCTCCGAGCATAAATACTCGATAGACAAGGAGCAAGGGGCTACTGAGCTGCCCGGCCTAATAGGCCCAAGACACAAGTCACGTGCCTGACACATCTCCACCGGTCACGAGCAGAGCACGTGCATTCCAAGATTCAATACATTGAGAAATAGGCAGTGACCATTAACATAACACGAGCTGGGGGATTAGCGTCCAGCGGGCAAGGATGTAACGAGTTGGGGATTTACCTAGTGGGCAAAAGTATGCAGCGAGCCGGATTTATCATGCTCGGGTATGAAGGTAACGGTTGTCTTGAATGCGGGCAGTTACTTCCGAGAAACTCGCCACCATTACCATGATGAGACCGTTATGGGGAACATGGCAGTTCATCTGGCAGTTAATGTCCCCGCCAGTCATGCTCTCACGTTTAATGGGCAGTGCATCAAAAACAAATCGTGAGGGTCAATATCCAAAAAGTTGAAAATGAAACAAAAATTAAACAATTTTGTAATAACCATACATCAAAACAAAAATCAAAATTCTATCACCTAAATAGCTTAATAGGGGTCTTACCGTATCACTATCCATTGTGCATGTCGTGATAACAACTTAATAAACTTTTAAAAATACGAAAGATGAATCTCTAATGAGATCCCAACATAAGATGCTTGGGACGTTGACCTAAAAGAAATTCACTTCAATATCTTTAGTTTATGTTCCAATCTATCGGATTCAACTGATGTCATCGTCCATCAGTGATCTTTTGGGATCTAGCTTTAAATATCTCTCCATTTGATAAATGAAAAATAAGTAAATGGGATGATAAAGTTACCACGTGTGAGAATGAAAAAGAAAGGTCGGGGGCAAAGGGACGATGTTGAGAAATGCATGGTTTTTGTCAACTTAAACACACAAATACACAATATATATATATATATATATATATATATATATATATATATATATATATATATATATATATATATATATATATATATATATATATATATAACTTTTTGAGTTCTTGAGCCAATAGCTAAAGCACTTCTACAATTGATAATAGTAGGAGTCTTATAGGAAGGATTTTGAGTTTTATATAGAAGAAGTTAATACCTCATGTTATAACTATTGTAATTAAGTATATTAGATAATGACAAACAAATTATTTAAGGTTGAATTTGAAAAGACTCATTTGCTATAAAATTTGAAAATGCAACTTTAACAAAATGATGTGAGGTGTCACACCTTCAAGTTTGCTTTAAATATATTTAGGCAAGATGTGGTCTCTTGTAAGACGGTCTTACGGATCCTTATCCGTAAGACGGATCTATCCAGGTTAAATAGGGTAAAATCCAGAAATCTCAATGCAACCCCTTAGTTTTTGAAAATTACAGCGTCACCCCTCATGTTTATATATGCAGAGTGTCACTTTTTACTATTAACAATGTCACTTTATAGTGTAAAATGTGTCATTTTTGGCCTTAGAAGTGTCACTTTACATTTTTAATGAAAATTATAATTTCCATAAAAAGGTGTTACTTTTTGGGTTTAAATGTGTCACTTTTACTCTTAAATGTGTCACTTTTAGTCTTAAATATGTTACTTTCACTTTGAAAAGTATCTCATTTTTTTATAAATAAAAATAATTACGTTTGACATTAAAGTGTTACTTTATAAAATTAAAAGTGTCACTTTTTAGAATTAAATACATTACTTTTGACCGTGCAAGTGTCATTTTGCCTTATAAATAAAAATCGTCGTTATTGACCTTAAAAATGTCACTTTTTAGCATTGAAAATGTCACGTTTTAGTATTAAATGTGTCACTTTTTAATATTAAGAGTGTCACTTTTTAGTATTAAGAGTGTCACTTTTTAGTATTAAGAGTGCCACTTTTTAGTATTAAGAGTGTCACTTTTTAGTATTAAAAGTTTCACTTTTTAGTATTAAATATGTTATTTTTTAGTATTAAAAATGTCACTTTTTAGTATTAAATGTATAACTTTTTAGTATTAAGAGTGTTACTTTTTAGTAGTAAAAGTGCTACTTTGTATTTTAATGAGAATTATAATAAATTTCCCTTTATAGTGTCACTTTTAACATTCAAATGTGTCACTTTTGTGTTTTCAATGTATCACGTTTGGCTTTAAATGTGTCATTTAGAATTTCATCAAAGTCAGTTGGGATTTGTCAAGTATCACAAGGCAATTGATGCTAACGGATGGCTAACAGAGTTGACAAAGGATTAAACTGCAAGGCGTGAAAAACATAAGAATTTCGATGAGAAACATTAAAAGTGCAGGGGCACTGGAGCAAATAGCGAAACTTCTCATTAATGAGAATTAAAACTAAATAATATGGATGAGGGGTTTTGAACCAACAACCTCCTATAAGGATCTGTAAGATCATTTTACGGGATACCACCTCTTATATTTATATAGTATAAATTTGGCAAAATCCCTCATTTGACTACCTAACTTTTTCAAATACTTGCAAGATGGCCACCAAAAGTTTAAAACTTGCAATGAGGCCACTGAACTAAATTAATGATGCAAGTGTGCCCATATTTTGGATGGCCGTTAGCTCCACCATTAAATATGAGTAAAATCCCTATTTTGCCCCTTTAAATAACAATTATTCCCTTTAAGTCAAACATCAATTTCTCTCTCCATTAGTTCACGCTTAGTTCACTTTCCGGCTTCACCCCTCTGCTTCAGATCTAGCCGGTCCCTTCCTCCATGTCTCCAATAGTTTCGATTCCGGCCTCCAGCAATCTCCTTGGTCAACCCAGAAGTCACTTTCCTTCCTTCGCCGACAAGAAGCAACTGATTTTCATCTTCCTCTTCTCAATTGTAGATCTGACAAGCTCCAACTGTCACCACCCCCTTTCATTCAACAGTCGCCGCCCCTATTTCAACCCAGCAGCCATCCTTCGTCTGAATCCGGCAAATCATCCCCAATCAGTCCAGCCGATGTGTTCGTTTCAATAATGCTCCAGGCCGTAGCTAGCTCGACTCCACTGCCGGCCAAGCCTCCAGCAATCTCTATGGTCGACCCATAAGTCACTTTCCTTCCTTCACCGGCAAGAAGCAGCTGATTTTCATCTCCCTCTTCTCAATTGCAGATCCGACAAGCTCCAACTGTCACCGCCCCCTTCATTCAACAGCTGCCGCCCCTATTTTAATCCAGTAGCCATCCTTCGTCTGAATCCGGTGAATCATCCCCAAGTAGTCCAGCCGTTATGTTCACTTCAATAATGCTCCAGGCCGCCGCTAGCTCCGGCTCCACTACCGGCCAAGCCTCTGGCAATCTCCATGGTTGACCCAGAAGTCGCTTTCCTTCCTTTGCCGGCAAAAAGCAGTTGATTTTCGTCTCCCTCTTCTCAATTGCAGATTCGGCAAGCTCCAACCGTCACCGCCCCCTTCATTCAATAGCCACGACCCCTACTCCAACCCATCAGCCATCCTGAATCCGGTGAATCATCCCCAAGCAGTACAGCGCTGTATTTGCTTCAATTATGCTCCAGGCCGCCGCTAGCTCCGGCTCCATTACCGGCCAAATCCGCCTTCATCTACAGATCCAGCCGCCCTCTTTCTCCAATTGCTGCCCTCCATCTCTGCTCGCTATTCATCCCCTTTCTCCATCTCAGACCCGCTCGCCATAGCCGCCTCTTGCGATTGTTATTTAAAGGGAATAAATGTTATTTAAAGGGGGTAAAATAGGGATTTCACTCATATATAACGGTGGAGCAAACTGTCATCTAAAATATGGGCACGCTTGCATCATTAATTTAGTTAAGTAGCCTCATTGCAAGTTTTAAACTTTCAGTGACCGTCTTGCAAGTTTTTAAAAAGTTGGGGGGCCAAATGAGGGGTTTTGCCTATAAATTTCAAATGGGCCTGTGTTTAAACTGAATTTTTGAGAAAAGATCAAGTTCCCTCCTTAAAATAAAACCCCGCCTTTTTCTTTTTTTATTTATTCGCCCTAATCAGATTTCACTCTCCCTCAATCTCTCGGTTCGTGGGCAAATCCATGGCTGAAGTCCCCAATTGAAGCATACACGATGTAAGTATCAACACTCGTGGCTGATTCAGTTTAATCAAACTTTCGTTCATTAGGTTGCATAACTTACAATTTTCTCGTTTGTTTTTGGATTTTAGGGGTTAGGTTATCAGATTCAGTGCGTTGCCTTTGATTCAGTTATTTTGATTTTATCAATTTATCAAGTGTTGGTTCTAATACTATATTTCTATGATATTCGTAATTTTTCAGTGTATTTCATGGATTTATTTTGAAGATTATGCTTCTTTGAAAGTGTTCTTTTTGGGGATTATATGGTGGATGCGAAAAATCAAGAAAAAGGGGCAGACAAAAGTTAAAGAGAATACGAGAGTGTGTGTGTGGAAATGGATTTGGGGAATGCGAATGTTAGGGTTAGAACAGACAGTGACAGAATCAGCAGCTTGCCGGATGAGATTATTCATCACATTCTGTCTTTCAATGATACCAAATATGCCGTTCAAACAAGTGTCTTGTCTTCAAGGTGGAAGCTTGTTTGGACTACTCTTCCTTATCTCAAGTTTTCAACTGGTCAGTTCCGTATTTTGCCAAAATTTTCCAAGTTTGTGAACCGGGTTCTTTCACGCCTCAATAATCTTACTGAAGTTTCTACGGTTGATTTGTATTTCCGAGGACGAGTCAACCAAAAGTTTGTGCAAAATATTGCAAATTATGCAGTATCTCACAATGTACAAAAAGTAAATATCTTTGCTTGCGAACATAATGTTAAGGAAGACCATCAATTCCCACTCTGTCTCTTCAGCTCACAATCTCTAAAGCATCTGAGTCTTAAAACTAATCCGCTTGTGCATCACATTTTTCCTTTACCTCAATTGCCTTGGGATTCTCCAGCCCTAACAACTATTGTACTGAACGATGTCTTGTTATGTGCCGAAAGTATCACGTGCCTTGATCTGTTTTCAAAGTGTGTAAGTTTGATGAATCTCACTCTAATTCGTTGCTACGCAAATGGATTGAAGGTTATGAAAATATTGTGTCCTCGACTTGTACACCTGACCATCTCACGTTGCTGCCCTACTAAGTATGAGGTTGTGGCACCCAATCTCTCATCTTTCTGTTATGAAGGTGGCAATCCACTGTTCTTATCTACAGGAGGCCTCAATTCTTTGGACAAAGTGAATCTGAGTTTGACAATTAACAGTGTGAACCTAAATGAAGACAAGCAAACGATAGCTCATGAATTTATGAATCTGCTTCACGAATTCCGCAATGCGAAATTCGTCACCCTCTATGGACCTTTTATTGAGGTATGTATGGTTGTACTACCCATTAAGGGAATGTGGAAATTTTTGTTTCAATTTTATGGTTTTTCTGTTAAGCCACTTGTGAATCACCAGTTTTCAGTATTACGCAAACTGGCATTGAAATTATTGTTCTGCCTATTTGTTTGTTCCTATATTAGTTCCGGCCATTAGTTGATGCATGCTTCTTTCTAAAGTATCTCTAGCAATGCCTACTTTTTAGTCCCATCTTCGGCATCCTTCTTAAGGGTAATAGTGGAATGACCCGACTTAAAAAGCTTGATTCATTAAACGTTTACCTGAAATTATTCATATCTGTGCATTAATTATGTGCAGCCTGTCAAAAAAATGAACTCCTGCTCCTTGCACAGATGTACATGTTTTCATCTTCCTCAGATGTAGACTAACCACCATATTGGGACTTCTTTTCACATCTGTCGAGACCACATATCATAGGAAATAACACAAGTATAAATTCCTAGGGGTGGAAGAGATGACAAGGGCACTTAGGCGAAAACCTTGAGGTCCTTGGTTCCAATCCCCATATCAAGGGGCCACACTTACCCATAAAAAATATATATATATATATATTGTTATACTTCTAGCCGTAAACTAGGTGTAAACTTCAATGACTTACTTATGCATGCATGTGTATGTGTGTGCACTGCATCATTTTGTATTACCAAACAGAGGATGTGTATTAAAATGTTTTCTTTTGTCAAATTTGTGCTTAGTTTCTATCCCTGGTTCTGGATTTACTAGAACATCAACCTTCCCCATTCTGTAACTTGAAGTGCTTGAGCATAAAAGAGGTTGAGAAGCGGCGGAAGCGTACCAAGTCAGATAAGACTAATCAAGTGATAACTTACTTGTTGAATAGCTCTCCAACTGCTACTGTCAATATTGAATTTCAAAAGGTATGTGAAGCCCAAACTACTTTCATTCAATCTTTAGTGCATTTAGTTCTATTTTCTGTCACACTTTGCATTTAATAAAAATGAAAGCCAATTTGGATTTTTCTCCTTTTGTTCATTGTTGTCCTTCACTCCTTTGATTGAGCATAACCATGCAGATGTGAGCATTTCTTAAAGTTTACATTTTGGCTTAAACTTTGTCTTCTTGCAAAACTTTGTGTGGCCTATAAAGCTTTCTATATTTTAAGAATCTGGCTTCAAAATATTTTCCTAGTCGAGAAAGTGAGTGGGAAGGCTGATGAGTATCACATGCTTTCAAATTTATGATTGCAGAATACCATGTGTCATTTTTAGAGAACGGGACTTGAAAACATAAAAAAATGAACCATGGGGTGGAGTTCCTGTAAGCAACGTGGGTGATTGAGCGGAGGCAAGGTGGTCAAGCCAGCACGTTCTTGGGATGGGTCTTTAGTCGAACCATGCTAATGTTTAGGCTAAGAAAAAATAGTTTACAAGGAAAGAAAATTATGTTGCTTCTTAAGAATTTAAGCTTTGGGATCAGCACTTGATCCTAACAATGAAAGTTATGAAATGTAGACACACGTACACTGTTACATGGGAAATGCCCTATCTATTTTGTTAAGAAATTTTCTTATAATTGTTTTTGGATTTATATAAATATTTTTTTTGTTTTTTCCTGAAATATTCATATTTTTAATATTTCTTTGTTTATAAGTTAATGTATATTAAGAAAAGTGTCAAAACAGGTGACGTGTTCTTATATATACTATCAATTAGAGATAGAGCAACTATACAAAAACTCTTCAAAAGAATTAGACATCCTCAAATTATCCACAGCAGGACCTATCTCTAGGGAGCACCAACAAAATAAACTGTGAAGCAGGAAATCCTTTATATCAGACATGGATCCTTCCACACAATCAAAAGTCCTCCTATTTCTTTCCCACCAAATGGTCCAGCAAACTCCTAACAGGGCAGCATCCCAACTGTAAACTTTGATATGTTTTGAAGAATATATATTTTGAACAAACAAAAGATAATAATGATTATGGATAAACGAACCCAAATGACTTTTTTAGTTATTTATTAATTTACAGTTAATTCGGAGAATTTTTTTGACTAAATATGTTATTGTGATCTATCTTATTAGAAGGGAGTATGAAGATCTGGGCGGGGGGTGGTGTTTGTACGTAATTGGACTGAGAACTATGTAGGCATATTACATGTTTGGGCTTCCATCACAAACACGGAGCTGATGCGACCGAAAGAAGCATAAACTAAAGTGAGTCATTCAGTAAAGAAAAATCATGTATGATTACTAGTCCAGTTTAGGATGAGTTCCTGTAAAAATGATTGAATATTCATACACATTGAGGTTTAATGTCCCATCGATCCTAATCATGCAACTTGTATGTTTTGGTTATTTAACCCGACTTATCAAAACAAAACAAAGTTTTGGTTATTTAACCTGACTTAAATTGAAGGACCAAGAAAGATATTTGCTTTTTGATTTTCTTTTTGGAGGAATCCGTAGTTCTATGGACAAAGACGATGTGCACTTCACTTCTACTTCCTGACTTAGATGCAAAAGTTAGTCTTTCTATGAAACTAGCTCGTTTTCCTCCTTTATATGCCAAAATGGCCTTTGGGTGCTGTGAAACCAAACAAGAGCCACGTGCACATTGGAATAAACTTACTCTGGCATTTCATTTTGTAAATAAAGTATCTTTTACTCTGTGTTATAGAATGTAATTACTAATGCTTTTGACGCTACTTCAGGAGACTTTCATTACTCGGAAGCGGTCTAGGCAGAGGACTTCACTTATGGAATCTCTCACATTCGATGATCAAGTCATCCAAGCCATCTTGTACTCGCCGCAGTTTCAGGAGAGAATTAATGCAGCTTATAGTAAGGCACTATTACAGTCCGGCATTGAAGATACTCCAAGTACTCGACGTTGTCTTCTCCCTCCTCGCTCTTGTGAAGGATCCTCCAATTCCGACCCTAATCTAAATGTCCAAGTCTTCTTCGAGAATCCAAAGTGTTTGGAGATTATTGATCAAGCAGCCCAAAAGATTGCTAGTGTAGCAGCACTAAATTCATAAGGTATTGTGGCTCCGGATACCCCAGTTACCCAGAATCCTCCTTCCCCTTCTCCTCTGTAGTTTTGGCTCCCTGCTAATATTGTTCTATGCATACGGTCTTGGAGTTTGTTTATATTTCTACTGCTGCATTTAAGGATTTGGATTTGTTGGATCAAGTTTTTGAACATTGAAATATTTATTTTGCCTTATCTTTAAATTTGAACATCACTTTCATCAATGGAGTGTTTGGGCGGTGAAGAATTTTTTTTACACAAGTGATTTTGAATCACGACACGTGGCCAATCAAATTTTAGAAAATCAAGACAAATTGTGGTTGACATGTGTTATAATCCAAGGGTCGCGCTTGTGCTAAAAAGATTATACACTTTCGGTTGACAACAATTTTACTCTGAATATTATATTGGTCAAATAGTTACATGATCTTTGGGACTATTTTTTTTGTCAGGAAAGGTCTGCAGTTGGCCTTGAAAAATGGACATGGGTTGTTGATGAAGCTAAAGCTTCAATTTCTCAGTGTTCAGACATTTTTGTTTATTCCGGTACTTTATTCAAAGAGCAGCGATAGGGTTACAAATTTTGTACTTCCTCCATCCTAAAATATATGACGTTTTGGGAGAGTTTTTTTTGTTGTAAATAGATGATATTTTGTAATTTTCAATGAACTTTTTCCTTTCTTTTTTTTTCAATTTTATTCATATTTATTGACTTCGTAATTCGTGTTTGGCTTTTTGGGCAAGAATATCAAAACACTTCATTAATGTTTGGATATAGACAGTTTAGTCTTTTCAATATGTTTCTTTGGACTGTATGAAAAGACTCAAAACGTTATATATTTTGGGACGAATGGAGTATATACAATTATTTCATATCAATATAGGTGGCAAGAATGTGATTGACCAGATATCACACGACTTAGCATATGATTATAAGCTTTAAATCTATCACATACTTGATATTTAGATATCTACAAAAAAAAATGTACAAAAATATTTATATTCCTGTTATTTTCCTTTTTCAAATGAGCTATGGGTTGTGATTCAGAGTCTAAATCTTGTTGAGTGATGCACTCTCTATTGCGATTCCTGGGTCTAAACCTTGGTGGGTGATGAATTCTCTATATCCTAGTGAGTGTGTGTGTATATATTAGATATTCGTGTCCGTGCTTATGTTACAGTACCAATATATATGATTTTGTCAATTAAATAGATAATATATAAATAGAAAGTGCGATTTTAAAAAATGTTATAGTTGAGGTGTACATTGTTTCAAAGTTGAGGGCGTTGTTAGAACTCGACACATAGTTGAAGGGAATTATTTATAAAGAGTTATATGTAACTGACTCATGACCGTTTGATCTTGCGGTTGGAATCAATCCCCACAGCCAAATAGCCTTAGTCAATCAACTGATTCTATTGTGAGATTATATCTATATTATAAAAGAGCTCAGAGTCTAACTGGTGGTCATGATCAAATTGTGCTAAGCACAACTGACGGTTCATATTAATGCCTAAATATATAAGTTACAAATGAACCCCTCAGTTATTAGTTATATTTAAATTACCCCTCTACAATTACATATAAAACCTTCAGTTGTGGGTTTTGTTTGAATTATCCAGTCAGTTATTATGAGTTACATATATGAACCACTTTTATGAGTTTTGTTTGAATTATCCCCTCTGTAATTACATATAAAACCTTCAGTTATGAGTTTTGTTTGAATTACCCCATCAGTTATGAGATTTTGATTATCTCATACATCAATTGAACCGATCTCATACCGACATCGTGCCTATGACACGGACACATATACTAGTATTAATGTAAAAGTGATGTTTTATAAAGTGTGATTGTTGAATATAAACTCTATTATATTATAGATCTATAATTCCTCTCTGGAATTGATTGATTAAATTTGGTGTACCAAAAATAATCGTAGAACCGATTAATAAAGTTTGAGGGGGTTCAAATCTTGATGGATGAGATGGTATTTGAATCCCTAACATTTGATATTCCTATATTAAAAAAAAAAAAAATTGTTAAGCACATTAAGGTTATTTGACGGAAAAATTGTTTATTTTGACACTGTAATTTGAACAATCTTTAAATATTGTTGTTGTATTATTTTTTTAAGCAAAATTGTCATTATAATTTAAAAATGGTTGTAATTTCGTTATTATTCCTAACTATAATTTAATTATTAAAGGAACTAATTTCAATCACCTCCTATAAAATTTTATAACCATATTGGTAGCTGATGTTCGAAATAAGGAGGTCTAAGTTAAAATTATATAGATGTCGATATTTACAAAAGTTAATGAGGAGACTTTCACTCTAAAGTAATACTAACATGAATTATTAAATAAATAACTAAAAAATATTGTTATTAAATAATTCTTATGAAAAATAATAATTAAACATGCCACAACTTTGCATGTTGACTATTATTTGCTTAATGAAAGCTTTTTATTTTTGTTGTAATCTTATGCCTATAGCTCCAATTATAGCATAATTTTATAGAATGTTAATACAAAAATTAATTTACTTTTTTTTTTTGGGTCAATTCTCTTTATAAGAAATTTAATTTAATGTACTTTTAATTTTTTAGAAAAACAACGAAAGATTTATACACAATAGCTAAAGGGTAAGCTGTTTTGAGGGTTAGTGTTGTGTACAACGGAAGACTTTGCTCATAATTAACAGAGTAATCCAAGATCAATCAAAGAGAATAGAGAGAAAAAAATTTGTGCCAACATACTATAAAAATTTTATTAATACCAACCTTAAACCTTTTTTAGGGTTACAATTATATATAGATACAAAACCAAACCTTAAACTGTTTAAATAAGGAAACTTGAAAACAATTCTGCCGCATGGATGTGGTCGCATTGCTCCACATGATGCGATCGCTTCGCCGTCGAGAGCGGTCACATTCCGCCATTCCCTTTTGAGTGCGATCGCATTGACGTCAGAATCATCCTCTGGATTTCTCCAACAGTGATGCGGTTGCTTTGTCCTAGGATGCGACCGTTTCGCGATACAGACGCATTAGCCAACTATGATCCACCCGCATTCATGTCAAAAGCCCAATAGTTCGTTGCCCTCAGAGGGCTTGGCCTGTTGCAGGGTAATCAAGCCATTTTGTTCCCCACAGTTAGCTATTTTGACATAGCTAAAAAGTTCATTTTTTCAAGTTTCATTATCAGGTTTCTAGGTTTTTGTTGTGTATTTGTTGTCGTTTCCTCGAAATATGAAAGCGTTGTAATTTTAAACAGAAAAAAGATGAATATAAATTTAATTTAAATTGATTAAATCTTCAGAAGTTGAGACTCGTGTTGGACACGATCTCTGCAAGACGAAATTGCCTCGTACTGTGCTCACAATTCTTGATAAACGTTTCTAAGATGCAACGACTTTTCAATTCTTGTAAGCAACACTTCAATACTTGGATTCCGACAAACTAAGGAGCGTTTCAAAACTTCTAAGACTTGAAAGGATTTATGTGCAGCAATATGATAATTATCTAACTGTCTAACGATGTTTGATGTCAGTGTATATTCAATTGTCAGTCGATTTATAGTCTAAATATTATATTTGATGTCAATTATTATTACCTATGTATTTGTATTAATTTTTAAAAAATGTAAGTACACAATACGAATAACAAATAACCTAACAGCCCCCTCCCCCCAACTTTGCAACCGATCCACCTTCTTCAATTAAATCCCAATAGGCCCAAAAAAAATAATTGCTATAATTGGTTAAAGTCAAAGGACCAATGGTATAATTAATAAAAAAAAGGGTTGACGTAACGTCTATGTACCCTTCAACATTAAAAAAATGTGATTGATTAGATATCATATTACACAACTTAACATGTGATGTTACGTTTTAACATATATGATGCACACCTAGATTTATGAGAAATTTGTACAAAAATATTACTCCCTCTGTCCCTAAATAATCGTCCTAGTTGACTCGACGTACAGTTTAAGAAAAATACAATTGACTTGATTATTTATATTTGTTTAATGTGTAGTTTCCTTTAAAGCCCATGTGTATGTGGCCCATAATTAAAGTAGGGTGAAAAAGTAAGGGTAAAGTGATAAAAGTGATGTTCTAAAAAGAAAGTTTCAAACTGGACAATTATTTTGGGACGGACGAAAAACGAAAAGAGGACGATAATTTAGAGATGGAGAGAGTAGTATTCCTGTCATTTTCCATTTTCAAAAAATGGGTTCTAGGTTGTGACTAATGACTAATGAGTGCTCTATTAGGAATTTTCAGCTCTCTTGAGTTGCAGGAACAAATTGATGTTGAGTTTAGTATATGTGTGGAATTGATTGATTATATTAGGGGTGCCAAAAAAATAATCGTAGCACTGATTTGTAAAGTTTGAGAAATTTTTTTTTGTGTTATTCTGAATTTTTGAGAAAGAAAATGTCAATAACTTTAATGTACAATCTTTAATTTTGAACATCAGTTACCATTAAGGATTTTCCAACCTTTTATATTTTTTTAGGGTGGGTGATTAAAATTAACTAGTTTTTACACCCGTGCGTTAAACATACGGACATGTATATTTTTTTAATTAAATTATACATAAACAATATTTCCTGCAACATAATCTATAATAAGTATTCTTTAAAAAAAATCACAAAACAAACATCAAATTTTAAAATAATTGATTTTTTTTTGCTATAACAACCTCATAGTATATGAAGTGGATATAATTTAAATTTGGATCTGCTGAAATCACTTAGAGAATATACATTTTTAACACGTAGTAGTTTCAAAATAATTGATTTTTACAATTACAAAAAAAAATCTTAGGTTGAATAATATTTTTAAAATAAAATATTTACTTTTTTTTTTTTGTGATTATATTTACAGGTTTTTTACTGTATGCGTTATACATATAACCCTCAAAGGTAATTCAAATAACAAAAAAGAACACTTTCTAAATTAAAATAAGAGGTGATGAATATGAATATAATATTAAACAAACAAAACTTTGAACACCGAAAAAAAAACACAATGCAAGAACTACATACTAACATTTTTTTTTAGTGTCTATTGCAGTTTGATGGGTTTGATTACGCCTCATACTAAGCTTTAAAGAGATGTTATTTTACAGAGTGGTGATTTTGATGATATATATTGATGGTACTCGATAGCTTGAATCACCAAAAGTTGAATGAATTGAGTATGAAGAAGATGATTATGTATATGTAAAGAAGAAAAGAAACAGTTTATGGGATGGGGAAGATGTGAGAAGGGTTTGACAAATTATGATTTGGGAAGGAATGATGAGAATAATGGCCTATACTGTAAATGTGCTCATATTCCATGGCTATTTGCACATTTTCAATGATTTTTGGGAGTTGTATAATCAATGCATAGATAACACACATTTTTTTTCCTTTTTATGCTCTCAAATATCAATGCATGCTAGACTTGCCAGTTCGCCATCAAGTTTTTGATGTTAGTTCCTGTACCCAGTACCCAAAAGGGGAAACTCTCTCCCCGAGAGCCATCAAGTTTTTGATGTTAGTTCCAAGGAGCCAACAATTTGATTTTTGTACTTTAATGATAAATTCATTAATTGTCTCTTGTAAATAGGAGGCTAAAATACGAAAAACACCATTAAGTTTTCACTCAATTCTAAAATGGTATCCAACTTAAGGTTTATGCCATAATTATACCTGACATTGCAAATTGTCTCATTTTGCACCCTAACCCTAATGGGCGTTAGAAAACTAACAGAAAGTTAGTATGTGCATGTCACATGCAGGGGTAATTAGTCATTTTCTTCAAAAAAAATTCTTTAATTCATGTGCATCTCACATGGGGGGTAATTTAGACTGCTACTCACCCCTTCCTTATTAACTGGTAAGTAATTACTAAGCCCTAATTTAGTAATTTAATTTGTTTTATTTATATTCTTTATTATTTGACTAATCCGTGTGTAATTTAACTTGTAAGTGGTAAGTAATTACTAAGCCCTATTTATATCTAGGAGCAGAATCTGTAAGAAGTAAGAAGCTCCTCCAGTCCTCCTGTTCTCTCATCCGTTCCCTATTTCTTCATACAATTCATCAATCGTAGGGTTCTTCATCTAATTCAGTTGCAAAGATGGCTCGAAACGAAGAGAAAGCTCAATTGATGCTAAACAGATTCATCACCATGAAAAACGAAGAGAAGAAAAAACCGAAAAAACATTGGCTGTACTTAGCCTCCGAATGTCGTGACCTAGTCGAAGCTGACAGGTGGCGCCAGTAAATATGAGGGAAATCGGTCAAAAATTTGTCGAGATCCAGAACGAATGGCTCGGTGAGATCCGACTCTGTGACCTGAACGACGAAATTAACAAGCTGATTCGAGAGAAGATGCTTTGGGAGCGGTGTATTGTTAAGCTTGGGTGGACCTAATTACTCGAAGCATTCGACAAAAATGACTTATCTAAAGGGTAATATTGTGGATGTACCTAACCATAGCGGGCGTGGGTCAGGGTATAGGTATTTTGGAGTGGCGAAGAAGTTGCATGGGGTGAAGGAGTTATTCGAGAAGCCGGAGTTGAGGAAGAGGAAGAGTCAGTATGATATATATATATATATATATATATATATATGTGTGTGTGTGTGTGTGTGTGTGTGTGGATTGATGTTGGTTATTATAGGTATATGGATTATGAGGATGGGGTTTTGGAGAAGGTGGAGGGGCCTGTGGAGAGGGCCATGAGGGAGGCTACGGTGAAGGAGTGGGTTGAGATCGACGAGATTAAGAAGGAGGCCAGGAGGGCGGTGAGGTGGCCACTGTGGGAGTGGGTGTCGCAGCTGCTAGGATTATGTTTGAGGAGGAAGATGTGGGGGAGGAAGGGAAGAGGGAAAAAGAGAGGGATGAGGGGGAGAAGATGAATTATTAAAACTTTTTTTAGATTGAATGGAAACTTTATGGTGTTTTTCGTATTTTGGCCTAAATAGGAGTTTCTATTTTTGGAAAGCAATTTTGGACGAGATTTTACTATTTTTAGACTATATAGGCTTTATATATAGAGAGATTTTGTTAAACATTGGATGACATTAAGAAATAATGACAAAACTATAACCTTAATTAAAACTACAAAAAAAATTTGCTCAAAAAATTAATAAAGTGGTAAGATTTTAACATCGTTGAAAATAATTATTTTGGAACGAGTTTAAATGTCTTATATTCGATTATAATTTTGTTTATTGCTGCTTGTTTATTTTCTATAGGGTAAGGTTTTTATGCCCTCCCCGTTGGTGAAATTTTGTTTTGTTTTGTTTTTTTAATTTGTATATAGGGTAGCCAACAACTTGGATAAGACGATATTATGGAATATATCTTTTGTTAGACGGATCCTCCTTATCAATTCCATTGGTTATTTAAGCCATAAAAAAGCGTGCACCGTCTTTACAACCCATTATTTATTCAAACGGGTCAATGATAAATCGAATATTCGGTGAAGTTTGTCAAATATAGTCATTTGACCCGGTGAGTTTCTTTTTTGGCTTTTGACCATTGGTTTATCAGTGAACCAACCAGTTTATTGATAAAACCACTTAGTTTACCACTGGTTTATCAGTGAACCAGCAGGTTTATTGATAAATCACACTTGTCGACTAGTGATTTCAGATGTTAAGGGGTGTATTTTTACTGATTTAGTGATAAACTAGGTTAATGCCCGTGCGATGCACGGTTTTAATAAAAATCTTGCTTTTCTTTTTCGTCTGTTTCATAAAAAACTATTCTGTTTCTAAACTTTTCTTTTTAGACACTTTTACTATTATAACTTTATTTTTTTCCTACTTTAATGATGATCTTATATATACATGATCTTTAGAGAAAATTACATATTATAAAACATTGACCTAAAATGACAAATAATCAAGACAAACTCAATTCCATCACTTGCATCCTTGCGACGACTTTGTGAGACTATTTTCTCCGTCTATAAGAGTTATACTATTTTTTATTTGATCTAAATGCATAAACAAATCTTTTGTCTCATCTCCTTCAATCATATATGGTTGAAGTTATTTAAACTGGCTACATACATAATCAATATAATTTTAAATGAATTGAATAAGAAACATGTAGTTGATGAACACCCTTCCACATTAGCGGATGGATACCCAATATACTCTTTCCACATGCAATTTAGGCCCTCTTTGAATACATCAATTTTCATTTTTCAATTATGTGATTCAGAGTGCAATAAGTTTTAGCTACCATCATAGAAATTAACTTGGGAAAGTGTAAATCAACAAAAGCTGCCAAAAGGATTGAAGGGCAAGTTCAAGCAAATAAAATCAATGAAGAAGTGAATTTTAGATCAGTAACAATATATATATATATATATATATATATATATATATATATATATATATATATATATATATATATTTTTTTTTGGAATCATGCAAATGAACTAAAACCACAAAATGATGGCATTAGCCAAAATCCACTTATCGAAAAGAAAGGCAGAGAGAGAATTCTTAACTTAATTTGAAATCGAAAAATTGGAGAACTGAAGCCTCTCCTAATTGAACTTCTTCTCCTAAACCCATGCACTTAGGAAAGTATAAACAACAAAAGCTACCAAAAGGATTGCTTTCATCTAAAGGACATGTTCTAGCAAACAAAATCAGTTAAGAAGTGAATTTATGATTAGTAACCAAAAAAAGAAAAAAAATGCAATCACTCAACTGAACAAACTAAAAAAATTACAATAATTCAATCTAATCTAATCTAATCTAATCTAATCTATCTAATCTAATCTAACTACTTATAAAAGTGTAGGTTGTCTCTTACAACTTAATGTATGGACAAATGTACCATTTAACTTAATAAATCACTCACCATTAATTAAGGTCAAAAGAGTAAATTTGTTATATACTAATTAATTCAATGAATAATTAAATAATAGTTTCATCCCTTAACTTGTACCTATTTTAAAGTTAGGTCCTACATTATTTAATTCAATTCATTTCGTCTTGTATTTTGATTTTTTTTTCAATTTCCCCCACCTACCAGGATTGTTACGAATGTCGCCCAATATTTACTGAAATGACAAAAATACCCTTACTCGGTTGAGACACTAAAACCTTGTTCGAAACTAAAAAAATAATATGGTTTTACTTTCTTAAATATGTTCGGGAAAGACATTATAAGATTTATATGAAAAATTATATCTATAGTAATAGAATTGTCGGTTAGTATCGAGATATTAAGCAAATTTGTAGTATGTTTAGTTATTACCCATGAATAAAATAAGATAAATAAGTTTAAAAAATGTGCCATAATGTCAAGAAGATGAAAAAATGAAGTATCATTTGATGAATTTGTGCCTTTTGTTAAGGACAATACACATAAATTTATCATGCCAAACAATAATGATTAGAAAAAAGTGTCATAAATATTATAAATCACTTGTCATGAATTAAGGCCAAAAGAGTAAATTTGTCATAAGCAAATTAATTTCGTGAATAATTAAATAATAAATTGAAATGTCGTCCAATAATTTCTTAAAGACAAAAATACTCTTACTTGGTTGAGAAACTAAAACTTTATTCGAAACTAAAATATAATAATATTGTTTTACTTTCTTAAAAATGTTCGGGAAAGACATTATAAGATTTATATGAAAAATTGTATCAATAGTAATACAATTTAATCTAATCTAATCTAATCTAATCTAATTTAATCCTATTTTAGTAAAACATTGTGAGATTTCCAAATTATTTTATTTTCAAATATCCACATGGGTTTTGGTTCAATTTGAATATTTGAAAATTCAAAAATATAAAAAATTGAATTTGAGTTTGTAAAAAGTGAAATTCAAAGTTGTGTGATGATGTGTCTATAAATGATGAGTTTTTCAAATTAGTTATTTTGAAGGAAGGAGTAAAGAATTAAAAGAGGAATCAAATCAAATACAAAATTAACTTTTGGGGGGCAATGGTTACTTTTGTCATTGTACTTTGATTAATTGTTACATTTTGCCACTATACTATGTTTCGAGTGAAATTTTCATTATACTTTTTAAGATATATACAATTTCGTTACTATCCCTAACTGTCATCCAATTTTAATGGTGACTTAACGAAAGCTAAAGATATTTTATTTTTTCGTTTTAGCAAAGCAAGGTGAACTCGTTTTTTTCGTTGTGGTGACTGACGGTGGCGGCGATTGCAGGGATGGTGATGGTGGGGTTAGGAGTGGTGTTTGGGGGTGATTGTAAGTATAACAATGGTGGTTTCAGTGAAATATGATATTGTTAGATTTCCAAATCATCAATTTTTCAAATCTTCATATCGGTTTAAGTTTCAATCTTCAAATTTGAAAATTGAAAAAAATTAATTTGGATTTGTAAATAGTGAAATTTAAGGTTGTAGTGGTGGTAGGTCTATAAATGACGAGTTTTGCATATATGTTAATTTGAACGAAGGAGTAAAGAATTAGACAAAAAAAAATCAAAAATATATTTTTGAGTTAATGGTGTTATTTGAGGTGATAATGGTGGTGAGTCTATGAATGATGAGATTGATGGAAGAAAACCATTGATAACAAAATAAATTAAATTAATTTTAAATTTCATTTTGGAGAGTAATGTAATTTTTAATTTAAATATTAGAAAAATTATAACAGCAACGTTGCTAGCCTTACAACTAATTTTATAAAGGATTAATATAATGTTTGGTCCCTGGACATGTCGAAAATCAATGTTTTGGTCCCCGGACAAAAAAACAATAGAATTTGGTCTGGACATGCCCTCCCCCGTTAGAATTTGGTCCTTTGGGACCAAAAAAATACATGTCGACCAAATTTATTGTTTTGTCAAAACATTGATTAGACCAAATTATTATTTAATTCTTTTATAAATTTCCTTACAACTAAGCCTTGAAAAAAAAACAAAAATGTCTTTGTCCAAAACAACTTTGCAGTTATTCAAAACTTAGTTGTTAGGAAAGTAATATAATTAGTTGCAAGGATAACATTTTCCTTATGCTTATGCCAAATTACAATTCCCCTCAAAAGTATCCATCAAATCACATTGTGCATCACAGCCCTGATGTTTGTCCCATAATAGTATCTGACGTTATTTTTTAAACCCTATTTTTCACCCTAACCACAACCATTAGAAAAGTCACGCTAATTTGACATTTCCTTGTGGATGTTAACTCGAGGGAAATATTAGGAATTTTGTGTAAACTTTGGGGGTGCTAATTGTATTTTAGCCTAATAAAAATTAAGAAATAAAATATAATTTTCTAAAAAAAATTATATAAATGTGTGTGTAAAGTTAAAATGTTAAAAAAAAATGGAGTGGAGGTCCACCATTCCTTTTTTTCTTGCTAAAAGAAAACGTAGAGAAAAGACCCACCATGTTTTCCGATCTTCAGTCGTCCTTAAACAAAAAATTAACCCAAAACCCGATCTGGGTTTTGTCCGCTCTCTTAAACCAAAAGATAGATACGCGTTGGTTTCATTATCAATTTTTTTATCTTGATGATGAAAACAAAGTACACAATCAAAAGATATGAAAAACTTTTACCCATAGATACCCCTCTCATCTCTGATTTCTTGTATGAAATTTGGATCCACTCACCTTCTCCGAAACCACCACTGAAATCAATCAATTTCTCATCCCCCATTTCATCCTCTTACATGACTTAATTTAACTTAACTTTTTCTCTCATAATTCTTTAAATAACTCAACCCGACCACCATGACAACTGCTATGAGGTCGAAATCATCTAGAACCATAGCTTCTACAACATCCTCTCAATTTCGATACTATGTTTTAAGCCATATGCAAGCCGGTCGTATGTCCAATTTTCTCCAGCAAAATTGAAGAGTATTTCAATAAAACCCTTTACCATTTCTCTTAATTCATGTCCAACCCTCTTTCAAATGAATTCGAAGATATGAGTTATTGGTTTTCTATTAATACCATGTTTTTATAAGGGTTTTTAGTAAGTATACTCTATAGCCTCTGATTGCTACTTCAGGCGCGACTTTTGCAGGGGACAGAATGAGGGAGATCAAAGATAGAATTTGGCTAAAATCTTAAGAGGTAGGCGTCAGAGTTGTGATAGGAGTGACTGGAGTGGGAAAGGTTTAGGCTGAGATGGCGGCTTCTATATATGGTGGGGCTAGAGATGACGGCTATTACGATGGAGCCGAAGATGGGATTGCACCAGGAGATGAGAGAAATGTCATTTAATACATTTACTCTTTATCCAGATAAGGGAAATGCCATTTTTTCCCCGCACGTGGAAGACCACGTGCTATTTAAAGTAATTTTTCTAACATTCATTAAGGGGTAGGGTGGAAAATGGAAAACAATATAACATCACATACCATTATGGGACAAACCTTAGGTTAGGGTGTACTATGTGATTTGGTGGATATTTGGCGGGGGGAATTGTAAATTGGTCATATAATTATTTTTGGATTATTGAAACAATTATTTATTATTTTTATTTAAAACATATTTTAAATACTAAATGAGTAACTAAATAATGAAGTTATAATCAAATCCCATTTTGAACCCCAAGAAAAATGATTAAAATAATCTTCATGTGACATGCACATACCATTTTCCGTTACTATTTTCAAAGACCCACGACGGAAGGGGCAAAGTGGGACAAATAGAACAATAAGGTATGGAAGTGAGACACTTCGTTGGTTGGGGTGCAATGTGAGATTTATTGTGCAATTTTGAGAGTTAATCATATTTTGGCCCAATCGAAAGTAGTTCAAAAACAATATCAATGGTGCCGATGAGAAATGTATTAGAGTTTAAGCTAGGGACGATAAAGAAGGATTGAACCATGGCGTGCCTCATCTTTGTCGTATATATTTGTGATTCGTTCAAATATGAGTTTTGAAATTCATGGTGTATGTTTGTATATTATGTTGTATGAGAGAGAAAGGGAGAAATGTCGATGGGCTGTGACAACTTTAATTTTTTGTGGGTTCTTATTCGTGGCGGCCTTGACGCCTGATTGTGATTATCTGATCTTCAGTTATATCTCTCTAATATCTGATATGATTCCGCTCTATTTTTATTTATTTTTCAATAGAAAAATTTGAATAAAAGATTCATACTCTCTAGAGTTTTATCTCAATTAAAATTTACATAAGAGGTCATTGATGGAGAAGAAGTAGAGAAAGAGTTGTTGGAGAAGAAGAAAAATAAGTTTCTCTTTGGGTAATATAAAAGCAGAGAAAGTGTTGCCAAAAAATGACCAAAATGTCCTATACGTGAAATCTCATGTGCACCTTAATGTCAAATTGGTAACTGGCACTGGAAAGTATGGGGAAGTAGGAGGAAATACAAGGCACACTCAACACTCAACACTCACCACTCTAGGAGTCCACCAAAGAGTTTAGAGTAAGATATAAGAAGAAACAGATCTTTTTGACAAGCTGAAAAGCTCACAAAATATCCATTCATAATTTGTGTTTTGTTCATTACAAAAATAACCCTTTTATAGGTAAACTTGGAACAACCCTCCAAGATAAGTCAATGAACAAAATACTAAGGGTGAGGCTACTTATTTTCCTAAGTGTCCAGAATGAGAGAATCACGTAATACCAAAAGTTGGAAGGATACTTCAAATTTCTGCAGCAGAGTATTATTCCCTGAACATATAGCAACAATCTGCAGCTTTATGAAGGAACCATCAAATCACTTTTAACAAAATCATTAACACCACGTGCAACGCACGTGAACCTTACTAGTTGAACTAAAATCACAAAATGATGATAGTATCAAAAAGCCAAATATCGAAAGGAAATGTAGTAGCAAAAACCCAGTAGTTTAAATAAAACCACAAAATGACAGCATTAGCAAAAATCGAAAAAAAAGGCTGAGAGAGAACAATTACCTTAATTTGAAATTAAAAAATTGAAGATGGAGATCTGAAGCAATTGATAGGAAAAATTGAAAAAGAAGGCAAAGAGAGAACATTACCTTAATTTGAAATCAAAAAATTGAGACGGAGAAATGAAGCAATTGAACAGAACCGTAAAAAATTGAAACAAATTCATTAAAATCCAAAAAGCTTACATATTGTAGAGTTCCGTCAACGGCGGCTGAAGTTGTTGGGGTTAGGGCTCGGTTACCTTAGGAATCAACTTGAGAAAGAGAAAGAATTCTAGCGGTTGGATGAAATGGAAGAAACTTGAAAAAATCCACACAAAAAAGAGTGCAAACAATGGGTCGCAGAGGAGGTCATTTCGTAATTCAAATAACAAGAAGTGAAAAAAGTACAAAAATTAAGAACAAAAATTAAAAAGAAAAAACACACAACTGTTGGTTAATGTTATCCCGGTAAAATGATTAAATTAATACATTATTACATAATTAGCATAGCACATAAGAGTTCAAGCTAAACACTACTCTGTATAGTTGTAAAAGTTATCCTAAACTACGGTGATAATGATGAGATAAAATTTATCATAAACTAATCGTAATTTTGAAATCAATTGTGATAAAATCTATCGGCATAAATAAATCAAACCATAAATTTTTATTTTTTTAAGGCTACAAATGAAAGTATCTTTGAAAAACCCCGCCTTTTTCTTTTTTTTATTCGTCCTAATCAGATTGAATTCTCCCCCTATCTCTCGGTTCGTGGGCAAATCCATGGCTGAAGTCTCCAATTGAAGCATACACGATGTAAGTATCAGCATCCGTGACTGATTCAGTTTAATCTAGCTTTCGTTCACTAGGTTGCATAACTTACAGTTTTCTCGTTTCTTTTTGGATTTTAGGGGGTTAGGTCATCAGATTCATTGCGTTGCCTTTGTTTCAGTTATTTTGATTTTATCAATTTATCAAGTGTTGGTTCTAATACTACGATATTTGTAAATTTTCAGGGTATTTCATGGATTTATTTTGAAGATTATGCTTCTTTGAAAGTTCTCTTTGTGAATTATATGGTGGATGCGAAAAATCAAGAAAAAGGGGCAGACAAAAGTTAAAGAGTGTGTGTGTGTGAGGAAATGGATTTGGGGAATGTGAATGTTAGGGTTAGAATAGAGAGTGACAGAATCAGCAGCTTGCCGGATGAGATTATTCATCACATTCTGTCTTTCAATGATACCAAATATGCCATTCAAACCAGTGTCTTGTCTTCAAGGTGGAAGCTTGTTTGGACTACTCTTCCTTATCTCAACTTTTCGACTGGTGAATTCCGTATTTTGCCAACATTTTCCAAGTTTGTGAACCGGGTTCTTTCACGCCGCAATAATCTTACCGAAGTTTCTAATGTTGAATTGTTTTTCCGAGGAAGAGTCAACCAGAAGTTTGTGCAAAATATTGCAAATTATGCAGTATCTCACAATGTACAAAAAGTAGATATCTTTGCTTGCGATTATAATGCCAAGGAAGATCATCAATTCCCACTCTGTCTCTTCAGCTCACAATCTCTAAAGCATCTGAGTCTTACAACTAATACGCACTCGCATCACATTTTTCCTTTACCTCAATTGCCTTGGGATTCTCCAGCCCTAACAACTATTGAACTGAACGATGTCTTTTTATGTGCCGAAAGTACCACGTGCCTTGATCTGTTTTCCAAGTGTGTAAGTTTGATGAATCTCACTCTAATTCATTGCTACGCAAATGGATTGAAGGTTATGAAAATATTGTGTCCTCGACTTGTACATCTGACCATCTCACATTGCTGGCCTACTAAGTATGAGATTGTAGCACCCAACCTCTCATCTTTCTGTTATGAAGGCAGCAATCCACTGTTCTTATCTACAGGAGGCCTCAATTCTTTGGACAATGTGAATCTGCGTTTGACAATTGTCAGTGTGAACCTAAATGAAAACAAGCAAACGATAGCTCATGAATTTATGAATCTGCTTCACGAAGTCCGCAATGCCAAATTCGTTACCCTCTATGGACCTTTTATTGAGGTATGTATAGTTGTACTACCCATTGAGGGAATGTTAAAAATTGTTTCAATTTTATGGGTTTTCTGTTACGTCACTTGCGAATCACCAGTTTTCAGTATTACGCGAAATGGCGTTGAAAATATTGTTCTACCTTCTTGTTTGTTCCTATATTAGTTCCGGCCATAAGTTAATGTATGCTTTCTAAAGTATCTCTAGCAACACCTACTTTTGTAGTCCCATCTTCGGCATCCTTCTTAATTCTCAAGGGTAATAGTGGAATGACCTGACTTAAAAAGCTTGATTCATCAAACATTTACCTGAAATTATTCATATCTGTGCATTAATTATGTGCAGCCTGTAAAAAAAATGAACTCGTGCTCCTTGTGCAGCTGTACATGTTTACATCTTCCCCAGATGTAGACTAACCACCAAATTGACACTTCTTTTCACATCTGTTGAGACCAAATATAATAGGAAATAACACAAGTATAAATTCCAAGGGGTGGGAGAGATGGCAAGGGCACTCAGGCAAAGATGTCCTTGGTTCTAAATTCTAATCCCCAAGGGGCCACACTTAACTATAATTTTTTTTAAATATATTGTTATACTTCTAGCATTAAACTAGGTGTAAACTTCAATGACTTACTTATGCATGCACTTGTATGTGTGTGCACAGCATCATTTTGTATTACCAAACAGAGGATGTGTATTAATATGTTTTCTTTTGTCAATTATGTGCTTAGTTTCTATCCCTGGTTCTGGATTTACTAGAACATCAACCTTCCCCATTCTGTAACTTGAAGTGCTTGAATATAAAAGAGGTTGAGAAGCAGTGGAAGCGTACCAAGTCAGATATGACTAATCAAGTGATAACATACTTGTTGAATAGCTCTCCAACTGCTACTGTCAATATTGAATTTCAAAAGGTATGTGAAGCCCAAACTACTTTAATTCAACTTAGTGCACTTAGTTCTATTTTCTGTCACATTTAGCATTTAATAAAAATGAAAGCCCATTTGGATTTTTCTCCTTTTGTTCATCGTTGTCCTTCACTCCTTTGATTGACCATAAACATGCAGACGTGAGCTTTTCTTAAAGTTTACGTTTTGGCTTGAACTTTGTCTTCTTGCAAAACTTTGTTTGGCCTATAAGGCTTTCTATATTTTAAGAATCTGGCTTCAAACTATTTTCCTAGTCAAGAAAGTGAGTGGGAAGGCTGATGAGTATCTCATGCTTTCAAATTTATGATTGCAGAATACGTTGTGTCATTTTTAGAGAACGGGACTTGAAAACATAAAAAATGGACCTGAATCATGTGTTGAACTAGTACAGTATTCTCTGGTTTTTTTTGGAAGGGGTACATGATTTTTGGAGTAAGTATGGGTTTAATGTAAAACAGAACTCAAATGTAAACCAAAGGGGAGATTTAAACTTGATCGGAACATCAAGTGTCACAAGCTGTTAAACTTTGTCACCTCATTGTACCAGAGATTGGTTCGGAAATATTGACACAAGTCAGCAAGTGTTTAAATAATATTACGTCCTTTTTAAATGTAGGTGTTCCACACTATTATCCCTTCTCAAGTAGGCGACCGCATCTATAAGAAAATAGAAGTACTTGAGAACCAGGTTTCAAGTTTGAGGAATCAATTGGCAGACTTGAAAAATATTGCTATGCAGTTGCAGGCAAGTATTCTACCATAAAGCATATTGTTTTAGAGAGTTTATTAGTCAATAACGTTATGTAATTTATGTTTGTCCACAGCTCGCTTCTAAGGGTAATGAGATTGTGAATACACCCTCTCCTCGTTCAGTGGGTAGCTCTCACGTTGGTGGTACCACTAATTTAAATGCAAGGGATGCTCCCATTAATGCCGATATTGGTAGAAAATGCAAGTTAGTTAATTGGCAAAAGATGGCTGTTGCAAAAGCTGAAGTAGCATCTACGGACCCTAATGATATGGTGCACCTCGTTCCACTCGGAAAGGATGTTTGGAAAGTTTGGGTCCTTGTGTGTTTAGATCCCAAGTCTCCACTATGGAGGCCTAATTCAGCCATGTCGGTGATTGAGGATGCAATTGGGAGTACCGTTGCATGGCATAAAGATTTCATCACTTTTGATTAATCTTGGTTTTGGGATATGTATATTTTGCGCATGGACTTTTATTTTCGACTTTTAGACTATTAATCTATGTTAAGGCCTTTTATTAATTGCATTGGCTATTGTAGATTATTGTTTTTTAGAGACTCATGCACCACTTAAATAACAAACCCCTTTTTAACTCTGCCAATGTAATTGATATATATAGCATTGCATCGCTGGTCCCAAGCCCGGATAAAGGAGGAGGGGAAAGGTTCACTTTTTTTTTTTTGATAAGTAAAGAGTATATAAATAAGAGGGTCAAAACAGGTGGCGCCTGACGCGTCCTTAGTATACTAGAGGTATACAAAGCAGAAAAGAAACTATCCAGATGATATGCTATTTACAAACTCTACAAAAGATATGTTCGAACCGAGGGGAGAATTCGCAGCTTCAACACACCAAGAATAAAGAGTGCGAAGACTTTTGCAGCAATTGAAGGTTCACTTATTTGCAGCAATTGAAGATAATAAGTGGAAGAAGCAGCCTTGTTGTAGCAGCTGTAGCAGGAGGAGCCAATCAACAGCCAGTAGCCCCTGATCCCCTGAAAATCATGACCAAGGTAATACTTTCAGTCATTGTTTACATTTACGTTTATTGAAAAAATAATACTGGTTTATTAACTTAGAGAAAAGCATATGGAGTATATACATTACCAGCCAAAATATAGTGCACTTACAGGATTGCTGTTTTTATTTTGCCGGATGAATGAGTATGATACTTGATTTCTTATGTTCCACGTCAATGTCTCTTTTGCTGTCCTATGCTACTTGCTAAGATGCAGCTTCATCTGCAATTCCTTGATCGTTCGATTCTTGTTTCTTTGAAGTTAGAAAATTGGGTTCACTGGAAATTGGGTTCACAGATCCTGCGCTTCTAGATGCGTGTTTTCTGCCCTCATAAAAAGAAACCAGAATATCTACATAACTTCGGGTACAGACTAACTGACTAAGTACTAACCACAAAGGAGAGAAACTGTTGACTACATTAACATGAATAAGCAAGCACCAAAGGAAACTTAATATATCAACCCAAGACTTGAATCTCCCTCACTTGGATCGTCTACCAAACTTGGGCCTGATCTCAATCCCCTGAACAATGAGGCCGCCCTTCCAATTGCCTCCCTTCACCTCTTTTAAACTCATCACGAGCCCCCCATTATTCTTGTCCTTGTTAACATACTCTCCTATCTCAATTTCCAACCAAGGATTGCACAAGCTAGTAATGCAAAGTAAGATTGCTGAAACCAAGGATGTCATAAAGCGCAAAGCTAGTGAGATTGATAAAACCAAGGTGTGGTTATGGGGTTTAGAAGTTACTTGTGGCTCCTCTGCTTTAATTAAATACTGTTACTTTTTTTATTTTTATGTTTGTTATAATGAGATTGTCTGCCAATCTCTGTAGGTTGATAAGAGCAGAGGTGAGAAAGGAGGTTTCATGTCTTTACAGTCTATGGGTTCTGGAAGTGGTTTTGGTAATGATACGGGCATATCTAGCAGTAGCAGTGGTTTTGGAGGTGGGTCTGGGTTTGGATTGAGCACTGAAGTGGATTCATTTTCCAACAAGCCTAAAGGTTCGTATCTGTTTATCCATCTGAAATGGAATTCACCCCCCCTCCACCCCAACCCCCACCCCAAAGAAAGAACGTTACTTTGTAGTGAACCCTTATGACCCTCTTAGTAGGAAAAGTCTATTCGCGTTCAGAACTGGTTTCATGCTGAATTTGGAAAGATTATTCTTATTATTACTTAGTTTTTGGTTTGCTGCACATGGATTTTCTTTTTGTTGGGGTAGTTAAATTGAAGCAACTATATAGGGGTCGTTGTTTCTTGCTTACTTTTGGTATTTCTTATAATCAGTGTTTTAGCTCCATGCAAATGACATTGTGCCCTTTTGATTTACAATGGAGGTGCACTAAGTGGTTCTTTCCCCTTCGATCAATTGATAGACATCAGTTTTTATTGTGGCTCCTTATTACAGTAATCAACTGGCTTGAGGACATTTGTATGTATCTATATGCCTTCCATATGGATTAAAGTAACATGTTAAGAAGCTGATTGTTGTTATAACAGTTGAATGATAGAAAGAGCAAATTTTGTTTATTGTTTCTTTCCTGCACTGTCAAATAGTGTCTCTGTCTTTCAATCTCTATATAAACTATAAAGGAGACCATCCGTTACAGATATGGGGAGGCATACCATCTCAAACCTTAAGCCAGATGAACGGAAATAGTAATGGAAAATAAAAAAAGAAGAGAAAAAGACTGGCTAACAAGCAAGATTAATCATAGCTTCTCACTTTAGGCAATTTACCTTTGCAAAGTTGGATCTTCATGATTTCTATGGCATTCACTTTGCACTTGAAATTTTAACGTATATACATTTCCTGATACACTCATTTGACTGCATGATTTATTGATAGAACACAATAGCTAGGATTCTCAAGAGAAATCAATGCAGTTTTCAATGTAGTGCCGATGTAACTACAATGGAAGTCACAATGGTAAAAATAATCAAAACAGTGGAAGACTAATCAATCAGACAAAAAACAGAACACAAAAGTTTACCAAAAATGATCTACAAGACTATGCTTGTAGACTTAGTCTTAAGGTCACAAAGATTTCACTAAAAAGATTAATCGTTTTATAAAAAATATTGTGAAATCACTAACCAAAACACTCTCACAAGACAACAAGTCTTGGAGAGCAAAACCCACAGAAAACAAGTATACTAAACATGAGAAGAAACAAAACAACTTCCTAAAACTTGACAGGAAGATAAAACACAATCATGAACTCAATGTAGATGCCGATGTTATAACACCAGAAGCTACAATCAAACTGATGTGCGTCTGGAAGGAGTAACTGCTTCTAAATCTTCAATGTTTCTGCTCACTACCTTTGGCTTTGGTTTTTCTCTATCAAACTCTGCACCATTCAGCTGTGCCAAGCTCCTCTATATATAGTGTCGAAATTTCCTACACACAAGAAACAATCCGGCTTCTACAAGGACAAGGATTAGAGAAAGGAAATAAAATCTTCTTACCAAATACATGGATTTTATTACCATATAGCAAAGGAGACTAGATACCCGGTTTGAAAAGGATTCATAATAAGATTTTGTTTCCAAATATAATGCAACAAAACCTAATTAAAGATGTAAATTCCAAAATTACCAAAACTTGTCAAATATGAATTTTACCATGAAAGGGGAAACAAGAACTAAAATAGGCATGACCTATTTTACCCTTACAATCATCCCCTTTGTTGAGCATTTCTGGTCGAATACAATGACAAGTGTTTGCACGGCCCTAAGCCCGCGGGCATTGGTAATGCCCGATGAGCCCATCAAGCGGCCGGGCATTAGATTTAAAAGCCCCTATTGAATTAAGACGGGCATTAGGCACTGCACGGCTTCATCCCATTTGTTTATGTTTTTAAATAATTTTACTGTTTTCTCATTCAAACTTTGGGTCTCAGCTTTCAGCCGATCAATTCATTGCAATGAACTTTTTTTTTCTTCAAACTATTATACTTGCAAATTTGAAATAAAACACAGTTGAAATGAAAGAAAAGGAAGAGAAGCAACTAAGTTAAAATATAAATTCAGTATGTAGTAAATGAATTCATATAACTCGACATTACCGATGTCAAATTTTAATCTTGCATGTGATGAGATTGAGAATAGAATATCAATAGATGTATAGATGATTGAGTAATTAATTATTAAAATAATAGGGTTTGACTTTTAGGTTTTTATTTTTAGCAATAGCTTTATTAGTTGAAGAGTATTATACTATTACTATATTTATAGATTATAATTTATAACTTATAATATATAAATATAGTAATAATATAATACACATAAATTAAATATATAGGATTTGATCAAAGATCTATAATTAAAAAAATTAAAAAAGTTATCATAGAAGAGGATGCATTGATTGAAGGCCCAGTAGAGCCCGAGACCACGGGCATTTGACTCATCTAAAGCCCAGTACTATGTAGTGCCCATGGGCACGGGCTCCATGGGCCGGGCACTGACGGGCTTTAACGGGCTTGATGGGCATTGACGGGCTCTGCTCACCCCTAACAAGTGTTGCCATTATCAACTCCTACTTCAACCTGCATTTGTTAGAGAGAAATATCCAAAAACCACCCCCCCGAACATGTGTATTATACAGAAATAAAAGGTAATCAAACTGTATGAAATATCCACAAACCAAACCAAAACAGTTCAGAGAGCTACATAACCAACCAAGCAGAAAGCAGTTTAAGAGACTTATTACAGACCAACATAAAATATTGTTTTGATTACAACAACCACAAGATAAACATCTTCAATCTTCTTCAAAGAATCGCTTCCACCGCAACATCGTTCAGTGTAGAAGCATCATGTGCAAAGAACCTCGTGAACAACAATAGTAGCAGCAGGACCACTTGAAACTGGAACACTTGGAGCATCATCACCCCCTATTTGGCCAGAATGAAGAGCTAGCCAAAAGGAATACTGAGCTGCCAAGGACTGGAGGAGAGAGGTTTGAGAGGACAGAATGGCCAATTGTGAATTGACCATACTCATCTGTGTAGTGATGAATGCAATAGATATAAGGGCAGAAGGATTAGCTGAGATAGGCAGAGATGAGGCAGCTAATGTAGCTGCATTACCTGTAACATTGGGAGTAGGTTAGACAGAGGGTTGAGATTGTGAAGGACCAGGAACACAAGAAGATGGATTTGTAGAAACAGGAACATATGGATATGATAAAGGCAGATTAACAACCCTGTCCCCTTTCAGGAGTTTGGCAAAAATATGGAGAGGCTCAAGGACAGGAGTAAGCCTTGTTCCAGCAGCTGGAGAATATCCTTGAGATACCATGATTTTGTAGATCAAAGAGGGAAATATAAGGGACCTTTTATCACCTTCAGATTCTGCAAGAGAAGTGATTTTCCTGAAGGCAAAATCCCCAAAATCAAAGGATTTGCTGGTTCCTATTTGATACAACACTCTTGCATGTTCTTCTGTCAATGTGTTTGTGTTTGTTGTGGGGGCCCAGTTTGCACAACAAATTTTGTGCATAAGGGCATATAGAGAGGACAGTTGAGATGTGCTAATGTTAGAACCCTTCCCAGGTCATTTATGCAAAATCCCCCCAGTCAGTTCAAGAGCACACAAATTCAGATCAGATGCCATGGAAAAAAGAACCAATTTCAGGAGTATTGAACAATTCATTGATGTGGGAGGATGAAAACATGTACCATTTGCCACGGACAAAGACTTTCTCAAACTTGGGGTCAGACACTGAAGAAATTCTCTTCTCAATATTCGCATAAAACTCATAGATTAGGTCTCTAAAGTATGGTGTGGCAGAAGAAAGACTGCCTAAGAGTCCTCTATCTGTGAAGAATTGAGTCAAATTTGGCTCAGACAGTTCATCAGAGGGAATAACCCTTTCATCAACAATTTTCCTAGAGTATTGTATCTAATAGAAGTAGCTTTTGAAAGAAATTTTGCAGAGAAGGGTTTACCAACAGAAGCAGGAAAAGAGGCAGGGACCTTTATAGCTCATGATATAGCTACATTGGTAGCTACATTGGCAGATGATGCGCGACTTCTAGTAAAACGAACAGGAACCTCTTCGCTCTCATCACTAGCAAATGGTGTTGCTTCCTTACTTGCAAAATCTCTGTCTGAACTGTCATCAAACTCCGAAGAGCTTGATGGTTGAGCCAAATTTTCAGCTAAAGGTGGTGAAGATTATGGAGACCTTTGAACAGAGACAGACTTCATTTGTACCAGGAAGTCAGCCAGAGTGCGTTGTTCATCGGAATAACTAATATCGACATTGGACGCCGAAGGAGAACCAGGCTCGTTATCTGAAGTTTCCTGGACCTGAGTTGAAGAATTAGTTTGGAAGACAACCCGTGGTGAAGGAATCGGGTAATCTTCGTTGGCCACATCTTCTACGGCTGGAACAAAGGTTGAAGAAGTAGGTTTGGAAACAGAATCTTGAGCACCAGGAATAGACCCTGTTTCAGCTTCAAAATCTTCGTCGTCTGAATCACTAACAACGGGCACATGTTCTTCAAAATCACCAGGAGTTACCTTGTGCTTCTTTGCACTTGCAATGTCTTCCTTGCTTGGATTTTCGTAATATGATGGAATGCCTCTGAGCCGCTTTGATCTTCTAGAGCTAGGGTTCCCAATTTGGGGCAACCCGGATAAGTCAACAGGATTGTCAACGTCGATGGCATTCCCCTTCTCGCTTGGAAGAATAACAGTAAAGGGTTCTGGTAGAGGCTGAGCAACTACCATTGCAGATTGGGGATTTTCTGGAGAAGAGATTGGGGTCGATGTAGCTTCATTGGAAGCTACATCAACTGAGGGATTCTGCTCAAAAAGTTTAGATGCAGATGAGAATGATGAAGCCATGATAATATTGATGAGGAAATCTGAGAGAGAGAAGAATAAAGAAGGATTCCGGAGATGGCAATCTTCAACAGCACACTTCTATGGATTTGAAGAATGAGCAATGTTTCTGAATGTGTTAAGTCCCTGTCGCCTAAAAACAACACTAATAGCTCCTACTAATTGTAATTATCCGTTAGACACTAATGATAAAGGAATAGGAGGTGACAAGATAATACAACTAACCAAATTTTAAATTTTGATGATAAATCAAATATTGACCAAATCACATTTAAGGGAGAGATAGAAAATCTGATTTTGTCATGAGAAATAGGTGGAGAACTAAGAGAGAGGGAATAACAACCAATTTCAGATTTTGAATCTTTGAATTTTCAAAATTAAGCAAGGATTTTGAACAAACACAACATTTAACTAACCAAAATTGACACACCACTAAACTGACAATCAGTAAGCATAATCTGAATTAAGAGGTCATGAACATCACACAGACCATATAACCACATAAATTGCAACATGGAGTACTTTGGTATATATATTGCATTAATTTGAGATAGAAACAAAAGATCAATAGGCTGATATGATCAAAACTGATTATGACCTAGAAAATATGCCTAACACATGCCAAGAATATGAAAACAATGCAGTCACACACATGTGATAAATGTCTAGATCATCCGAATGTAGTTCCCAATGTAGCTGCATTGGAAGATACATTCACCAAAGTTGTGATTTTATGTACAATTTCTCATCTTTTGTTCACCAAATCAGCACACTACTCCCACAAAAACCATAGGTACTTTATTTTCCTAGGAGAATAGCTTTACTTTATTTCAAGCATATTCAAAACATGCCACTAGGAACCTTTCACACTATTTACCAAGGGTAACCACTTTACTTTTTGATCAACCCATGAAATCAGAGGATTCATAGTCCCAAAAGAAAGGTGTCACAACCTTGTTCATAGGTAGCTCTTTTCCGTTAGGTAGTTTTCACACTTTTTCTATTAAGGGGAGTCAATTTTCTCCAAATCAACCCATGAGAACCTAAGTTCCATAGTCCCTATATAAATTGCTGCATCCCAAAAATTTCAAAAGGTAGCTCTTTTCTTTGTGGGCTTAAGATTTTTCAATTGCAATAATATTTTAGGGAGAGAGTAGGGAGAATCAGAACAAAGAAATCACAACAAATTTTGAATGTGAATCCAGGACAGCAAACAAAAGTACTAAGACATTAAGGATGAAACTAGTGTGCCCCCCTAAAACTCAATGCAAGATGTCTAATTTATTATTATTATTATTTATATATATATATAAGTGAAGGGTCACATGGCACACATACCGAGAGATTTTCTATGATTTATAAATCTTTCAAAATCTAGACTCTTAGTGAAAATATCAGCCAATTGATTTTCAGTTCCCACATGTTCAATGCAAATAATACCTTATTCAACCAAGTCTCTAATAAAATGGCGTCTTATATCAATGTACTTAGTTCTAGAGTGTTGAACAGGATTTTTTGCTATACTTATGGCACTGGTGTTGTCACAATACATGGTTAATACATTGTTGTGTAAGCCATAATCCTTGATCATTTGATTCATCCATAAAAGTTGTGTACACCCACTACCAGCGGCAATATATTCAGATTTAGCTGTTGAAAGGGCAACACAATTTTGTTTTTTACTAAACCAAGAAATCAAGTTGTTTCCCAAATAAAAACATCCACCTGAAGTGCTTCTCATATCATCAACACTACCAGCCCAATCAGCATCACTAAAACCAACAAGATTAGTGTTAGTGTGTTTTGTGTACCACAAACCCATGGCACAAGTCTCACCAACATACTTAATTATTCTTTTGACAGCTTTCAAGTGAGAGACTTTAGGGTTTGCTTGATACCTAGCACACAAGCACACACTATACATGATGTCTGGACGGGTGGCAGTCAAATACAACAGACTTCCTATCATGCTCACATACAATGTATGGTCAACACTTTCAGATTTTTCATCTTTGCTTAGTTTATTGGATGTACCCATAGGGGTTTTCTTCTGTTTTCCATTCTCAAGATTGAATTTCTTCACCAAGTTAAGAGCATACTTGGCTTGAGATATGAACATCCCTTTATGTAATTGTTTTATTTGAATCCCTAAGAAAAAAAGTCAATTCCCCTACCATACTCATCTCAAAAGTGGAAGTCATGCAATTTACAAACCTTTTTTCCAAGGACTTGGAGGTGGACCCAAACACAATGTCATCAACATAAATTTGTGCTATCAAAATGTGTTTATCTTGTTTTTGAATAAAAAGAGTTTTGTCAACCTCTCCCCTTCTAAACGCTCTCTTTAAAAGATGGTCTGTAAGTCTCTCATACCAAGCTCTAGGAGCTTGTTTGAGACCATTCAAGGCCTTTTTTCACTTAAAAACATGATTAGGTTTATGGGGGTCCTCAAAATCTTTTGATTGTTCAACAAAAACTTCTTCTTCAAGGATACCATTTAAAAAAACACTCTTAACATCCATTTGTTGAAGAGTAATATAAAGAAAGCATGCAATGGCAAGAAGCAGACGTATGGACTCAATGCGGGCAACAGGAGCAAAGGTTTTATCAAAATCTACCCCCTCAACCTGTGTATACCCTTGAGCCACAAGTCTTGCTTTGTTTCTTATTATTTCTCCCACTTCATCAAAATCCACCCCCTCAACCTGTGTATACCCTTGAGCCACAAGTCTTGCTTTGTTTCTTATTATTTCTCCCACTTCATTTGATTTGTTTTTGAAAATCCATTTTCTTCCAATAACATTCACAGGAGTGGGTCTAGGAACAAGATACCAAACATCGTTTTTAGTAAATTGATCAAGTTCTTCTTGCATGACATTTATCCAACACTCATCTTTTAGAGCTTCATGCACATTTTTAGGTTCAATGGTAGATACAAAACAAGATGCATGGATTTCTTCAAATTCTAGAGTAGACAAGCAAGCAAGTTTTCTATAATCTACATTACATTTTCTTCTTGTTGACACCTCATCCTGAACATTACCTATGATTTGTGAAGTGGGATGCATTTTCTGAATTTTTCTAGGTATGTCATGTCCATGATCAGTCAAGGGGCGATTCTGCGCTTGTTCGAGTCTGCATACGCCAAGTTTACGTCAATGTGACTTCCGATGTAGCTACATTCGGAACTACATTGGGTGTCACATTCTGAATCACATCGTCTGAACTTCCTGGATCTGCAGGTTCTGTCTGATCAGCTACATGTTCACTGGTTTCAGATGTTGGTTCTGAACTGTTATCTCCAAAATCAAGAATACCTGAAACATCTTCTTCAATGGTTTTGTGGCCAAGATCCGTTAGATCATCAAAGACAATATTCATAGACTCCATGATAGTCTTAGTCCTAAGATTAAAGACTCTGTATGCTCAACTATTAGTGGAGTAGCCCATGAAAACACACTTGTCACTTTTAGAATCAAATCTAGAAAGATGATCTTTATCATTGAGAAGATAACACACACAACCAAAAACATGAAAATATTTTAAGGTCGGTTTCTTTCCTAGCAAGATTTCGTAAGGTTTCATTGTGCTATATGGTCTCAAGAAGACCCTATTTCCAATGTGACAAGTTGTATTCAAAGCTTCAGCCCAAAACCTTTTTGCCAAATTTTTAAAGCTCAATATTACTCTTGCCATCTCTTGAAGTATCCTATTCTTTCTTTCCGCCACTCCATTTTGTTGTGGAGTTTTGGGAGCAGAAAATTCATGGGATATGCCATTTGAGGCACAATAGCTAGAAAAGGAGGAATTTTCATATTCCGTGCCATGATCTGATCTAATTCTAATAAGCTTTAGATCATACAAATTCATAACACGGGTGTACCAGATTTTAAAAGCCTCAAAAGTTTCAGATTTTTCTCTCAAGAAAATTACCCAAGTGTATCTAGAAAAATCATCCACACAAACAAAGGTATATTTTTTCTTTCCTAGACTTTCTACCTCAATAGGACCCATGAGATCTGTGTGAATCATCTCAAGGCACCTAGATGTGGAACACTGAGATATGAGAAGATGAGAGGCTTTGGTTTGCTTACCTTTTTGACAGGGTCCACATACCTTTGTGTAGTTCTTATCCAAGCTTGGCAACCCTTTCACTACATCATGTTTCACAAGCTCATGGAGCTTACAAAAACTCATATGTCCTAGTTTTTTATGCCAAAGATCTGTAATGTCAAGACTAGCTTTGTGACAAGTTTGGCTATTGTTGAACATATAACAATTGTCAGATGACCTAGTACCTGTCAGAAGACACTTGTTAGTTTGATCAAAAACTTCACAAACATTTTTATCAAACCTTACCTGAAGGCCATCATCACATAATTGACTTATACTGATCAAGTTGGTTTTAAGCCCTTCCACATGATAAACATTGGTGAGATTTGGAAGACCATCAACATTCAAGGTTCCTTTGCCAATTATCTTGCCCTTGGCACCTCTTCCATAGGTCACAGAACCACCATTGATGCTCACATAGTCCTTCAAATTCTCAATAGAACCTATCATATGTCTAGAGCAACCACTATCAAAGTACCATGACCCAGCTATATGAGACTTCAAAGAAGTGAAGGTTACATTACACATATCATCATCAGACAATTTTGCACCAGGACATATGTCAAATGGTTCAAAGTATTTGGATTTGCCTTTGTTATTACTGCCTTTGGGAACCCACATCTGTTTAAAAGTTTTAGGTTGCTGTTTCTGTGGATGTGATTTCTGATGTAGCATCGAATGTGACTTCCAATGTTGCTGCATTGGATGCTGCATTGGTTGTTGCATTCGATGATGCATCTGTTTTTTTACCAAAAAAGCCTGCCTTACTTCTTCCTCATAGATAACCTTTTTCAGAAAACAGAATGGTTGAATATGACCAGGCTTATGGCAAAAATGACACACAATGTTTTTCTTTCTTGATTTGGGTTTTTCAAATAAATTTGGGTTCTGAAAATTCTGTGTAGGCTGTTTAGGTTCAGATGTACCTTCACCCTCTCTCACAAATATCTTTGGTACAAAACCAATACATGACTTGGATGACTTACCTGAATTGAGCATCTCATCCATTTTTTGTTGACTTGAGTTCCATTTAGCCATGGTTTCATTGGCTTGAATGAGCTGTTCTTTTAAACCTTCGATCTCAACATCTTTTTTACTCAACAAGCTTTCCAGCCTTATAATGCAATCTTTCTGTTCTTCATTGGCCTTCTTCAGCAGCTCGTTTGCCTTTCCAAGCAATGTAACTTGGTGAGCTCGCTTCTCCCAATCCTTGTATAACTCTTTGTAACCTTCCAGCAGGTCAAACTCTGATTCTCCACCGTCTTCTGGGACTGAGGAATTAAAGCAGTAGTGATCTTCCATGTTTCTGTCCAGTGCATCTTCTGATGTGACTTCGAATGTAGCTACATTGGAAGTCACATTGGATAGTGACGAGTGTCAAATCGTCAAAATTAATTCACCTACTTCCCTAATAACGAGTATAAGGCAAGTCGGGATCGTATCCGCAGGGAACGTCAAAATTATTCCTTTTTAGAATTTTATTAGTAACTAATTGAACACAAATTTATATTTTTAATTAACTACGAAGAAACTTAAAATTAATTAACTGAAAACTATTGTAACTAAACTTTCTGATTAACAATTAATTTAACTCAATAAAAATTAAATCCAGCCAATGAGTCAATTTCATCTCGCATTTTATTTCTGATCATCGATGCAAAGATATCTTGTAAGATTTCAAATAAACCGGTTAAAAGTGTCGACAAACGCCTAACACTCAATCCCTCCTTACCGTATTGATAATCAAGAGACGCTCGTTAATTACCGTCTAACCGAGTTACAACCTCCGAGACGCTCGTAAGATTTAATAACTCAGTTGCATTAAGAAGCGAGAGACCCGATTCAAAGCCACGCATATTAAAGCAATAGCATGTAACAATGATTATATGTTCCCGTAATACGGTCTGATTATGCTTGTGATGCCTAAAAGGTGTATTACTTGCTACTTTGTTAAGGCCGAGGACAATTACGGATCAACGGTGTTAACTAGCTTTAGAATATTATGCTAATTAATATTCTGGCCATTAAACATTAACGAGATACAATATTCTTCCTACGTGTAAAACGGAGAACAAATAAATATTCAAAACCCACACAAGAATTAGATCAATTAGATCTTACAGAAATAAAAAAGTTTGAGACTTAATCTCTCATTGACTGGAAGAAGAAACTTAGCTAATAAACATAATTAAAAACAACTTACAAGAAAAACCAAATGATTTGTTCCCAGTAGGTATGAATCTCAAAGAAGATTTACAAGTTCTTACCCTTTTTCCTAACAATTGTTTCTCTCTTTCTATCTCCCAAGTTACTGACTGAATAATCCCCCTTCTCCTTGGCCGAAAATCCCCCCTTTTCTGTTCAGAAGATCCATACATAAATATGACTCCACTCTCCCACTAAACCACTACTTGGTAGTTTTAAAACTACCGATAACTTCCAAAAACCTCCCACTACTTGCAAATCAGTATTTTCATTTAATACATAAAGCGAATTAGGCGAAATAAGCGTATTTTCTAAGCGTCCAACAGTGCGCTTGAAACTTCAGTAACTAACCAACAGCTCAGCTCCGAAATGTGAATATCACGTGCCCATGTGACATCCCAAGTTTTCCCTCTTTGCCTGAATCCAGCACTTTCCTCTTTTGCAGCTGCCTTTGTACCTACATCATAATCAGCACAAAAACCAACCAAAAGTGTAATATTTTGCTCTAAAATAAATCATAAAACCGGATAATTTTATCACACTTTTGGGTTCCCATCAAAATTCCCCCACACCAAACCGATGCTTGTCCTCAAGCATCTTCAAACAAGACAAGAATGCATGTTCTTTTATCTGTACAACTTATGAAGATATGATTTTACTTGGATGCAAGTATTTCAATGTGCATGACCATAGGAAAAATCAAAATTCAATCAAAGTAATGGAATTCTTTAAAATGTGTCATCTAAATTAACTAACATGTTTCCAAAAACAAATCTTCAACCTTCAAATATGCATGTCTCAACCATCCTCACGGAGACACTCATTCACTCAAGTGTTTAAATAAGGATATGTATTTAAGCACTCGACTCAACACCACGGAATGTAATTACCATAAGCTTGCAAGTTGATCAAATCTTCATCACTAAGTATGAGTTTAATGCACTAATCAAAAGGTCTTTTTACAGGTTGTAATGGGGCTAGGGGTTAAAAAGGTATGGTATAGGGATATAAGGTGAAATAAAATGCCAATGAAATGCAGAACTACACATTACATCACAGCTTAACTATCACCAATTAAAATTCTGATGAAGCTCCACTCCTCAGTCACATCACTTCTACCCAACTGAAAATGGAAAGTAATGTTCCTGCTCCAATTCTGCTTTTTTTTCCTGAGTCACTTTATTCACTGTTTCAAACTTTTAGTCTCTTTTTCTATCTTCTTTCTTCTTCTTCTTTTCTTTTTTTTTTTTTTTAACTCTTGGCCTGCTGCCACTACTTTTGTTCTGCTGTACTTTTACAGCCACTAAATAAAATGAAACTCTTATTTGGCATACTTCAAAGCAGAACCTCATTCAACTCAAAATCAAACATCTCATTTTCTTGAACTAAACAAAGCATACTTCATCTAATATCCAACTCACAAACTGCATTAAGTCTATAATTCACATGCAATTCCCACAATTCTTGGCATTGGTAATGAAAAAGAAAGTTAAAAAGGCTAGGGTTCAATTAAATTTGGTTTAGTCAAAGAAGTAGGTATAGCTCAAAGGGGTTAACTAGGGGGTAATATTAACAGGTAGGATATAAAAAAGTTAGCTAAAATTGGTATTTCCTAAATGCCTTAATCACGTTAGCGCATAAACCCATTTATGTGACCTCGAAATGTAAACAAACATGCAAGTTCTAGAATTGACACCCGAGTGCGAGTAAAACACACAAGAAGAAATGAGAGCAAAATGAATTTAATGCTCCAAAAATGGCCCAAAACCTCACTTTAAATGGCTATAAGTCAACACATACATATCCAAAGGTTGAAGAAATTTTTTTCTGAAAACATGCAATTTAAATTAAAACAGAAACATTTCAAATAAATTTCCATCACATATCAAAAATTCTTCTTTTACCATGATAATGCACATTAACATACCAAACATCCCAACATCAAAAATCATATCCTCATATCCAACAAGAATACCCAACAACAACATAAAAAACCTGCATCCAAGATTTCAAGATTCACCAAAAACCAAAATCCCTCCCCCACACCAAAACTGTGCATTGTCCCCAATGAACAAATAAGTACCAAAATAAAAAGGGAGAAGAACTTCCCTAATTAGGAGGACGGAGGAGGCGGCGGGGGACGAAAACCAACAAAATCAAAGTATGCCATCAACATGGCCTGAAGATGCTGCTAATTGGCATCTATACGCTGCACCGCAGCTTGGAGCTCGCGCAAGTCAGGATCAGAGGAAGTAAAAGGGCCTGCGGTACCTATAGGAATCATAGGCTGCTCGGGTGCAGACACACCCGGCTGAGGAGGAGCACCTTCATCAACAAATTTCACAAGACCCATTCGATACAAACACTTAATATCTAAAGGTTCACACTCACATGCAACATTCAAATCATGTTGTTGTAAATTTAACACACCCAAATTCACTGCTAAAAGAGTAATCACTGAGCCAAGACTTAATGGACGGCTTTTCTTTTTCAACACCAAAACAAATTGGCTCGCTAGCCAATAACCCAAATTCATTTTTTTCTTATTCATCATACAACACATGAAAAATAATTCCGGTTTGGTACAAATATTAGAACCATCTTTGCGACCAGAAAAACTGTATGCCAAAATTTTTGTATTACTTGCAAAGCATGGTCCTTAATACAGATACTTTTCGAACGACTGGGATTGTACGGTTCCCTGTCATTCGAAATAGTATGCCAAACCAAATTAGAGTCAGAATTGAATGGTTCGCAATATTCACAAAATGAAATTTCCCTCTCTGAACTGGGAACAGGTCCAGACATAAAACGCAAAGCATCATTAAACGAATTCAAAGACATTAAAAACCTTTCCCATTAAACGGAATCTAATCAAGTTCGGTGTATCCGCAGAAAAGGTCTCATCAGTCTTAAAAACAAAAGTGCAGTAGAATTCTCTGGTCAGTTCATCAAAAGCGGGGAAATCCAACACCCAAAATGTGACGACCCGACCCGGACCCCAATGCGAGATCCCGAATCGTGCCGTCCAAATAATCAAGTTAAACACATAAGCATGCACAAGTAGGATTTAAAAATTCATGTGGCGCAACATTTCAGACAATTAACAACTCGGCTACACTTGGCCTAAAAACAACCTCGATTTAAACAAGTCATCGGCGTTACACGGAACCCAACAACTACTCCTACAATTAACACATGCTTAATAAACCTCAACGGCCACAACATGCCGGAGACAACAACAATAATAATACTTTAAACGCGCTTTAGCGGAAGAAACTATGATGAACCATACACAAATATAAACAAGCTCGACTTATAGTCGGCATACCAAAAGATTACAAGTATTAACAATAAGTTACTACAACACAAAAACCCAAGCTAAGTCTACATGACTTGCTTCCCATCGTCCTTTCCAAAATACAAGATTAACCAATTAATGTCCAAAAGAGCAACCTTGCTCACACGTCCAAGCGAATGCGTAAATCTAGCGTGGAACGTCACCTCGGCTTTGATCTAAGGAAAACAAAGCAAACAAATAAAGTAAGTCGAAAGACTTAGTAAGTTACCAAAATATGCATGTTCATATCATAGCATGACATTTATCACTAATATGGCATGTTATCATCATTTAACACACTTAACACCTTATTCACATAAGTGCGTAAAGTAAATCATACAAGTAGGATATGATAGTCACGGCCGCTTCGTAGCTCCTGCAAAACATTTCGTTACTAGTTCGTGCCATCGATGTTATGTGAATTCATCGACTGTCGTCGAGTGCTACTCGATCTCAATAGCAAGCCAATGCGGCACTTAACTGATACGGCAAAGGGGCTACTTCCCCACCGCGCCCACGGGGAGTGTGGAGTCTGCGGCGATCCATAGCGAGCACGAATCCCATAATTCGTGAAGGCGATGTATCGTCCCACCCTGACTTGAAAAACAAACCATTTAATGCCAGCTGGACTTAATGCAATGCACAAGTAGATATTTACTTGACTTAAACCAATTTAAGGTCCGAATCCGACAAGAGCGAATTCGACCATCCAAGTAGGGGATAATCTCTACCGTATTCACATCAAGGCAATAATTTGCACAAATACCAATCTTTCATAACAACTTGTTACAATCAATTAAACCAACTCATACTTGAGTAAACCAAGTCAAATGACGTTCAAACTTCGTAGGGATTGAAATTAGAGTCTAACGTGTTCAATTCTTCCCTAGAGTCGACTCCGTTGAGTCTTTCCACTAAATTCCCAATTTTGGGAAAATGAAGCTATATGCTTCACAACCCAACCTAAGTCACTTCTAGGTTCACAAGGGTATAAATTCACCTATACAATTCAATATAATTCATGTTCTTCATGTGGTCCAATATTGAGGATACATCACATAACCATTTTCACAAACACCACATAGGCATAATTTAGGGCATTACCAAGTAATATCACTTTCATCAACAAACATATTACATTACTTCTAACATGTTCAAGACCCCAATTAATCATAGTGGAAGAGTAATTTCAACATTCAAAGGCAAGAATCAACCTAGACATGCTCCTAGCAAAATTATACATTCAAAATTCGTAGGAAGCAACTATGTGTCCCCATTGACCTCACACATCATAAACTTTGTTTCCTTAGGGTCAATGGGTACTAAAATGAAGAAGAGTAACTTACCTAGCTTGAGTGAGAACTCAAGAGAAACCAAATCCAAACGGTGAAGTCGTTCCTTTCGTTGTCCTCGTCGAGAATCCGAAGTTTGGCGGCGATCTAACGGTGGAATCCTTGGGGATCGGAGGAAGAAGGTGGAGCTAGGGCTCAAACTCAAGCTCCCAACTCTCTCTCTCTCTCTAACTTATAAGAACAAGATGAACTAATGAAAGACTTACTAAAAAAAATCTGGTCAAGACTTGGTATTTATACCTCCAATCAAAAGAAGGGCACAAAGGGTATTTCTCAAATGAAATTAGTGAATGTTAGGGAGTAATCAAACACTTAATCAAACTAAATTGGCTTCTAATTAGTGTTAGGACTTGATTAGGTCTAAGTATGGGTAGTTAGGAAGGGTTTAGAGGGGGTTTAATGGGGGTAGGATAGGCATTTCACGACCTAACTCAAAACAGGGGAAGAAAAATCCCGTAGCAGCTCTGCAGGTGAGGCGGGCGCCTCACCTGGCTCCATGCGGCCGCCTCATATCCTGAGGCTATCCCAATGTTCAGTCCACTTTGAACTTGCTCTCTGCAGTTGAGGCGGGCGCCTCACCAGCTCCCATGCGGCCGCCTCGGCTCCAGAATGTCTAAAACTTGATTCAAACTTGGTCTAAATGGTCCCAAACTTTTGGGCAACCATTCTAAGGTCTAACCCTACTCAAAATGAGTCGGAAACACACCCGAACAACTCCCGGAACAAGCTAGAACAAGGCGCGAACCACGCGACGAATGAACAACGAATCAAACTACAATCAAACACCATTCAAACTAGGATAACTTGGACATGAATGAAACTTGTTTCAACATGATTAAGACCCGAATATAAGGCCAAGAACTCAACGAACACTTCGTACGTCGAAATAGAAGCAAATACGAGCAACGAGGGGAATCGCTAAGGCCAAAAACAAAACGATCGAACCGGCGACTCAACCAACAAACTTTCGTGATTCTAAACATGTTAAGAACTTCAAGAATGATTTAAGATTAATTCTAAGACGTTTATAAACTAGGTAAACATGATCGCAATCAACCAAGAAAGCACAAACACAAGCATGGAATGCACATGCAAGAACACGGGGCGTTACACTCTCCCCACCTTTAGGAATTTAGTCCCTAAATTCTTACCAAGTTCGTCGAATAAATGTGGATGCTTCTCGCGCATCTCCGCTTCCGTTTCCCAAGTCGCTTCTTCAATGTTGTGGTTTCTCCAAAGAACTTTAACTAAGGGAATCTTCTTGGTTCGTAGCACTTGCTCTTTGGTATCCAAAATCTTCACGGGCTTTTCAACATAAGACATATCCGGCTCAAAAGTAATCTCTTCATACTCAAGCACATGGGTATCATCTTTCAAATATTTTCGTAACATGGAAACATGGAATACATTATGAGTCTCCGAAAGTGAAGGTGGCAATGCAATACGGTACGCCAAGGACCCAACTCTCTCAAGAATCTCGAACGGGCCAATGTACCTCGGTGTAAGCTTCCCTTTCTTGCCGAATCTCTTCGTACCTCTCCTCGGTGTCACCTTCAAGAATACGTAGTCACCCACCTGGAACTCAAGATCTCGTCTTCGACATTCCGCATAACTCTTTGTCGACTTTGAGCGGTGCGCAAACGATCTCTAATCAACTTCACGCCTCAACCGATCGTTGCACTAACTCGAACCCCAAAGTTTCGCTTCTCCAACTTCATCCCAACAAATTGGCGATCTACACTTACGCCCATACAAAGCTTCATACGGCGCCATCTTGAATACTCGACGTAGCCAGTTATTATACGCAAACTCGGCTAAAGGTAAGTGAGAATCCCAGCCTTTCCTTGAAATCCACCGGCACAAGCTCGAAGCATGTCCTCCAAAAATCTGAATCAATCGCTTGACTCGACCATCCGTTTGGATGAAAAGTCAGATCGAAGTCTAATTTGGTCCCCAAAGCCTCCTGCAACGTCTGCCAAAATCTAGATGTGAACCTCGGATCTCTATCGGACACAATACTCACAGGTACGCCATGAAGTCTCACGATCTCCTGAATGTACAAAGCTGCCAACTGAGTCAACGAATAAGTGATAGCTATAGGAATGAAGTGTGCAGACTTAGTCAATCTGTCGACTATAACCCAAACTGCATTAAATCCTCTTCGTGTGCGCGGCAACCCTGTCACAAAATCCATAGTAATGAACTCCCATTTCCACTCAGGAATCTCAAGTGGTTGTAGAAGTCCCGCAGGCCTCTGATGCTCAGCCTTAACCTGCTGGCAAGTCAAACACCTTGACACATACTCCGCAATTTCTCTCTTCATGCCTTTCCACCAAAATTGTCTTTTCAAGTCTAAGTACATCTTCGTGCTCCCCGGGTGAATGGTATACCTCGATTTATGAGCCTCATCAAGAACCAACCTCTTCAAGTCATCATTAGAAGGAACACAAATTCGACCTCGAAATGTCAAAGCACCCTCACTATTAACCACAAAATCAGGCGATACATTGTCAGCCAACCCATCAATGATTTTCTTCAACTCCGATCATCCTTTCGCTTCTTTAATCTTCCCAAACAAAACGGTGTAGCACCTAACATTCGCGAAAATCACTCCTCTATCAAAAACACTAGGACTCCAATCGCGCAAGTCCTCCAACATCTTCCACTCCTTAACCATCATACAAGACATATGAACCTTCCTACTCAAGGCATCCGCTACTACGTTTGCCTTCCCCGGATGATATAAGATAGTGCAATCGTGGTCTTTTAGTTTCTCCATCCATCTTCTTTGCCTCATGTTCAACTCCTTTTGAGAGAATAAATACTTCAAACTTTTGTGGTCGGTGAAGATCTCAAATTTAGCTCCATACAAGTAATGTTTCCATTTATGCAACGCGAAGATAATCGCAGCCAACTCCATATCGTGTGTCGGGTAATTCTGCTCATGAATAGACAACTTCCTCGACGCATAGGCGATAACCCTACCATTCTGCATCAAAACGCAACCCAAACCTTCCTTAGAAGCATCACTATAAATCACAAAATTATCTCCTCCACTAGGCAAAGCCAAAATAGGTGCCGACGTCAACCGCTTCTTAAGCTCTTGAAAACTAGCTTCACATTTCTCACTCCAAACAAACCGATGACGCTCTTCTCGCGCCAATTTCGTCATAGGAGTCACGATCCGAGAAAAACCCTCAATGAATCTCCGGTAATAACCCGCTAGACCCAAGAAACTCCGAACCTCGGTAACCGAACTAGGTCTCTTCCAATTCGTCACCGCTTCAACCTTAGAAGGATCAACGGCTACTCCGGCGCTAGAAATGATATGCCCCAAAAAGGACACCTCCTCAAGCCAAAAGGCACATTTGCTAAACCGCATAAAGTCAAGCTTTCTCCCGAAGAATAGACAAGACAATCCTCAAGTGTTTCTCATGCTCCTCCCGAGATTTCGAATACACTAAGATGTCATCAATGAAGACTACCACAAAACAATCAAGATAACTATGGAAGACACGGTTCATCAAGTCCATAAACACATTGGCGCATTCGTCAACCCAAACGGCATCACCACAAATTCAAATGCCCATATCTAGTCTTGCGAAAGTCGTTTCTTGAACGTCTTCCTCTCTAACCTTCAATTGATAGTAACCCCATCGCAAATCAAGCTTAGAATAAACAATAGACCCTTGCAATTGGTCAAATAGATCATCAATGTGGGGTAGTGGGTATTTGTTCTTAACGGTCACCTTATTCAATTCTCGATAATCTATGCATAACCGCAAACTCCCATCCTTCTTCTTCACAAATAAGACCTGCGCCCCAAGGCTTTGACACACTCAGTTTAATAAAACCAATCTCAAGGAGTTCCTGGAACCGAAGTTTTCAACTCTCTAAGCCGCATGGTGCCATCCTATACTGATTGCCTTAGAAATCGGTGAAGTCCCCGGAATAAGCTCAATACAAAACTCTAGTTCTCTATCGGGTGGCATAGCATGATCGGTAGAAAACACATCGGGAAACTCACATACTACCGGGACCTCCTCTAAACTCGGCGAAGACCTCTTCTTATCAACAACGCAGCAAGATACCCGCACACCCTGAGACAACAATTTTCTAGCCCTTAGCGCGAGAAATGAAATGCAAGTCACTGACGCTGATCACCACAAAAAGCGAATTCAGCACACCGGCATATAAAAGTAACCCTCTTCCTATGGTAGCGGTCAACTATAGCATGATAAGCACATAACCAGTCCATGCCAAGAATCACATCAAAATCACGTATAGGGAGAACTACCAAGTCCGCATGCAAAGTGTGGTCACCCACCAAAACATCACAAGATCTAAACACTTCAGACGCAAGCATATACTCCCTAAGCGGCGGGGTAGACACTTCAAGCAAGTATGGCAAAGATTGAGGCAATACGCAAAGATTCTCAACAGCGCGAAGCAACATAAGAATGTGAAGACCCCGATCTATGAGAATTCGAGCCTTATGATCAAATATAGAAAGAGTACCTCCTATCACTGCCGTGAGACCCGAACTCCTCGCACCGATCAAGCGCTTGAAACATTACCTGACCTCCCGAACCTGGGGTTTACCATCCACATCTCTCTTAGCCAAGGCTGCAGCCGCACGCCTCGGTGACTAGCCTTGAACTTGGGCAATCTCTCTTCATGAGTCCGTCTCCAAATGAAACACTTCCCATTCTTTCCCAACACCTATAAGGTGTGTGCGGACTTACAGGCAGACAAATCATAGTCTCATTACGAGACCCTTGCGCCCCGAGTAGAAGAAGTGTTGTTGCCAGCTTCCACTGTTGTGGCCCTACCTTGGCTCCACCTCTCCTATCACGGTTTCCTTGGTATCCCTTACGCTACTGAATTATTTCACGATTAGTGTTAGAGTGATGCATCGCGCATTACGGAATTGCCCTTGACTCGGTGCTCCTCGATATCTTGCTTCAGCCTCATAAGCTCTATCAGCTGCCCGATCCGATAGTCGGTGAGCTTAAGTGCTAGAATACTGCTTCCTAAATTCGGTCCTCAACCCTTTAACGAACTTATGTGTTCTCAGCCTCAAGTAGGAATCAAATACGTGCAATACGGCTCAACTTCGGTGAACCGCCAGAATACTCCGCCAGTCATAGTACCTTGCTCAAGATTATAGAATTCTTTCTCCTTTGGTTGCGAACCACATCGATGCGTACTCGTTCTAAATTCCCTCGAAAATTTAGCCCAAGTGATAGGGACTTGTTGCGTCTCCCAACTTTCCTTCAACACGGTCCACCCGATGCTCGGCGGCTCCTTAAGCTTAAAAGTTGCTAGTCGACTTTCTCCTCGTGATGCTACTCAACGTAGATAAGATTTTGATCATCTCTTCCATCCTGACTCGGCCTCCCTGGTTTGGCTCCCAAAATGCACTAGGCTTCAGCAAGGAATCTCTCTAGTAGAGTGTTGTGGGTCCTCTCTGCCTCTGGTATAAAGATCCTCCCGGCCTGCGGTGGCCATCACACTGACCTCCCCGGCCCCGGCTCCGGCCCAGGTGCCATCAACTCTCGCCCGGCCTACCTCTACCGCGCCATTTCGCTCCTAGGATTATCCATCGAACTCCTACAAGAATTCACTCGACGCTAGAATCATCACACAAATAACTAACCCACCTAGGCCATGGAACCTATCCCTGCCGACACTAACCTATAGCTCGATACCAACCGCGATTTAATTCGACCCTAATTCCCAACGCGAGATCCCGAATCGCGCTGGCCAAATAATCAAGTTAAACACATAAGCATGCACAAGTAGGGTTTTAAAATTCACGTGGCGCAACATTTCGCATAATTAACAACCTGCCACACTTGGCCTAAAACAACCCGAATTAAACAAGTCATCTACGACGCACAATTTTAACCCAACAACTACTCCTACAATTAACACATGCTTAATAAACCTCAACGCCACAACATGCCGGAGACAACAACAATAATAATACTTTAAACGCGCTTAGCTTTTAAGAAACTATGATGAACCATACACACATATAAACAAGCTCGACTTATAGCCAAGATACCAAAAGATTACAAGTATTAACAATAAGTTACTACAACACAAAACCCAAGCTAAGTCTACATGACTTGCTTCCCATCGCCCTTTCCAAAATACAAGATTAACCAATTAATGTCCAAAAGAGCAACCTTGCTCACAACGCCCAAGCTAATGCGTGAATCTGCGTGAACGCCACCTCTGGCTTTGATCTAAGGAAAACAAAGCAAACAAATAGAGTAAGTCGAAAGACTTAGTAAGTTACCAAAATATGCATGTTCATATTATAGCATGATATTTATCACTAATATGGCATGTTATCATCATTTACACTTAGCACCTTATTCACATAAGTGCGTAGTAAATCATACAAGTAGGATATGATAGTCACGCCGTAGAGCTCCCGCAAAACATTTCGTTATCAGTTCGTGCCATCGATGTTATGTGAATTCATCGACTCCGCCGAAAGTGCTACTCGATCTCAATAGCAAGCCAACGCGGCACTTAACTGATACGGCAAAGGCTACTTCCCACCGCGGCCCACAAGGGTGTGTGTGTGTCCCCTGCGGCGATCCATAGCGATACCAATCCCATAATTGTGAAGGCGATGTATCGCCCCACCCCGACTTGAAAACAAAACCATTTAATGCCACCGACTTAATGCAATGCACAAGTAGATATTTACTTGACTTAAACTATTTAAGGTCCGAATCCGACAAGAGCGAATCTCGACCATCCAAGTAGGGATAATCTCTACCGTAATTCACATCAAGGCAATAATTTGCACAAATACCAATCTTTCATAACAACTTGTTACAATCAATTAAACCAACTCATACTTGAGTAAACCAAGTCAAATGACGCTCAAACTTCGTAGGATTGTAGAGTCTAACGTGTTCAATTCTTCCCTAGAGCTCCACCTGCTGAGTCTTTCCACTAAATTCCCATTTTGGGAAATTGAAGCTATATGCTTCACAACCCAACCCAAGTCACTTCTAGGTTCACAAGGTATAAATTCACCTATACAATTCAATATAATTCATGTTCTTCATGTGGTCCAATATCGAGATACATCACATAACCATTTTCACAAACACCACATAGGCATAATTTAGGCATTACCAAATAATATCACTTTCATCAACAAACATATTACATTACTTCTAACATGTTCAAGACCCCAACTAATCATAGTAAAGAGTAATTTCAACATTCAAAGGCAAGAATCAACCTAGACATGCTCCTAGCAAAATTATACATTCAAAATTGTAGAGGAAGCAACTATTAAAGTCCCTATCAATTCTCACACA
>CM028384.1:44553714-44580201 GCA_013146195.2 Codonopsis lanceolata | reverse complement strand
CTTCGATGTGTTGTGGTTGTATCATGAGTTGGAATTCGGGGCCAATTCTTTTTAAATGGAAGGTGTGGCGCCCGCTCGCCGTTAGCTCGGTTTTGCGTGCCATACTTGCACTTCTTCCTTTGTTGCGCTGTATGCTTGGTTTGTGAGAGAGGATGTGTTTGAGAGACCATATTAAGACCAAAACATTGTTAAGAGACTCCATATAGTTGTTGACTTGCTAAAGTCGAGGTGTAGACCCGGCGATAGTCGGAATGCAGCGATTGAAGGATTGCTTGCTTTTGTGTTCGGACCTCGGTTTGGGTCCTAGACCTCTTTAAGATGGTTTGTTAACATGTTTAGATACCTTAGACTTCAAGTTGGAGGTGTTCCTTATCGATGATTTTGGAAGCTTTGGAGATAGCGTTCGGCTCAAATCATTCGGGGAATCAATCGATCCTCGCGCCTCTCTTTGGGATTCTTATCTCCACAGTTGTTATCCAACTTCTAGAAGTGTTTAAGCTTCTTCATTAGCCCTTAGACTTTGCCTTAAAGTCTCCTCTATTGCTCGTTTGATTTAGGTTGTTCGCCGTTTGGTTGCACGTTGTTGCACCCCTTCGGTTTCGCTCCGAGTTGTTTGAGTTGTTCGGGTGTGTTTTAGACTTGTTTTGAGTAGGGTTAGACCTTAGAATGGTTGCCCATAAGTTTGGGATCATTTAGATCAAGTTTAGACCAAATTTTGGAGGTTCAGGAGCCGAGGCGCCCGCCTCGCATGGAGTGAGGCGCCCGCCTCAAGTCTCGAGAGCACCTTGTGCCATGAGGGAGACTGAGGCGGCCGCATGGAGCGTGAGGCGCCCGCCTCACTGCGAGCTATGGATTTTTCTTCCCTGTTTGAGTTAAAGTCGTGAAATGCCTATCCTACCCCGCTTTAAACCCCACTAAGCCCTTCCTAAATACCCACTTAGTTAATCAAGTCCTAACACTAATTAGAAGTTAATTTAGTTTGGTTAAGTGTTTGATTACTCCCTAATTCTCACTAATTGCACTTGAGAAATCCCCTTTGTACCCTTCTCTTGATTGGAGGTATAAATACCCAAGTCTTGACCAAATTTTCTGTAAACCCTTCATTTGTTCATCCTATTCTTTCAAGTTAGAGAGAGAGAGAGTTGGGGGCTTGAGTTTTGAGCCCTAGCTTCATCTTCTTCCTCCGATCCCCAAGGATTCCACCGTTAGATCGCCGCCAAACTTCGGATTCTCGACGAGTGCAACGAAAGGAACGACTTCACCGTTTGGATTTGGATTCTCTTGAGTTTTCACTCAAGCTATGTAAGTTGCTTCCTTTTTATTTTGGTTCATTGGCCCTAAGGAAAACAACTTGTATGCTATTTGTGGGCAATGAACACTTGTATGCTATGTTTGCCCAATTTGGGGATTTTTGGAAGTATGAATTTGTTAAGAGCATTTGTAGAGTGATTTCTATGATTGTTGAATATGCTATTACTCTTCATTTTGTGTTTCTAGGCTTGAGCATGCTAGAAATCATGCCTATATGCTATTTGGGTTTATTGTGGAATTATGCCTATGATTGGGGCTTTGGATGTATGAACTCACATGATATCATGAGTAGGAACATTTAAGTGGGATTATGAGATTTATAAATTGGGTTTTGATTCATGTTGGGATTTTTGTTGTGAATTTTAGGGCTTGAGAACTTAAGCCCGAATTATCGGATATATTGTTGTTAAATAAAGTGGGTATTAGTGTTGACATGGATGAAAGGTCTAAGAATGAAACTTAGTATTTAGACTCAACGGAGTCGAAATAAGTTCACTAGAGTGTTAATGAACTCGGGTTGAATCCCTACGATATTTGGGATTTGATCGATTATGATTATGATGAATTCTTGGGCTTTTAGGCTTGGGAAACAAGCCCGGATTACTTTTGGGAGAATTATTATAACTTGAATGATGTGCTAAGTTTGGGTTGTATGAAAGGTGTATTTAATGAAGTGCGATATTTAGACTCAATAGAGTTGTTATAGGTTCAATATTGTGTTAGTGAGCCTTAGGTTGAAATCCTACGATGTTCGGGTTTGGTTGGTTTCGATTGTGAGTACCCGAGCATCTCGGTGTGTTCCATTGGCGACACCCATGACATAGAAGCTTATTGGGAATTTAATTAGGCGTGCTCGTAGAGCACGAGCATTAGAGATCAACTTATGATCTCGTATTACCCTAAGAAATGATTATTTGAATGAGTTCCCCCTGAGGGAATTTGGTCGCGTGCACATGAAGGCACTTACGAGGTTATAACTACGGCTTAGTTTTGATACCCGTGAGATTGACTTTGAAGAAGTCGAACATATAGGACCGTTGGGACTTGGGTTGAAGTCCGGTGTACCTTTAAGTGAGGATAAATGTTAAGTATGGATTTATGATTGTTTTTAGACTAAATAATGGTCTTTGGTTTAATCAGAGTAGAGGGCTATAGTAGACCTCATTATGTGGTTCTTTGACTAAACTTATAAGTTGGTTGAATTTGTTAAGTATGTGCAAGTATGTGCATTGTTGAAATTGGTGTGTAGAGCTTTATGTCCTACTTGATTTGGTATGCGCTATGGTCGGTCTTGGTTCTTGTTTGAGCATGAGAGTAATTATCTACTTGTGCATTGCATTGAGTCCAGCTGGCATTAAATGGTTTGTTTTTCAAGTCAGGGTGGGACGATACATCGCCTTCACGAATTATGGGATTCGTGCTCGCTATGGATCGCCGCACAGGGACTCACACCTCCACGTGGGCCGCGGTGGGGAAGTAGCCCCTGCCGTATCGGTTAAGTGCCGCATTGGCTTGCTATCTAGATCGAGAGAATTCTCGGTATAAGTCGATGAATTCACAAACATCGATGGCACGAACCAGTAACATTGTGTATTGGGGAGCAACACAACGGAGCAATTTGGGTATCTTCTCTATCCCTTATGTGGCTTACTATGAGCACTTATGTGAAAAATAATGTGCTATGTGATTTGTGAAGTTTATACTACTCGATGACTTAATACAGTTTATAGTTGGTATACGATTAATATGCCATGATTCTATATATGCTTGTGCATTATACCATGCCACGCCATGCTATGCCATACATTGCATTTAGTAACTTACTGGGTCATTATGACTCATTTCGTGTGTTGTTTTCCTTAGTTTTTGCGGTGATCCGTTAGTGCAGCGTGGCGGCTTGGATAGTGATTCCTAGAAGGTGGTCTTCCGGGCTTTAAGCTTGGGTTTATTATTATTAAGTTATTTTGTATTTGTGAGACACGATTGTAAAGTTATGTAGACTTTACTTGGGTAGATTATGTTAGTATTTTGTTATTGTATTATTACGGTAGCCGACTTGTTTGGTCGTGTATCTCTTATGAGTTGTTCCCTTTTTATTATTCAGAGCATGCTTTAGCTCACTCGTTCTAGTATTGTTGGTATTGTCATCTCCGACGACGTTAGTCGTGAGACTTGGGTTTAGTTGTTAGAATTTGAATATCTCTTTCCTTAGTTGATTTATTCCTCCGGCATGTTATAGCCGTTGAGTTGTTGTTTATCAGGTTGGTTCTTGTTGCTTCGCCGGCCTTAGGTTACCGATGGTTGTTGTACGTGCGCAATGTTGCGTCACGCGAGTCGTAGATTTGTCGAGAGATAGTCGTCTCTCAGCCTCGTATTCCTTAGTTTAAAACTATAGGTTTTGGCCCCATTTATGATTTGCTTCCGCAGATTCTAGTTTTTGGTTATTCGGTTTTGCCGTTATGGCTTTTCACTCCTGTTTAGTGTTTGTTGGTTCAACTCTGGACTCGCACTACTGCGCTTAGCGGGTGCTTGTTCGTCTTTTAGCTTGTCTTGGCGGCACGACCTTGGGATTCCGCATTGGGGTTCGGGTTGGGTCGTCACAGTGACTCTCTTCTCGGGCATAGTGCTCATGGCGATGGTAGCGCCGGTGGGAATGATGCTGGCGACTATATCTGCTCTCGGCAGTCGTCGGCTTTGCTTTCTCGCCTCGCCTTTTCGAGCGGTATGTGGGCGGCGATGGCACAGCGTCGCTGGCGCGCAAGCTGATGAGGCGAGGCCATCTCCAACAGGCCGGGTTGCTAAGTGCATGCATTGCTACGTCGCAAGCGGCACCGGCATGGCCCAGGCGGCGATTGTTGATTGAGCATACATCTTACTGTAATACTTTGCCTGCACTTGTAAAGCGGCCGCTTGTTGATCAAGGTGTTGTTCGGGCTGATTAACATGGCGCCTTGGCCCCATTCTCTCGGCGATTTAAGGCGCATCCCGAGATCTTGAGACGAGCATCCGTCTCTCATTAATAACTTGACACGGCATCACGTTGGCTTGCCCGGCTCTGGCTGGCATGTTGGGAGATTTGCCCCTCCACGAATGGCACTTCATTGCCATGAGCCGCTGCTCGCCTCGCACCACCTTTTGGTTCTGGTTTGCACCCCGCGCGCTTTGGGGAGGGTTGTTTCGGCTTGGTGGTGTCGGCTGTTGATTGCTTGCGGTGGCATGGTGTTTGCTACCCTTTCCACCATTGCAAAAGAAGAATAGTGAAAGATTTCTGGGAAGAAATGTAGAGGAAGTGATGAAATTACGTTTCCAGACGGAAGCAAGCGATGCGGCAAAGTGCAGTGCGGCTTGGGCGTCCTTGAAATGGGTAGGATATCTGGGCTTGTGAGCACCTTCCCTGGGCCTGTTAAGATCACAAGAACACCTGAGTTGAAGTGCAAGGCAAGGCCTCGCGAAACCCCTCCGGCGTGAGAGTAAGTATCGAGTGATTGTCAAGAAACAAATTGACAGAGTAACGAGGCTCAAGAAAGTGTGTGTAACTTATTGATGATTATGGAGAGGTATTTACAGGCCCTCAAGGTGATTGAATCCGTCTAGGATTCAGTTTCCATAACTGCCGAGATAATCAAGGAGAAAATCCCTTGATTCTAGGCGAAACAGGCGGTTGACCGCGTAGATATAGGAGTTGATAAGGCAAGTGTTTTGCCTAATCATGGAAACCTTTGACTTGCCTTAGGGAGCAAGCTGTCAGCGTCCCCGGCTTGGTGTGTGCTCGAGCGAGCAAGGCTCTGCCCGATTATTCTGTTTGTATTGATCTCCGAATTTGTCAGTCTGAGGATCGGCCCTTGGTCGGGCAGGCAAGGCCGGTGCCCGACCAGGTGAAATAAGTATGATTCCTTTGCTAAGCATGCATGCGTCCCGATCATGATCCCTGGTCGGACAGGCAAGGCCCTTGCCCGTCCAGGTTTGAGTGAGGGTTATGTTGCTTGGTGCTCGCTGGGCCGTGGGCCCCAGAGATATTATGTCCGTGACCAGCACGTGATGCTAACTCGTGCCTAGCTCGTGACCCGGTTTGGGCCGGGTATATCAGTTCGTAAAGTTATGGGAAATGCTCAAAAAAATTATCAAATGATATCTCCTCACATTCAAAAGGATATCGTTCATTGTTTTGCACAAGAGATAGTACGAAAAATAATTGAAGAGATCAAAGATGATTTTTTTTGCATTAATGGTGGATGAGTCTAGTGATGTATCTGGCAAAGAACAAATGGCTGTGGTTTTGCGATTTGTTAACTCTTGTGGAAATGTTCAGGAGAGGTTTATTTGTGTTGTGCATGTGATGGAGACTTCTGCTTTATCTTTGAAATCTGCTATTGATAATGTGCTTGCTGATATTGGTTTGAGTTTGATGAAAATTCGGGGTCAAGGCTATGATGGTGCAAGTAATATGAACAGTGAATTCAGAGGGTTGAAGACTTTGATTATGAATGAAAATCCGTGCATATTATGTTCATTGTTTTGCTCATCAACTTCAATTAGCTCTTGTTCTTTGTGGCTAGGAAAAATGTTGATATTGCGACTTTTTAACATGATTTCCTCTTTATTAAATGTTGTTGGAGCATCTTGTAAGCGTAAAGACATTATTCGACAAAAACAAGCAGAAAAAGTGGCGGAAGGAATCGAGAGTGGTTTGCTTGAGACGGGGAAAGGATTAAATCAAGAATTAAGTCTTAAGAGAGCTGTAGATACACGTTGGGGGTCTCATTATAAATCATTATTGAACTTGGTTGCTTTGTTTTCTTCTGTTATTGAAGTTCTTGAAGTTGTTTCATGTGATGCTACAAATTCATCGAAAAAAGCTCAAGCAGTTGGTTTATTGGGATATTTGCAATCATTTGATTTTGTCTTTAATTTGCAATTGATGCTGACTGTGCTTTCGATCGCAAATGAGTTGTCATTGGCTTTGCAAAGGAAAGATACAGATATTTTGAATGCTATGACACTTGTTAAAGTAACTAGGCAGAAATTGCAAGCAGCAAGAAATGATGGATGAGAATCTCTTCTAGGCAAGATTACTGGTTTTTGTAATGAGAACAAGATTGATTGTGTGGATATGAATGCTGAATATGTTAATCGTCACCGTCCTCGGCGTAAGACAAACATTACTAACGATTTTCATTATCGTGTAGAATGTTTTAATGCCATTATGGATCAGCAAATTTTTGAGATTAATGATCGATTCAATGAGGTCAATTCTGAGTTGCTTCTTTGTGTTGCTTGTTTGAATCCAAGTAATAATTTTGTTGATTTCAATATAGCAAAATTGGTAAGAATGGCTCAGTTTTATCCGGATGATTTCTCTCTAGTTGATTGTATGATGCTTGAAAATCAACTAGAGACATATATTATGGATTTGAGATCAGATGACAGATTCAGTAGATTGGAGGGGCTTGTTGATCTATCAGCATTGCTTGTGCAAACACGGAAACACTTGTCATACCCATTGGTGTGTCGACTTTTGAAGTTCGCATTGATTTTACCGGTAGCAACAGCAAGCGTGGAAAGATGCTTCTCCGCAATGAATATTGTCAAGACGGATCTACGAAACCGAATTTGTGATCAATTTTTAAATGATTGTCTTGTATGTTTTATTGAAAAAGATTTGCTTAGGAGTGTTACAAATGATGATGTAATTAAACGTTTTCAAAATATGAAAACGTGTATGGGACAATTATGATTTGTAAACTTTATTAAATTTGTGCACCCGGTTGGAAAATTTTCTGCGTCCGCCACTGTATCGACCTACCCTTGTTCACATTAAATCCCTAGTGTCCCATTTGAGCCTTAATAAAAGAATGGTGTGTGCAAGAGCATACAATCACCCCCATTCGCCTTCATTTTGATCACCCACATTAACTTATCCCATGAGCCTATACACTTTATCCAACCCTTTGAGATAGCACTTTTTGAAATGAATTTCTAATTTTATGTCTTTGAGGGAATGTGAGCTTCATGGAAGTGTTGTTCTTCATGTATTGGTGTGGTGTGGTTTTTAATTTTGGTTGATGAGTTGGGGGTTGTTTATCTTGTAAAAAGGGGCCCTTGTGTATATATATAAAAAAAAGAATCAAAAGTGAAGGGCCACCCAATATTGTGAACCATTTGTGCTTTAAAGTTATTCAAAAAGGGGAATTATGGGATGAAAAAAAAAATTATTTGTGGTAGTTTGATATACTCTCAACCACAAGTTCTTGATATGAAAAGAAAAAAGAAAGAAAGAAAGAAGAAGCTAAGTTTGGGGGTTGTTGAGAAGAATGGTAAGTTATGATGAAGTATGTTGTTTCATGAAGCTAGACTTGAGTATGATTTTGAAGCCTTCACTTGTGCTCGAGTCTTAATTCTCTTCCCTTCATTTGTAGCTCAACCTTGGCCTAAAGTTACAAAAAGGGTGAAAAGAAGAAAGAATAATCTTTAAGGAACAAAAAGAACCCAAGGAGCAGCCACCCATTTCACATCTTCATCATCATCATCCTCCATTGTTCCTTCATTATTGTTCAGCCCAAGAAGCCAATGAACCCCAATCATCTTATTCATTGTAAAGTATCATACACTTTAATTTATATTTTTATTTAATGATGATATTTTTGACTGAAGATTTGATTTACCTTCCTTGAATCATGAACTAAATTAATTGCCTAGGGTTTTGATATATGTTGGCTTGAATGTTGTGATTTAAATTTGGGGTTTTGTTATTAATTGCTATTCATTAATTTTTGGGTATTATGTTGTGCTCTTAATGCTTGTAATGATTTGATCACCCATTACATGATTTTAAAAATTGTTTAGTGCATGAAAGTGACTTGATAATTTTGGAAAATACAACATAGTTGTTTTGGGTTGGGTTAATCCAAGTTATTAATCCTCTTTAAAATAGTCAATTGGAGTTTTGTGTTTTGAAGCGATTAATTGGATAAATTCATACGTAGCGAAAGCCTGTGAATTTATACCGTTAATTAGCACCGTTATACGAAGTGAAAGCCCTTAACGGTGATTTTTGAATCCCCGACTTCCAAAAATAGAATAGTTTTAATAGCAACCCTTTATTAAATCACAACGGAAGAGCCAATGAAAAATCAAAACCCTAGATCCTCTCTCATTGAAGTCAACCTCAATTTAATTTTGCTTTATTTAATTTCTTGTTTTAGCTTAATTAATTAGTTAATTCACTTAAAATCGATAGTCTAAATATAATTAAAATTGCAACGTGCTTGATACTCATTAAAAACAACCAAATTGCTTCCTCGTGGGATCGACACTCTACTTTATCACTGTATTACTTGTTTGACCGGGTAATCTTGCTCGTGTTGCGTTCGCGCATCCAACAATACTAATTGGGGGCGGCACAATTGACCATGTACTTTGTATAAGACTAATTTAACAAATGTGTTATATTTTAAAGGCAAATGACACCAAATACGTAACAACCGTTTAAAAGTCATCAAGAAGCGATGATGTGGACACGTATGTGGCTACTTACGTGGATCTTTAGGAGTTTCTATCATAAAATTTCAATGTAAAAGGTTATCTATGTAATTTAGATGAAGTAAATCTGACATCTTTGGTTTCACTTCGCCGGCGATGGAGGGAAATAAATAAGTCGGATCTGGACTCGGGTTTGGGAAAGTTGTCTTGCTTATGTAGATTTTGACATATGAGTTCATCTTCGACCTCTAGAAACCCAGCAACTTCAAAATCCTCTTTTAGAAAACAAAGCATTCAATAATCCACCAATCTCCCGTTTCTCTCTATCTCTCCTTGTTTTCCTCTCTTGGAGTCTCACACCATTTCTTCTCTCTTTCACTTCGTCTTCCTTCCTTGGAGTCGCACCCCACCTCTCTCTCTTGGATTTCGCCCTACCGGATCTTTTGTGCCGACGTAGTTCCCAGAATTGAAATGACTCGAGGAAGCAAATCATTCTATTTCTCTTCTTGGAAGACTCTGGCTCTTCGGCTGATCTTACTCCTTCCCGGAAGGATTGAAAAACCGAGATTACCACTTCTGATATCTCATCGCGAGAGTCAAGACCGCTCTCCTTGAATTCACAAGCTTTCTCCTCTTTTGCCCCCCTTTCTAGCATCAAGGTACCATCGCATAGTGATGGCGATTGGAGGCCGACTATGGAAGAAAGATAGCTCAGAGAAGGAGGAGACTTGGTTTCACTTCACGGCGATGGTGGGAAATCGATCATTGGATCGGACTCGGGTTTGGAGAGAGAATGAGCCGTGTGAAGAGAAGATCACACGCTGATGACGAGGCGGCTATGGAGGAGAAAGAGTTCTGAGAAGGAGATTCGGCGAGTTGGGTTCGCGCCGTAAAAAGGAAGGAGGTGTGGAGTTGGTCTAAAATGTTAAAAACACACAAAGCGGTCTAAGATATCTACTCACCAACGAATCTTGCCCTTCATGACCACGCCAGCGAGTTGTTAATGAAGTTAGACGACAGCTTAACGAATTTTGTCACATTTTGTATAAATTGTTTGTCAATTTCATACATTTTGTTTCAAATTTTAGTACATTTAATTTGTTAAATTTGTCTTATACAAAGTACGTGGTCAATTGTATCACTACCATATAGTACGTTGGTTAAAAAAAACAATTTTCCCTAATCAAAATGAACCTTCCATTTTCACCGCTACAAATGTGTGTTTTTTCAAAAGAAAAATCGTATTTTGAAAAAAAAAACTCTATTTTAAACATGAGTAGTGCTTAATGGCTCAAATTGATCCGGATCAATAGCATTTAATGTTCCCTAAAACCATTTGAAAAATACATATTTATTATTTACATCTTTATGCTCAAAATTGATTGGATTCATCCATTGTTAGTAACCTTCCATATTCTCAACATGATTTTTGTCATTAATAGAAAATGATACTTTAGGTAAAACACTTATTTATTTATTTAAATATTACAATACTGCCCCCATTACGCCGGATCAAATTGATCCATTAAGATTTATTGTTTAAACAAATTGTGTTTTGAAAAACCTGCACCAAACGGGTTCTAAGTCTGAAAAATAAATAGATAAGGCCAATTTCATCATTTATGATCAATTACTCATATCCCTTTAGGCAAGTGATATTACGAGTTAGAGCTTATTGTATTATTATAAGCTTTAATAGCAGTGTCGTTAGATCAAATTCATTTAGATCGTTTACAGACAAATGATATTATGAGCTAGAGCTTGTGGTATTATTACAAGCTTTAATGTTAAATCCATTGAATGGTTATGTTGGTAATGATACGAGAGGTCATCTTTTTGTTTGTCTCCTACATCTCTGCGGTAGCATTCTTAACAGAAAGCGTCTCTCTCTCTCTCTGTGCCTTATGTCTCTCCATTAGCATTTAGCACTTCCGTCTATGCTTTATGGCACCCCTTTTGTGCCTTCACCACAACGTCAACCATCTAGCTCTCACCTTCTGCATCAGCCCTTTGTTGAAGTCAACATTGTTCATCCCCACTTTAATCTTAGTTGTTGTTCGGCCGTAAGATGCTTCACCTACACCTCACATACATGTCGTGGGTTCGAGTCACCAAGTCCTTTGAAAAAGAATACAAAAAACATAGAACATCACAAAAAAAAAAAAAAAAAAAAAAAAAAAAAGTAGGCATAATAGAGTGGATCCAAACCAGAGATGTCAAAGCTAAACATTCGCTCCGCCCTCTAACAAGGATGTCATGGATATAAATGGGGGAAAACCCCATTGCCAAATCAGACGTAGAGATATATAGGAAAAAATATGTGCTTAACTGCTTATTTGATCTATTAATGTTTGCAAAATTTACTATTTTTTCGTTCTTTCCTTTTTCGTCAATTCTAAAATAATTGTCATCTTTCAAAATTTTTCATTTTAGAAAATATTGTTACCACTTTATCCTTACTTTTTCTACTAACTTTAATTATGACCACATGCTCAAGGATATTAAACGAAACAACATATTTCACCAATATTTATAATACAATTAATTATTTTTTCATAAATGGTATGTCGTGTCAGAGATGACGATAATTTGAATACAGAGAGAGTAACATATTGCTTAATTACCTAGGATCGTTGTGCTTTTTGGTAACTTGGAATTGATACATTTCAGAAGCTAATAATATGTGATACATTTCTTCTATTAACAAATACTCCCTTCGTCCCTAAATTATCGTCCTCCTTTTCTTTTTCGTCCGTCCCAAAATAATTGTCAACTTTGAAATTTGTTTTTTTAGAACATCACTTTTACCACTTTACCCTTACTTTTTCACTCTACTTTAATTATGAGCCACATACACATGGACATTAAAGGAAACTACACATTAAACCAATATAAATAATCAAGTAAATTGTTTTTTTCTTAAACTATGCGCCGGGTCAACTAGGACGATTATTTAGGGACGGAGGGAGTAATAGTTTTACTTTTGGAATTTTAGTCATTATGATTAGAGCTATCAAACGGGTCGGGCCGGGCCGATATAGTGTTGTGCCTCATAAAACTCAATCTCAGCCCATGCACACTTCGGGCCTATGAGCCAAAAAAATAACTATTTTTTTATTTAAAAAAACTCACAAATTTAATAAAAGTTATATAACACATCAAAAGTTCAAAACGCACATACTTATAACTTACTGATCTAACTTACACAATTACAAAGCAAAAGTGCAACCAAAGCAAATATAAACAAAGGTAGTAAGTTCAACAATTAAATGAAACAAAAACTAGAAAAACTATAATATTATAAACCAAAGAAAAAATACATGGGCTACTTTAATGGTACTTTTTTCAAAAAAGTTATAACCAAATTTAAGTTCATCATACTGTCCCCAATTTTCTAATATGTGTTTTCTGAGGATAGACTAAGTTTTCCGGGTTCTAGTTTGCAAAACCATACTAACTAGCAAATGTTCATTTTTTGATTCGCTCGACACAATCTAGTATTTAAATTTTATTTATTATCAAATTTATACTATTGAGTTTTTTCATTAGCTACAATCATATAGAAATACTCAATTGAATAGATCAGTTTCGATAAAATTACTAATCACAAACATACTAAACTTGATTGGATTTGGAAGATCAACTCCAGTTCCTCTTTGTAAGTGTCACTTCCATCAATTTAGAATATGAGTTTCAATTAAAAAAAGAGAACAGTGATTTGGAAATAGATCATACGGTATCGTAAATTCATCTAACCAAAAGAAAGAAAAAGTCTAAATGAATGTATGATAGTTTTTGCTTTTTAGGTTTTATGTTTTAGATTTAAATTTTTAAATTAAGTTTAACTTTGTGAACGGGTCGGGCCAAAGAGGCCCGTTTTTCGGGGCTTCTAAATTGAGGCCCAGACCCTTGAAAACTCAGGCGGCCCGAACTCAATTTTGACAGCTCTAATTATGATTGAAACGTTAAACGCATCTCTTTTATTGGTAATAATAGTAAGGTCTTTTAACAAAAAAATAATTTAAAACCAACATCATCATCACTTTCTAACCAATGTGAGATACATTTCTTTTATTGATAATTAATAATAATATAAGTTTTTTATCAAATTTTTTTAAGCGAACATCACTTTCTAAGTAATGTAGAATACAACTCTTCTATTGATAATAATGATATATGTTTTTTATCTAAAGAATTTAAAAACTTACATCACTTTTTAAGTAATGTTGATACATCTCTTCTATTTCATGTCTTCTATTACTATAAAAAGAGTTTTAAAGAAGGTGGCATTTAGTATCTTCTCACCAAGCCCAAGAATTAAAGCCAAAGAAGAGTACCATCTTTTCGATCGGAACTAATTGAATTGAGCTACGAATTTAGGTCTAACAATTGTATCATATATTGGTTAAAAATTTATGTTATTTCTACTTCTACTATTATATATAGTTTGTCTCTTGCCCATAGAAAATATTAAATTACGTAGCGAAGAGTTTAACACATCACATCATGGTTTATTAGTAATTATTGTTGAGATTAATACATCATATCATATTATTTATTATTAAGATAGTTTTTAGCTAATGACATAAAGATAGAAACCAAAAGTTATATTAAGTTAAAAGCTTGATAATGTGTCGTTTTGAGAGTTGTCTTCATCAACTTCAAAATAACAAGATACAAAAATGCTCACTAAACTCTCATGCCACTAGCCATTCAGGTATTTAAATACAATTAATTTATTTATTTATTTGATTTAGTTACTAAACACAATTAAATTACTAATTAATTAAAAAAATTGGGGTTTAGGACTGGTTTGACAACAGTCCTAACCAAAAAAAAAAATTGGGGTTTAGGACTGGTTTGGCAGCAGTCCTAACAAAAAAAAAAATTTGGGGGGTTTAGGACTGGTTTGGCAGAGTCCTAACCAAAAAAAAAAAATTTAGGGCAATTTGGTCCACAATTTGATTTTAAATTAATTATTAAATTAAAATAAAAAAATTAACATTAATTTAAATTTAATAAAAAATAAAACATTAATTTAAATTTAACAAAAAAAAATGAATTTACGTAAATGAGTATTTTGAAAAAAACATTTTTAAAAGTACTATATTAAACATTTTATAAGTGCTATATTAAGTACCAATGTTCAGGTATTGCCATTGCCTTCAACCCTCCTTTTACCATATTCTTGGCTTCATTATTGCTCTATTGACCCAACAACATTTATGATCCTGAAAATCTCACCTACTGTAATTCTCTCTCCGAGGCATTGCCCAGTGCCCACCTCAACCCTCATTGTTGATTGCTCTTAGTTCCTACCAAATCTCATATGAAGTCATTTGCAGTAATTTTTCGTAAAATAAACGGAACCTAAACAAGTACATTGACTTAATATTAGTGTCAAGATGGGATTACTTAAAGACTTGTGCGTTTTTACGGATTATTTTTTATTTTTGTTTAGGTGAAAACCGCACAAGTTATTCAATCCGAAAGGGATTAGCAATTGAACATTCAAAAATATATGGATTGAAAATATAAACAACTTCAAAAAAAATCTAAATTCAATATATTTTACATTTTTCAAGCACATCTATAACTATTACTAAAACAGAAATCGTTTTTGCGACGTGACGGCTTTCTCTGAAAACCTAAAAGTTTTAAAGAGATTTTGTGTTGTCACGTGTCACCTTCTAAATGGTAAAAAAATATATTTTTTCCAAAGCCGATTAGTTTAAGATAAAAATCATAAATCTAATTAGATAAGATAAAATTCCTAAAACTAATTTGATATAATAAAACAGATTTTAGATATAGTTTTACGAGCAAATTTATGATAGAGATTTATGATTTTGTTTTTATTTTTTTAAAATATCGTTTAATTAAACTAAATTTTATCCTATGTAATTTAGACAAATTGAGTTTGACTGAAACTCTTCAATTTCTGCTATATGCCGACTCTAGTTAAATGCTTAAAGTTCTAAAGAAATTATGTGTTTTCACGTGCTACCTTCTTGTGAAGTTGTAAAAAAAATTTCTTTTTTTTTTCCTGTCAAAAATTAAAACTAGATAGATTTTAAAATTGATGCCTCATTTATAAATGTTAAAAGATTTTTTATTAACGTTTGCTGCCAAAATCAGTTAGTACGAGATAGATTTTATCACATTTTATCACATTTGATTTGGTAAAAGTGTTTTTTTACGGATAGATTTTATCAATTCTCAAATATTTTAATCTTTCAATTACATATTCATATAATCAATTTTGAATATTTACCTTATTTTTCATTTTTTTTCAAATTATTCGAATTAAAATTTTTAATTATTTATTAAAACTTACAAGTTTAGGAAATCATCTTATTATAACAACATTTGCAAAAAAAAAAAAAAAAACTATTAAAAGCATGCATACGCTACTAAATATAGCTGTAGAAATTCTTTTTTGTTTTGCTACCAAAAATTAAAATCAGATAGATTTTAAAACCAATGTCTCATTTAGGCGTGGCAAAAGTTTTTTTTTAATACCATTTTTTATTGTCAAAATCGACTAATATCAGATAGATTTTATCACATTTAATTTTAACGTGTTTCACTTGATTATGACTCCAAATTTTCATAGTAAAATGTTTTTTGTTGATAGATTTTATAACATTTTATTTGGATGTGTTTCAATTAATTAAAACTCATCGATTCTCATAGTAAAAGGTTTTTTTTTTTTTTTACCAAGTATTGTTGCTAAAATCAGATTTTATCACATTTTGTTTAGACAAGTTTCATTTGATTAGAACTCCTTAGTATTTAATTGGCCCAAGACGAAGCTCAAGAAAGGGCCCTTATTTAATAACAAAAATTAATATTTAGAAAAATTGCGGGCCGCTCCACTTTTTGAAACTTTAAATCGCTAAAATACACTCTTTTATTTTCAATTGGAAAAAGTCAATTTTAGTGGCAAAATGACTACGATACCTTTAATGAACCGTAGGCGCGCTATGAAGGTTATTATTTTTACACCGCGATTCATCAATTTTATCACATTATTTTTACACTGTGGTTCAATAGTGTAACTGCTAGTCTATTTTTGAAGCGCGATTCATCAATTTTTATTGAATTAATTTTGTATCGCGGTTCAATAGTGTAATTACTAGTCTATTTTTGTACCGTAATTCATCAATTTTAGTGTATTAATTTTTGCACCGCGATTCAATAATGTAATTACTAGTCTATTTTTGAACTATGATTCATCGATTTTAATGTATTAATATTTTCTTCTAATATTTATACATAAATGATCGAAGTCATAACATACTCAAAAAATATTAAGGCTATAACTATTACTAATTGGGCTGTTTGAGAATTGCCGAATTTGAATGTATGAAGTGAGTCAGGACCGTGTCTTAAGTTTGAGAATTGTCAAATTAGACAGTTTTATTTGGATTTTTGATCTCTTCAGCTAGCTACATAAAAAAAAAACACTAACTCAATATAATATTATTACTAATACCCATAAATTTTAGGCCCCTAATTAGCTTGAGCCCTGGGCTGGTGCCCAGCCAGCCCTTGCCCATGGCCGGCCCTGTTTGAAAAACAATCAATTTAACTTAAAAGTCAAAAGACTCGAAACACTCAAAATACGATAATTATTTAGGAACGAAGGAAGTAGTAATATTGGATCTCCATGCTCCTATATTGAGGATCCCACAATTCACGAAGAAAAGTTAATATAAATAAGTAAGGTCAAGCATATAACTAATCTAAAATAGTTCATTAAAGGGAACCACAAAATCATCCACAAGAAAAACCAAATAGTTTGATCTTTCTTTCCGGATGTAAATAGTTCGACTTGCAACAAATTATAAGCTAAATTGCATGCCATCAGTTTGAGAAAAATCAAATCGGAGCTAAACCGTTTAAAATTTTGAGCTAAACCGAACCGAACCATGATTGTTCGATTCGGTTTCGCGATTTGATTTCATGGTTCGGTCTAAATTTAGAAAGAGTTTTAGTCATTCAAAATTTAAGTAAACCAAAAAAATATTATAAAAACAGGCTAAAGAAAACACTAAAAAATTAAATATAATACAATTATATTCATAAACTCACTTTAAAAAAATTTTGTACAAACTTTCAAATAAAATGATTAATATTTTTAATTCTTATAATCAATAAATTGAATCCAATATTATAAAAATACAATAACGTACATGATTTAAAAAACGCTTATGTAAATTCAAAAAGTTTAAAGGCAAATTCCTAAATACTAATATTAGTCTTATAGTTTATATAGTATAAAAATATTAATAGAATAAGAGTACACTACAAATAAAGATTAGGAATTCTAAAGAATTTGTTATTTGGTTCACTGGTTTGACTTGGTGGTTTAGCTCAAAATGATTTGATTTGGTTCGATTTGACTCGACTTAGCATCTCAAACCGCAAACCAAACTGAACCGTTCAACTTCCCAAAATCTCAAACCAAGCCAAACCATATAACACCCAAAACCGAACTAAATCGCATGGTTCGACTCGACTTGATAATTTGATGACTCGGATCGACACCCCTGCAGTATCCCATGTCAGAGATGTAATTATGAAGTCAGAGCTTCTCTCCTTCCCACTTCCATTTCATTACAACTGATTCTAAAAGCATCAAAAGATGGAAACTGTAAATCAACATACCGGACATTACGCCATTAACCGTTGAGTCTTGTTCTTTGAGTACGTTTCATACAAATTAGGTACCTCGTCCTTGTAGGGCAGCAAAAACCTCTCAACAAACTTCATGTCTGTAAGCTTAAGAACAGAACAGAGAGACTGGCTACTCTTAACGAGCTTAAGCTCTTTCAAAATCTTCAAAACTTCATTCCTAGGCTTCACCCTTTTTTCCAAACTAACTGTTAAAAGAAAAGGGCGAGTGGCAAAGTACGCAGGTGTAAATCCAAGCTCCTTCATGTAAAAGTTAAGCTTTTTTCTGGTTGCAGATTCAGATACTAGCAAAGCGCCAGGCAGATAACTAGCCATGGCAACTATGTCGGAATCAGACCAACCAAAGCTCCTAAATACACCAAACTTTTTATCCATCCTTTGCCTACTAATTGCATGAACCACAGAAACACCATGGAAGAACATCGAGGAATTGCGAGGAATACCCAAATCACATTCGACTCTGCTTAGAACATCTTGAAACCCCTCAGGCGTTCGCAAACAAAGTCTTGGGAAAGACATTATAAGCTTTTCAATTTGCTCATTGGAGAAGCCGTATTTTTTCTGCAACAAGACTATATTGGACGGCATTACTTTGAGGACATTAGAAGATGAAACCAGCCATGACGATTTGTTAATAGCTTTAACAACCTTCTCATCACAACCGCCCATTAATTGTCTCAAATAACTGATAACTGGTATGATTTTGGTATCTAACCCGTGCGCTAAAACATTACCCTTGATGAGCTTGACTAGATCCGACCCGGTTATGCCAAGATCCTGAAATACCATGAGTTTGGACTCTAGGGTTTCATCAGTTTTGTGTAACAGGACTTGGGGTGCAGACGAAACTAATTTTCTGATTTGGGATTGGTCTAATCCACCGTACTTTTTCATTAAATTGACGAATAAATCAGAGTTTTGAGTAGATTTCAAGTGACTGACCTTTGTTGATGCCGAAAGTGCTTCATTTCTGGACAACCCAATTGTGTTGACGAGGTAATCCACCATGAAATTAGAAGAATCAATCTGACCAATAGAGTAATCCGACGCAGATGAGAAGTAGTACTGAAAGGGATATCTATTCAAACAATTGGAAAAGTGTAACTCTCCGATCAATTGACGCCGGCGGTTGCTACGAAGCAGTACCAACATTTTGCATAACATATTCTGGTTGAGTTTGGGATAGAAGTAGATAAAGCCAGTTTCACTCTCACTCTAACTCTCCGGCTACCAGTAATGATCTAATGTACCCCAAAATGGTATCAACGCCGCCCGTTGTACCACCGATCACATTTTAAATATAGGTCATCCATGGGTCATATGGATAGGAGGGTTGAGTTCATGGAGTAGTGCCTAAATACTAGGACACATTCCACTTATGTTCTTGACCAAAACAAGTGCCTAACTTCCTAAAATACCCCCGAACCCTAACTCTACATTAAAGCCCTTCCCTCCTTAATGATAGAGCTCTTAAAATGCGCCAAGCCTGTTGGGTCAATCCGTCTTGCCACCTAAAATAGGTGGGTTGGTTGATAAAATAGGAGTTCGCCAAGAGGTGGGTGCCCGCATGGGTATCAGGTTGATGAGTTCACCAATAGGTGGGTGCTTGCACGGGTAGCGGGCTGAGGTGGGTTGGTCCACCAATTCTTGGGGTTAGGGTTTTCATATGGCCACTCTTACATACCTCATTAGCCTGAGTCAAAATGTCAAACCAATGAGATTATTCACATCATAGAGTACTCATATTTTAGTGTAAAATGAGAATGACCTTAATATTGCCTTTTCACGTATCTGTCATTGTTCATCTTTGAAATAAAAATCAAACCTAGCAATCCCTCTTTCAAAACAAACCCAACTACCAAAGTACAATCAATCTTAGGCTAGGTTGAGAAAATAAAACAGTCTCAATTTCATCTCTTGCGATAAAATCAAAATTAAAAAATAAAGTAAGATATTGGCTTGCAACTCCATTGATTATTTCCCAAGTTTGGAGTTCCTTGAATCGTCCATGGGGCCGACTGTCGAGATCTATGTTTGCAAATCGTAATTGCTCCACTCTAACCCATTCCCAAAGCGAGGACGTAGGTGACACCATGAGGGTGATGGACTTAGTTGAGTGATGATGCTCTTGAAGCTGGCGAAGGACGAAGAAAAGGGGCTGAGTGCGGTGTAGAGGAGGGGATTGGAAAGGATTGGGACGGGAGAGAGAGAGAGAGAAAGAGCCAAAGATGAATTTGGACTTTGGAGGAGAGAGGGTGCATTAATTAAAATTTAATGAGCATAAATTGTGTTCTTGTGTTTGGTTTTTCTCTCCAACTCTCCAATTACCCAATTCTACCAATTAGTCCACTAGTCAACAACTCAACATCACAATCAATTTATTTTTTAGGTGGGTTAGTTTGCCCCGCCTTGGAACCCAAAGTGGGTTGGGTTGGGTTGTGCTACTTCAAGTCCGCCATTTTAACGGGTCAGCCCGCCTCACCCGATCGATAGACGGGGTCAACCCTCCATCGTTAGCCCATTTTGACAACTATACTTGACGATAGCATGATACTCTTTTTCGCTCTCCAGTTGGCGTCCTTCGTTCACTCTTTGGTTTGTGTACCACAGTGCGAGCATCCACCATCGCACACCTCCTCCTTCATCATCGCATCCTCCCACAATCTCCTTTATTCGCTGCCTCCATCTCCTTCCTCTGCCTTCATCACCCACCCTCCACCTTCATCATGTCTTCCATCTATCTCTTTCGTCCTCCGCCTCAATCTCTCGATCATTCGTCCTTCGCATTCTGCCACCGAAGGTTAGTCTCTCTCCCCCCCCCCTCTTATCCCATGAATCAGATTCAATCTCTTTGTTTTTCTCATCCCATCTCTATTTCTCACATTCTGCCACCTAGGGATTGAGTTGATTAATCGACTCGGTGAGTCCTTTCAGGGTTTTCTTATAAAAATATGTCATTTTTGAAAGTTTTAAGTAAGTGAGACATGTTTTGCTATATGCGGCTTTAACGAGGTTGTTTTCAAATTTTCCACATTGGTGCATTTTGGTAGTACATGAGTCCTAGACCCCAGTCCAACGTTTCATCTAGGAGTTCAAATTTACAACGTTTTCAGATTATTAGGGTTTGCGAAGATTAGACCTCACTTCACTCAATATCAAGTACTACTAAGAGCATCTAGAGTGGTGACACTCCATATCATCCTCTAAATACTTCGAATTTTGTTCAAAGTGCACTTTTTCAACACTCTAAAAAATAATTTACTATAATAAGCACATTCTATATCATTCTCTAAAAACTTAAATCTCTTTCATTTCAACTAATAAATCTAACTACCAATATACTTTCCATCATTTTTATTTCTATATTCCCATCACAATCAGAATAAAATATTTTATATTGTAAAATTTATATTCTATGAAATAAATGTTCTATGTTTTAATAATTTCAAAAATCACTTGTATCTCAAAATACTCTATCCGTTCTGGGCAAAGAGTATCTATTTAAAAGTCTTTTTTTTTTTTAAAGAAAATGACATTTTTAGTAGCATCTTAGTAATAAAATGACACTTTTATCCCTTAATTTTTAAAAGTTGATTCTTTAGGTGAAATATCCAAAAAATGAAATAGTAGACTTTTTATCCAGAATTGAGGGAGTATATGTCAATCTATGGGACAGTTATATTTAAAATACCTTTTCATTATCATCTAAAAATTATTTTAATTGCTTCAAAACTACTTACTTTTGAAAAAAAGAGAAAATTTTCAATAAAGGATGAGCACCAAATTAAATATATTTGATAATGATAAATACACAAAGGGAGGACAAGAAGAGAGAAAATGGGAAGAAGAGAGAGAAAATGCACGGGGAAGAAGAAAAGTAGAGTAACTATTCCACTTACTCCCTCTACATATGGACTAGGGGTGGTAAAATGAGTATTATGGATAATCATGGGTTAGTTTATTATCCATGGATAACCATGGATGATAACCTAATTCATGCTTATCCATAACACATATTTTGTCACCCCCTAATATGGACTGAGGGTGAGATTGAGTGAGGGCTTAAGTTTGGCAAAAAACAAAGGCTCTAAAATGGTCTTAGAGTGTGAGATTAAGTTAATTAAGTGGGTAAAAAAAACTAAAAATATTTGGTAAAAGCATCCATTGTGTTATAAAATAACCACAAAGTAGAACAAAGAGTGTATGAGAGATAGAGAGAGAGAGAGAGAGAGAGAGAGCGAGAGAGAGAATTTTATTCAGAGGAATCGGTGGTTCTCCAAGTTACAATTAACAACAGGCTGCTCGGTATTTATAACCGAGCAGCAGCACACAAACAGAGAAAGAGTATACTTGCAATTAATGTTCACCTACACCTATCCAATAGGTGTTTGACTTTCTGTTTCATAACACTCCCCCTTGAACATAGCCTTGTAAGTTGGCTAAGTGTATCTCGTTAAAAACCTTTGAGTCGAAAAACTCAGTAGGGAAAAAATCGGACATAAGGAAAAACGTACACAACTTAGGTCACCAATTTTGTGCATGGGCTGTCTCGTTAAAAACCTTTTCATGGAAAACCCGGTGGGAAAAACCATGATAAAGGGAAAAGAGTACAACCATATATGCTCCCCTTGAAGCCCGACAAGGGTCAGAGAAATCACCTTTGTAAATCTCGTAGATTTCGCATCCCAATATTGTGAACATGCTTTCTAAAGGTTGTAGTGGGGAGTGCCTTCGTAAATAAATCTGCAGCATTATCACTTGATCGAACATATTGGATGTTGACCTCTTTCTTCTTTTCAAGTTCTTGAGTGTATAAAAAGAGTTTCGGGGGGATATGTTTGGACCAGTCACTTTTGATGTATCCCTCTTTACTTTGGGCGACACATGCGACATTGTCTTCAAATAATACTGTTGGGTCTTTCTTTGATAGGTAGTCCATCGACATTTTGAATATGCCTTTGAGTCATAGATCGAAGCCATACACTCTCGATCAAGCTTCATGAAGTGCGATCATCTCGGCATGATTTGACGATGTAGCAACTAGTGTTTGCTTTGAGAGCGCCAGAAATTGCAAGTACCACCCATCGTGAAGACATAACCTGCCTGCGTGATCCGGCCTTATGAGGATCGAGACAAATAACTGCGCATCTGCAAAACCAATCGGTTCATCCACTAGATCGCTTTGGGATAAAATAATCCCAAATCGATCGTCCTTCAAGATAACTTGAAATATGTGCTTGATACCATTCCAGTGTCTCGTGATGGAGATGAATTATATCTTGCCAATAGATTTGTAGCAAATGCTATATCCTGGCCTCGTACAATTAGCAAGGTACATAAGAGCTCCAATAGCACTTAAGTATGGTACTTCAGGACCAAGTATTTCTTCATTATCTTCACAAGGACGAAATGGATCTTTTTCAACATTAAGTGATCTATTAATCATGGGGTTAGTGAGAGGTTTGCCTTATCCATATAAAAACGGCTTCAAAACCATTTTTTGTGTAATTTGATTGGTGTACAAATTTTCCACTATGAAAGTGTTCTATTTGTAAACCAAGACAATATTTGGTCCGCCCAAGATCTTTCATTTCAAATTCTCCCTTTAGGTAATCAACTCGCTTTGATTTCCTTGGGAGTTCCAATGATATTCGATCATCTACATAGACAATGATAAGAATCCAAATGGTTTTCCAACTTTCTTTTATAAAAACACACTGACATAATTGATCATTCACATATCCGTTCTTTAAACAAATGCTCTCTAAACAATTATATCACATGCGACGGATTGCTTCAATCCATACATGATCGATGTAGTTTAATTGCACATAATTCTTTGGGCTTTGAGCTCAGCGTGCACTTTAATTCCATCAGAATTCTCATATAAATATCGGCATCTAATGATCCGTATAAATAAGTCGTTACTACATCCATGAGATGCATATCTAGATTTTTCGAAATTGATAGGTCGATTAGATATCTCGAACGTAATAGCATCCATTACAGAGAATACGTTTCTTCATAATCAATCCGGCCTTTGAGAAAAACCTTGTGCAACAAGGCGAGCCTTGTATCTCACAATCTCATTTTTCTCATTTCGCTTTCGAACAAAAATCCATCTCGTATCCAATGGGTTTCACGCCTTCCGTGTGAGAACGATAGATCCAAATACTTTTCGCTTATTCAACGAATTTAATTCAGCCTTCATGACATCTATCCATTTGATCTTGTCATGCTTATTTTGACATTCGGATACGATTGATTTTGGTTCGGGATCATCGGTCCGCCATTAATTTCTTGGGATACCGAATAAGAGAATATATCATCAATATTCTCCATTTCATCTCGGTTCCATATTTTTCCATTACACAAGTAATTAATGGAAATCTCATGGTTATCATTATGCAGGCTTACTAGATTTGCATGATCGTGTGTTTCTTTAGGAAGCAGTTTCACGATCGTGTGTTCTTCTCCGGAACACTTTCATGTGATTGGGGATTTTCAATCACTTTCTTTTGCGAGGATTTTTATCCTTTGAACCAATGGGTCGCCTCACGCTTCAAAGCGTGTCTTAGATTCATTTGTCATTTTATCATTTGGCGCCCAGCCCTTTTGGTATTTCATTCGGATGAGGAGCATTTATACAGCCTACATGTGACTTTGTCACCTCTTTGTATCTATAAATGCATCGGCAACCGATTCGCTACATTTTGTAGATGTATGATCTTTGAACTTCCAGTTCACGTTGCTTTGTGGGAGGGTCAAGGTGCAATAACGATGATGTGCACCACTTGATCTCTCTTCCCACTTGTTTTCCTCTTCACCTAAAGGTGGAAACTTGTCTTCATTAAAAAATGACATCGGCAGCGTGCCGTAAAGGCGTCACCCCGTTTTTGGTTCAAGATATTTTATTATAGAGGGGATTCATGACATATACTCTAATCTCCTTTGTGGTCCCATCTTTGTGCGTTGTGGTGGAGCAATTGGTACATATACGCCAACCAAAAACTCTTAGATGGGATAGATTCGGCCGCATCGAATGCCAACCTGTATTGGGGAGTATTTGTGATATGCACTTGGCCCTGAGGCGAATTAGTGCAGGCTGCATGTAAAAACAAAGATGACCCCATACGTAGGCGCTTTGTTCTCATCATTAATGGTCTGCAATGAGTTGAATACGCTTGATCAACGATTCACCAAACCATTTTGTGTATGAACATGGGCTATGGATGTTCAACATCGCCCCTATTGCCATACAATCATTGAATGCTTGAGATGTAAATTCACCAAAGATTATCAAGTCTCACTTTCTTGATCATATAACTGAATTGTGCTCTCGCTTGATTATTTGTGCAAGGAATTTGGCAAATGTCGATTACGAGTTGATAATAGACATACGTGCGATCATTTGTTAGAAGCATCAATCAATACCATAAAGTATTGAATGGTCCATTTAGTGGATGGATAGGTCCACATATATCACCTCCGAATTGCTCCAAAACGATGGTGATTCATATCCAACTTTAGTTGGTGATGGTCTAATTATCAACTTTCCTCGAGAACAAGCCTCACAAAGGAGTTCATTAGATTGAAAATCTTCTCGTTTTTCAATGGATGACCACTAGAATTCTCTATAATTCACGCATCATTATTGATCCCGGATGCCCCAATCTATCATGCCAAGCTTTAAATGTTTCAAGAACTTCGTGTTTATGAATATGATTCAAATATTCTTATGATTGTACTATATAATCCGTGATGATAGAGATGACAATGTTTCCAATATACACTTGCTTCCCAAGTGTTTGAGGTAATGCAAAGATATTCATCATTCTCGTTATTCATAGTCTCAATATGATATCCATTCGTACGAATGTCTTTGAAACTTAACAAGTTTCTTTGAGACTTAGAGAGAATAATGCATTATTTATTATGAATTGTGTGCCTGCATTAGAAAATTGTCTTGCCAAATCCTTCAATTATTTTGGCATTACCGATATAGTGTTGACATTAGCATTGTCAATTTTTAGATAAGAAAAATATTTCTTATTTTTAAGTATTGTATGTGCGTAGTACTGCCCTGCAGCAAGACATAAATCTCCTCCGATTTTGGATTGCACATATTTGTGATCTATTTCAATATGAGAAAAAGTAAAATAAGATGAATAAATATGATAACACATTGAATGCAAAACATATATAAACTTTATTGTAAGCATGCTAGTATACATAGAAAAGCAGATAATGTTCCTACATAACATGTTACTTTTTCCACAAATTTTATCTTAAACTCGGACCATAGCTTCATTCCTATGTTAATTTATTGTTCATGACCAATATCATCACTAATGGTATTGGTCATGTCGACGTTGTATCATATCACCGAAATCAAAATGAAGATCTTCGAGGATCATTTTCAAGGAAATTTGTCTTTACATTCTTTCCTTTTGTGATCTCTCATAAAGATCAACTAGATGTTTGGCCGCTCGCATGTAGCGTGCTCAGCTGCCTGTCATGCCACACCTAAAACATGAACTCTTCATTGTTTGGACGCATTTTGCCTACTCGAGGAGGTGTTTCTATCATCATCTCTGCTCCACTTCGTGGCGAGAGGAATTTCCATTATACGATGATGATGATGGCGACGAAAGATTTATTCCTCTTCCTCGGCCTTGATTTCGACCACGATCCGCCTCATGATTTCCTTGGCCCCGACCACGACCACGACCACTACTACTACCACGCCCACGCCTTGGCCTTCATCAGCTACATAGTCCCATTCGCTTCAGTGGGAATAGGCCGAATTAGCTGGTCGAGATTCATGATTTTTCATTAGAATCTCATTATTTTGTTCAGCCTACAAGAGGCAAGAGATCAATTCGTAGTACCTTTAAACCCTTCTTCTCTCGATATTGCCGCTCGCAGGAGCATATTATTCATGAAATGAAAATGGAGAAAGTCTTCTCCAACATATCATATTCAGTGATGGTTTCC
>CM028384.1:44480955-44553614 GCA_013146195.2 Codonopsis lanceolata | reverse complement strand
TTACGCATAAAAGTTGCAATTTTGCGAGATAAATTCAAAGCATTTAAAGTTGGAAGATGAAAGCATTTACGCAATAATTGACGAGCAAAATATGCGTCTTTAGCGCTTGATGGAGCCTTGTATTGAAGGTTAAGCAACTACCTCGATGAATTACTTTATCCAAAGCCTGCAAATTCTTCCCTTTAGAACCCGTGGTTTCTTTTCGAGCGAGTGGGGAAACAATGACATTGGTAATGTCATTGTTTCTGAGGCCCTTCGGGTTGCAAGTGGGCGGCAACCCGGAGAATAGGAGGTTGAATGAGGTTGGTGCTCGGGTTCCACAACAGGCGAAGATGGAGAGGCTTCAGACGGCTGGGTTGTTTGTTGATGCGAGGGAACGGCCGAGCGAGATACCGGAACTGATGAAAAAGGACTCGCCGTGTCTGAAGAAGATGAAGAGGCCGGCGGCGCATAGGATTCCAGCGATGAATGCGAAGAGGCCGCCGAAGATGAAGAAGTGGTTGAAATTTCAACCGGCTCTGACGAAGCTACGACCACTCTACGCGGCATAATCGCGAGCAATCGACCCGATCGACATCGAGGAGCAGAAGGTGGAGCAACGCGTTTCTTGGGAGCCATTGACAAAAGAAGAAGACAACAATGGTGGCCGAAGACTTTGGGGAGATGAAGAAATTCTCACAGATTGATGAAGATGAAGGGGAGAGTGCGTTGCTTGATGTGAAGAGAGAGGTTAGGGCTAAAAGCCCCAAATTGAATTGTAGCCGTTTTATGTGAACGGCCTCTCCACTATTCATCCGCTTTTTTCCCTCTTTGCGACCTGTACACTTAACCCCCTGTAGTTTTGGCTGCACGTCCTAAAGAAAATGGTTTGCTCTCAGTATCTCCACAAAAACCACTCTGTACTTTTCCTCTGTACAGACTCACAACCTGCTGCCACAACCAAACTTAAAAGCAACATTAAATCAGAAAAAGCAAACTAATTAAAACTGAGAAAATCTAAAAATTAAAATTACAATAAAATAAAAATAAAAATAGAAATAAACAAAATTAAAATAAACAAAATTAAAAACATTGGGTTGCCTCCCAATTAGCGCCGCTATTTACCGTCTATAGCTAGACCCACTGCCTACCCTTAACATTACTCATAAATGGGGTAGGCCAAAGTGATTTCTTCAACGGTTTATGACACATCAAAATTCTCATAATAAGATTTCAATCGAGTCCCGTTGACCTTGAAAACCTTCTGAGTATGCAGGCTCTGAATTTCAAAAACTCCATTGGACAAAACACTCACAATCACATATGGACCGGTCCATCAAGACCTCAATTTTCCTGGCATCAATTTCAATCGTGAGTTAAACAACAATACTTTTTGTCCCACTGCAAAACTTTTCCGACGAATCAACCTGTCATGAAGCTTCTTAGTTCGCTCTTTGTAAAACCGTGCACTATCATAGGCCTCCAATCGCAACTCATCTAATTCTTGTAGTTGCAGCTTCCTTTCAAGACCAGCCAGTTTAAGATTCATATTGCACTCTTTCACTTTGCCCAAGAAGCCCCTATGTTCGACCGCAACCGGTAGATAGCACATTTTGCCAAATACCAATCGATATGGCGACATACCAATTGGTGTTTTGTATGTTGTACAATAGGCCCACAGTGCATCATCCAATCTCGAACTCCAATCCTTCCGATTAGGATTTATCATCTTTTCCAAAATTCCCTTGATTTCTCTGTTTGAAATTTCAGCCTGCCCATTCGTTTGCGAATGATATGTAGTTGCCACTCTATGGTGTACACCATACTTGAGCATCAATGCTTTCACGCTTCGATTGCAGAAATGAGTCCCCTGATCACTAATCACAGCTCTTGGAATGCCAAACTATTTGAATATGTTAGACCGAGAAAACTCACAACAACTTTGAATCGTTAGTCCGGGTAGCTTTTGCTTCTACCCACTTAGAAACATAATCCACCGCAAGCAATATATATAGATTACCAAAAGAACTTGGAAATGGTCCCATGAAATCCATTCCCCAAACATCAAAAATTTCACAAATTAAAATTGGAACTTGGGGGCATCTCATCTCTTAAAGTCAAATTCCCAATCTTTTGGCACCTATCACAGCTTTTACAGAAAACATAGGCATCTTCGAAAAGAGTTTCCCAATAAAAACCACTATCCAAAATCTTTCTTGTCGTTCGTCTCGGACCAAAATGGCCTCCACAAGCATAATTATGACAATATACTAATATGGAATGAATCTCGTCATTAGATACACATCTACGAATGACTTGATCAGAACCAATACGCCAAAGATAAGGTTCATCCCATATGTAGTATTTAGAGTCACTTTTTATTTTATTCTTTTTTGAACTACTCATTCCTTGTGGAAAAACTCCAGTCATCAAAAAGTTAACTATATCCGCATACCAAGGTTCCTTACCTGACTTACCTTGCACCAAGAAGAGTTGTTCATCTGGGAATGTTTCAGAAATTGAAATGGGTTCTTCTTCATGCACCAACCTGCTCAAATGATCAGCTACAGAATTATCCTTCCCCTTGCAATCCTTAATCTCCCATGTAAATTCTTGCAACAGTAGAATCCATCTGATCAGTCTGGGCTTAGACTCCTTTTTTGCCAAAAGGTACTTGAGTGCTGCATGATCTGAGAAAACCACCACTTTAGCTCCCAGCAAATAAGATCTGAACTTCTCAAATGCAAAGACTATAGCCAACAACTCTTTTTCCGACGTGGTGTAATTGCATTGGGCTGCATTGAGAGTTTTCGAAGCATAATATATCACATGACTTTGCTTCCCTTCTCTTTGTCCAAGAACTGCTCCTACGGCATAATGACTCGCATCACACATGAGTTCGAACGGGGAATCCCACTTTGGTGGCTGAATGATAGGAGCTGAGGTCAGCTTCTCCTTTAACAAATCAAAAGCCTTCTTGCAATCTTCTCCAAATTCAAAAGGAACATCCTGTTGAAGCAATCTTGTTAAAGGTTGTGCTATCTTGGAGAAGTCTCGAATAAATTGCCTGTAAAATCCTGCATGACCAAGTACACTACGAATATCTTTCACATTAGCAGGATAAGGCAATTTAGCAATTAAATCAACCTTAGCTTTGTCCACTTCAATTCCTCTTTCAGAAACTACATGACCTAACACTATTCCTTCTTGTACCATAAAATGGCATTTCTCATAGTTAAGAACCAGGTTAGTGTCTATGCAACGTTTCATGACCTTAGATAAATTATCTAAACATTGATCAAATGAATCACCATACACCGTAAAATCATCCATAAAAATCTCTATGCAATGCTCAATCATATCAGAAAAGATACTCATCATACATCTTTAAAATGTACCAGGTGCATTACACAGACCAAAAGGCATACGACGAAAAGCAAAGGTACCGAATGGGCACGTGAACGTTGTTTTTTCCTGATCTTCAGGTGCAACTAGAATCTGATAATAACCTGAATAACCATCTAAAAAACAAAAATATCTTTTACCTGCCAACCTTTCTAACATCTAATCAATGAATGGGAGAGGAAAATGATCCTTTCGAGTGGCGGCATTTAACTTTCGAAAGTCTATGCACATTCGCCACCCATTTTGCAATCTCATAGGTACCAACTCATTCTTTTCATTCTCCACCAAGGTAAAACCTGTTTTCTTAGGAACAAGATGAACGGGACTTACCCAAGTGCTGTCAGAAATAGGAAAAATAATTCCTAAATCCAAAAGCTTCAAAATCTCCTTGAGAACAACTTCCTTCATGGGCGGATTCAATTTCCGTTGTGGATCACGAACAGGCTTGGAATCAGCTTCTAACAAAATACGATGCATGCACATTGAAGGGCTGATTCCCTTAATGTCTGCAAGTGTCCAACCAATTGCTCATTTGTTCTCTCTTAAGACTCTTAGCAACTTTTCTTCCTGCAACTCAGTCAAGTTATTAGCAATAATGACTGGCAAAGTTTCATTTTCACCTAAGTAGACATATTTCAAGTGTTCAGGTAACTTCTTTAATTCCAACTTAGGTGCTTGAATTGTAGAAGGAAGAATTTTTTCACTTGACATTGGTAATGGAAGAGTCGGAAAATCTGATTTTGATGTAATTTCAGGTGTGGAATAAAGAGTCATGATACTCTCTTGCATTTCAACATTGTTTTGAAAATGTACATCCTTATCAGTCAAACTTTTCACAAGGACCACTTCCAATTTGTCATCAAGAACATTAGACTCAAACTCATCTCGCACGACTGAATCAATGACACTCACATGAAAAAGCACTCGAATCACTTGGATATTTCATGGCATCAAAAACATTAAAAGTTACCACATTGCCATCAAATTCAAGTGTCAAAGTTCCCTTGTCTACATCAATTTTTGTTTTTGCTGTTTTCATGAATGGTCTCCCTAACAGAATAAGAGAAGGATGAGGAGAACATGAATCATCCATATCTATAACATAGAAATCCACCGGAAAAATTAAGTCATTCACTTTCACCAAAACATCCTCTACCACACCCTCGGGATAAGAATTAGACCTATCTGCCAATTGTATGATTACTCTTGTATCTCGCAATGGGCCTAAGTTCAATTCCTTATACACAGATAAAGGCATGACATTTATGGATGCTCCTAGATCAAGCATGGTTTTTTCAACTTTTTTATTACCTATAATACAAGGAACAGTATACATACCTGGGTCCTTGCATTTCTGAGGTAATTTCCGTTGAATCATGGCTGAAACATTCTCACTTACCAACACTTTCTCATCCTGTCGCAACGTCATTTTTTTCGTGCACAACTCCTTAAGAAACTTGGCATACCTAGGCACTTGCTTAATAGCCTCTAAGAGAGGAATATTAATTTCTATCTTGCTAAAGGTATCCAAGATTGCCTTGTCATCTTGCTCTTTCTTTTCCCTTGCCAATCTTCCTGGAAAAGGTGGAGGAATAATTATTTTCTGAATTTCTGAACCTGATTCTCCAGCTTTTTCCTTCACTGAACGCTCTTTCTGGACACTCTCATCATTGTGGCTGCTTGTTTTACCTTCTTTTTCCTCTTTTGCAAAATCATGTAACTCTTTACCACTCCTAAGAGTTACTGCACACGCATTCTCCCTTGGATTTTTTTTCAACTTGAGACGGTAATCTACCTTGGTTCACTTCCATTTTTCTCATTGATACAGCCAATTGCGAGATCTGATCCTCCAAAGACTTGATGCTAGCCTTAGTTTGCTGCCGATCTTACTGTACCGTATCCGCCAAACTTTTAATCAAAGTTTCAAGTGAAGTCCCTGAAGTATTAACAGGATGAATCGGCTGAACAGGAGGGAATGGAGGCCGGATTTGTTGCTGTGAAAAATTTGGGTTTCTTGGGCCATAACTCAAATTCGGATGATCGCGCCACCCCGGATTATAGTTATTAGAGTATGGATCATACTTCCTTTGTTGCTACCCTTGAAATCCACCAATAGCATTTACCAATTCCTTGGGTTCTTCTTGCAATGTTGGACACATATCTGTCGGATGACCCACGTTTGAACAAATGCCGCACGCTTTAACTTGCTGAATTTGCCCTGAAACGAGTTTCTCCACAACAGAAGTTAAAGTGTCAAGTCTACGATCAATAGAAGAAACATTTACCTCATTCACTTTACTTGGAACCTACGATTGCCTTGTCCCGAATTGCTGAGCATTTTCAGCCATATCATTAATTAATCGCTTGGCTTCCTCCAATGTATTGTTCATGAAAGCTCCCCACTCGCAGCATCAATCATGTTCCTATCTGCAATTAATAAACCTTCATAAAAATATTGGATTAGCAACTAATCAGAAATTTGGTGCTGAGGACAACTCGCACACAATTGTTTAAATCGCTCCCAATATTCGTACAAAGTTTCTCCCACAAATTGCCTTATTCCGCAAATGTCTTTGCGAATATTTGCTGCTTGTGAAGCAGGGAAAAATCTCTCCAAAAACTTCTTCTTCATTTCAGGCCATGTACTTATTGCTCCCGACCAACGAGCTCTAGCTCAACTGGTACTGCTCACTTCTCCTAACGGAGAGGTTGGGTGTTCGAGTCTCACTAGAGACACCCTGGACTTTACAACTCTCAGTAGAGAGGTCGGGTGTTCAAGCCTCTTCAGAGGCATCGATGTTGTTAAAGCCTTATCCAAAGGCCCCATTTAGCTACTCACCTATCTTAACGGAGAGGTTGAGTATTCAAACCCTACCAGAGGCACCCTGGGACTTAACTACTCTCAACCGAGAGGTCGGGTGTTCAAAAGCCTCCCCAGAGGCACCAATTGTTCGAGCCATACCAAAGGCATCATATATATATAATTGTAGCCTTTCAAGGCATTAAATATAATTAAAAAAAATTAAGGGTTGGGGTACGGTCTATGTCCCCTCCAACCTTTAAAAAAAAAAAACTTATTGCTCCCGGATGTAAATCAAACATCCAATCCTTTGCTTTGTCCACCAATGTGAAAGGAAAAGCCCTCAATTTCATGTTATCTTTAGTCATTCCTTGCGGCCTTTGACTCGAACATGCTAGATGAAAAGCCATCAGATGCTTGTGAGGATCTTCGCCCGTCAATCCATGAAACTTGGGTAGCAATTGGATCAGAATAGGTTTGAGTTCAAATGGAGCATTTACTTCCGGAAAGGTGATACCAAGGGGTGGCTGATTCACGTCCGGTGTAGCCATTTCTCTCAAAGTTCGATGAGGGTCTGCCATTTCGGCTAAGGGAGCAACTTCCTCAACTTCGACTTCCTCTTGTTCTTCCTTAACTTGCTCTACTTCTTCCAGCTCTTCGTCACTTGAATCACTCGAACTAGCCAGTTCAAATGTTGATTTCAACCCTCGCGAAGAGATGTTTGCTTGCCGACTGAGCTTAGTTTGTTTTGTTAATCTTCTAGCTGTCTTCTCAATCTCCGGGTCATAAATCAATTTTCCTATACGAGAAGATCGAGGCATAAAAAGAAACAAAACAACAATAAAATTCTAACGAAGAAATAAATATCAGAACCGTTCCCCGACAACGGCGCCAAAATTTGACGAGTGTCAAATTGTCAAAATTAATTCACCTACTTCCCTAATAACGAGTATAAGGTAAGTCGGGATCGTATCCGTAGGGAACGTCAAAATTATTCCTTTTTAGAATTTTATTAGTAACTAATTGAACACAAATTTATATTTTTAATTAACTACGAAGAAACTTCAAAATTAATTAACTGAAAACTATTGTAACTAAACTTTCTGATTAACAATTAATTTAACTCAATAAAAATTAAATCCAGCCAATGAGTCAATTTCATCTCGCATTTTATTTCTGATCATCGATGCAAAGATATCTTGTAAGATTTCAAATAAACCGGTTAAAAGTGTCGACAAACGCCTAACACTCAATCCCTCCTTACCGTATTGATAATCAAGAGACGCTCGTTAATTACCATCTAATCGAGTTACAACCTCCGAGACGCTCGTACGATTTAATAACTCGGTTGCATTAAGAAGCGAGAGACCCGATTCAAAGCCACGCATATTAAAGCAATAGCATGTAACAATGATTATATGTTCCCGTAATACGGTCCGATTATGCTTGTGATGCCTAAAAGGTGTATTATTTGCCACTTTGTTAAGGCCGAGGACAATTACGGATCAACGGTGTTAACTAGCTTTAGAATATTATGCTAATTAATATTCTGGCCATTAAACATTAATGAGACACAATATTCTTCCTACGTGTAAAACGGAGAACAAATAAATATTCAAAACCCACACAAGAATTAGATCAATTAGATCTCATAGAAATAAAAAGGTTTGAGACTTAATCTCTCATTGACTGGAAGAAGAAACTTAGCTAATAAACATAATTAAAAACAACTTACAAGAAAAACCAAATGATTTGTTCCCAGCAGGTATGAATCTCAAATAAGATTTACAAGTTATTACCCTTTTTCCTAACAATTGTTTCTCTCTTTCTATCTCCCAAGTTACTAACTGAATAATCCCCCTTCTCCTTGGCCGAAAATCCCCCTTTTCTGTTCAGAAGATCCATACATAAATATGACTCCACTCTCCCACTAAACCACTACTTGGTAGTTTTAAAACTACCGATAACTTCCAAAAACCTCCCACTACTTGCAAATCAGTATTTTCATTTAATACATAAACTGAATTAGACAGAAATAACTGTATTTTCTAACTGTCCAACAGGTCTGCTTGAAACTTCAGTAACTAACCAACAGCTCAGCTCCGAAATGTGAATATCACGTGCCCATGTGACATCCCAAGTTTTCCCTCTTTGTCTGAATCCAACACTTTCCTCTTTTGCAGCTGCCTTTGTACCTACATCATAATCAGCACAAAAACCAACCAAAAGTGTAATATTTTACTCTAAAATAAATCATAAAACCGACTAATTTTATCACACTTTTGGGTTCCCATCAGACAGAGAACCTGCACAGTCAGTTTCAGAATCATAAACAACAGTGAGAGTGATAAGATCACCTGGATCTTCTCCATCACTATCACTCAAAGTTGTTGAAAAGTTTAAACCTTTCTTCCTTAGAGTATTAGCGCATTGGTTTGCATAATGACCATACCCTTGACACTCTCTACATTTAATGGAATCAATATTTTTTCCATTGTAAGAAGATTTTAAAGCAAAAGGATTTATGAAAGGTTTTTCTGATGTTTGAAAAGAATTTTCCTTAGGAGAAATTTTACCAGAATCAGGTTTGAAATTGTTTTTGGAGCTTGATGATGGAGTTCTATTTTGACTCTTAGTTTTCATAAAAATTATAAATTTAGTAGTCAAAAGAGCTATAGATTCTTCTCCAAAATCAGACTCATCAATATCTTTTTGAATATCAAGCAAGTCAGAAGAGATATCAATAACAGCATGCATAGCAATATTTTTCACAATAGGAGTAGAAGATGATGCCCCTTTGTCTTTTTGTTTAATTTGATCATTGAGGTTCAATTCAAAGTTTTGAAGGATACCAGCCAATCGTTCAAAACTCATTTTGTCAATATCATGTGCTTCCTCTATAGCACATATTTTGACATTAAACCTTTCAGGCAGAGTTCGTATCATCTTGCTAACAAGACGTTCATTTGTGATGGGATCACCTAAAGCAAGAGCAGAGTTGGACATGTCAAGAAGTCTACCATAATATGACATTATATCTTCAGACTCATTCATTCTAGTGTTTTCAAACTGTGTGGTGAGCAATCTTAATTTAGAGGCACGAACACTGGCAGGTCCTTCACACAGGGTCTGAAGGGTCTCCCAAACATCTTTAGCAAACTCATAGTTGGCAATCACCCTAAAGGTGTTAGCATCTAAAGCTTTGTATATGGCAGACAAGGCTTTAGAATTAAACGAAACAGTATTCATATCTTCATTAGACCATTCAGATTCTTTGGTGATCTTGATATCACCATCAGAATCAGTAGTTTTAGGAGGACTCCATCCATTTAGAACAGCAAGCCACGCTCTTTCATCAATTGATTTGATGAAGATGCGCATCATGACTTTCCAAATAGAATAGTTTGCATTAGTCAAAGTAGGCGGACGAACGACATTCTCATATTGAGAATCCATCACAGCTATGACCAGAATCAACTCTTAGTGATATCAAGAGAAGACTCTGATACCAATTGATAGAACACAATAGCTAAGATTCTCAAGAGAAACCAATACAGTTTCCAATGTAGCTACAATGGAAGTCACAAAGGTAAAAATAATCAAAACAGCGGAAGACTAATAAATCAGACAAAAAACAGAATGCAAAAGTTTACCAAAAACGATCTACAAGACTATGCTTGTAGACCTAGCCTCAAGGCCACAAAGATTTCACTAAAAAGATTAATTGTTTTATAAAAAATATTGTGAAATCACTAACCAAAACACTCTCACAAGACAACAAGTCTTAGAGAGCAAAACCCACAGAAAACAAGTATACTAAACGTGGAAAGAAACAAAACAACTTCCTAAAACTTGACAAGAAGATAAAACGCAATCCTAAACTCAATGTAGCTGCCGATGTTATAACATCAGAAGCTACAATCAAACTGGTGTGCGTCTGGAAGGAGGAACTGCTTCTAAATCTTCAATGTTTCTGCTCACTACTTTTGTGACGACCCGACCCGGACCCCAATGCGAGATCCCGAGTCGTGCCGTCCAAATAATCAATAACACAAGCATGCATAGTAGGATCATAAAATTCATGTGGCGCAACACTGCATACAAACAACAACTCGGCTACACTTGGCCGGGAAAACAACCTAAAATAAACAAGTCATCGGCGACGTTACAGCCGGAACCCAACAACTACTCCTACAATTATTAACACATGCTTATAATAACCTCAACGGCCACAACATGCCGGAGACAACAACAACTACAATAATTAAACGAGCTTTAGCGGAAGAAAACCGTAGTGAACCATACACATATAAACAGGCTCGACATATAAGTCGGCATACCAAAAGATTTCAAGTATCAAATAGTTAAGTCTATTACAACAACAAAAGCAACATGAACCCCAAGCCAAGTCTACGTGACTTGCTTCCCAACGTCCTTTCCAAAATAAAAGTCTTATAACCAAAGTCCAAAAGAGCAACCTGCTAATACAAACAACCAAACAAGTACAAGCGAGTCTATCCCGGACCGTCTCCTCGGCTCGGATCTAAGGAAAGACAAAGCAAACAAATAGGGTAAGTCGAAAGACTTAGTAAGTTACTACAATGCATGTTCATGTTATAGCATGACATTTATCTCAATTATAGAACATGATCATCATATAGCACGTAGCACATTGTTCACATAAGTGCGGGAATTTAAATCATGCAAGTAGGATATGATATAGTCACGGCCGCTTCGTAGCTCCTGCAATAAAACTTTATTATACTTTATCGTGCAACATTGATGCTCTGTGAATGCATCAACTTTTATCAAGTACCACTCGATCTAGATAGCAAGCCAATGCGGCACTTAACTCCGATACGGCAAGCTACTTCCCATTGTGGCCAACAATGGAGGTGTGTGTGAAGTCCTAGGTGCGGCGATCCATAGCGAGCACGAATCCCATAATTCGTGAAGGCGATGCATCGTCCCACCTTGACCCAATAAACAAACCAAATAATGCCAGCTGGACTCAATGTGATGCACAAGTAGGTATTTACTTGACTAAACCAATCAAAGACCGAATTCGACAAGAGCGAACTCGACCAACCAAGTAGGGTATTAATCTCTACTACAAAATCATAACAAGGCAATTAGATTGCACAAAACCAACCTTTCATAAAAACTTGTTATAAACAAACAAACCAAGCTCATACTCGAGTAAACCAATTAAACGGTGTCCAAACTTCGTAGGGATTGAAACTAGAGTTCAACACGTTCAAATATTCCCTAGAGTCGACTCCGTTGAGTCTTTGCTCTAAATTCCCAAATTTGGAGAAATTGAAGCTATATGCCTCATAACCCAACCTAGGTCATTTCTAGGTTCAACAAGGTAGTAAATTCATCAAGGCAATGCAAAGTGATTCATGTATATCATAGAGTCCAAAATTGAGGATATAACACATAACACTTTCACAACATTTCAAGAAGGCATAATCTAGGGCATTCACATGAATCAACACTTCCATCACAATATAATACATGGCTTTAACATGTTCAAAACCTTAAATAGACAAGATGGAAGAGTATTATAAACATTCATAGGTAGGAAATCATCCTAAACATGCTCCTAGCAAGCTCACAATTTCAACATACAAGAATATAGCATATGAAGCATACATGTGCCCTCATTGACCTCAACCAACATAGGCTTTGCTTCCTTAGGGTCAATGAGAACTAAAAGAAGAAGAAGATGAAGAAGGTAACTTACTAGTTATACACCAAAGAAAGCAAATGAAGAAACCAATCGGATGGAAATGCTCCTCTTCTTGAGCTCTACAACTTTAATGAAAGACTCTTGGGCAAATGATGAATGGACGAGGGAGGATGGAGATGAAGACCTCAAGCAACCATGGAAGAACTAGAGAGAAGATGAAATCCCGTTTTTGAAAGAGCTCTCAGCAAATGAGGGTGGAAGAGAGCTGATTTGTGGCTTATAAGAGGTCAAAGTTGAGTGGGACAAGTGTCAACCACTTGTGGTCCCTTTTCTAATCTGATTTGTGGCTTAATTGGTCACTAAGGTGATCTTAATCTATCATTAAAAACTAGTTAGGGATGTTAGGACTTAAGTAGGAAGGGTTAGGGAGGTTTAGGATAGGTTTAGATAGGGGTTTGAAGTGTACAAGTCGTCCAATTTCAGAACAGGAGAAAATCATCCCAGTAACAAGGTGAGGCGGGCGCTCACCCAAATATGCGCCGCCTCAACTGAGGACACTCCAAAGTTCAGACCATTCATCAATTACTCCCAGCATCTGAGGCGGGCGCCTCACAAGGTGCCATGCGGCCGCCTCGGCTCCAGAACCTCTAAAACTTGGTCTAAACTTGATCTAAATGGTCCCAAACTTTTGGGCAACCATTCTAAGGTCTAACCCTACTCAAAACAAGTCGGAAACGCACCCGAACAACCCCCGGAACAAGATAGAACAAGGCTCAAACCACGCGACAAATGAACAACGGATTAAACTCAAATCAAACACCAATCAAACTAGGGTATCTTGGACATGAAAAAGGTTTGTTTCAACATGATTAAGACTTGAATATAAAGCCAAGAACTCAACGAACACTTCATACGTCGAAATAGAAGCAAATACGAGCAGCGAGAGGAATCGCTAAGGCTAAATTCAACGCGATTAGACCGGCGATTCAACAAACAGGTTTATATGATTCTAAGCATGTTATGGACTTCTAGAATGATCTATGAATGATTCTAAGACGTTTATATATAAAGTAAACAAGCTCACAATCAACCAAGAAAGTATAAAGACAAGTATAGAATGCACATGCAAGATTATGGGGCGTTACAACTTTTGGCTTTGGTTTTTCTCTATCAAACTCTGCACCATTCAGCCGTGCCAAGCTCCTCTATATATAGTGTCGAAATTTCCTACACACAAGAAACAATCCGACTTCTACAAGGACAAGGATTAGAGAAAGGAAATAAAATCTTCTTACCAAATACATGGATTTTATTACCATATAGCAAAGGAGACTAGATACCCGGTTTGAAAAGGATTCATAATAAGATTTTGTTTCCAAATATAATGCAACAAAATCTAATTAAAGATTTAAATTCCAAAATTACAAAAACTTGTCAAATATGAATTTTACCATGAAAGGGGAAACAAGAACTAAAATAGGCATAACCTATTTTACCCTTACACTTATCAATTGTGTTAATAATGACATAACCAGGTCCCAGCACAATTGCGTGACGGAGGATATTGAGATCGATGAATGCTACCAGCTCTTCCTAAATGGCATTGAAAAAGGAGACTGGTTTTTGTGCGTGGTGATGATCGGGTGAGATATGAAGATGACGATATTGATTGTGCTTCTGATTCTGAAATATTGATGTGGGACCATGATCCATATTCAAACCATGACAACCATAATCCATTTTTTCCTTCAAAAGTCAATGCATCTGTATGTGCTTTCTTCTTCTGGCATCGTTGTTACATTTTGAGTTATGAGAACTATTTTCTATTTACCGTATCTTATTCTTTTTTCACACTGTTTTTTGTTCTGTTTATGTTGATTAACTTCAATCTAGATCAATGGAGAGGACAGTAAAGAGGAAATTTCTCTGTTACGGAGAAAGGTCATGAGTATTCTCGAGAGGCCATACGACGCCAAGGAGTACAAGGATCTATTAAGAAAAGTTAAGGAAAGAAAACATGTGCAGGTTCATAAAGAGTTGCAAATGCCAAAATCAGTCCCAGTGAAAAGGTTGAGTAGATCTTACCTTGATCACCACCAAGGTAAGTTGAATATTACAGACTGATTACTACTGAAAATCAAATTATCTCTCAGGATCCCATTCATGTGGTTTTAAAAAAATTTCAGATTTCTTGTATGATATGACGTTTTCATATTAACCACTGTAACCAGTTCTCGTGGTCTTTGTGGCTCTTTTATAATATCAGTCATTCATGTATAGAGAAAAGAATGACTAATATCTTCGATGATTGACTAATATCTTCAAGTACCACTGTTACTAGGGTTATTGTTGTTGTTATTGTTGTTGTTATTGTTATTATTATTATTCTTTATTTGGCAAGATACTGTTTTTCAGAAGTCAATTCTTGACATGTTTATGCATATGTATTGTTTTCCACTCTACTTTCTAGTCATTCCTTTTTGTTGATACTTTACTTTTTGCGGTAGTCATGAACTTTTGGTGCATCTCTTGTGGCATTTCTATATCTGATTTCCGTTCTTTTCATAATGCATTCAACTTGTCATGTTTCTGATGATGCCTTCCACTAAAAGTCTAGCTTTACCTCATATGATAACTTGCATAATTATACAATCAGGATTGCTTATCCTAGGTGGGGGTTTGAAACAGGAATAAGATTGTTGTTTTTATATTTTTTTTCGAAAAATACAGCTATTACAATGTTGTAATAGACTTTTTACAACATTTTTCACAAGCACTACAATTTTTACAACGTTTTTCAATGCTTGTAATAAACTTTTAACAACGTTTTTCAAAAGTTGTAATACAATGTTTACAATGTTTTTTAAAAAGTTGTCATAAACGTTTTTTTAGTAAATGTTATCTTACAGTTGTTTTATACAACGGTTTTCATTAAACGTTGTGATAAACTATTACATAGCACAACGTTTTCTGCAACGTTTACCAAAACGTTGCGTAAAAAGGACCTACTACAACGTTGCTTTTCACAACGTTTTAGAAAACATTGTAAAACTTCTATCACAACGTTTTAAAAACTTAAAACGTTGTTAAAACCCTTTTCTGTTGTAGTGTACTTCAGGAGACTTTCATTATTCGGAAGCGGTCTAGGCAGAGGACTTCACATAAGGAATCTCTCACATTCTATGATCAAGTCATCCAAGCCATCTTGTACTCGCCGCAGTTTGAGGAGAGAATTAATACAACTTATAGTAAGGCACTGTTACAGTTCGGCATAGAAGACACTCCAAGTATGCGATGTTGTCTTCTCCCTCCTTGCTCTTGTGAAGGATCCTCCAATTCCGACCCTAATCTTAATGTCCAAGTCTTCTTCAAGAATCCAAAGTGTTTGGAGATTATTGATCAAGCAACCCAAAAGATTGCTAGTGTAGCAGCACTATAATCATCTGGTATTGTGGCTCTGGAAACCCCAGTTACCCAAAATCCTCCTTCCCCTTCTCCTCTGTAGTTTTGGTTCCCTGCTAATATTGTTCTATGCATACGGTCTTGGAGTTTGTTTATATTTCTACTGCTGCATATTAGGATTTGGATTTGTTGGATCAAGTTTTTGAACATTGAAATATTTATTTTGCCTTTTCTTTAAATTTTAACAATCACTTCCCCCACTTGCCCCTTGGAGTGTTTGGGCGGTGAAGAATATTTTTTTAGACAAGTGTTTTTGGATCACCACACGTGGCCAATCAAATCTAAAAAAATCAAGACAGATTGTGATTGACCCGTTTTATGATCCAAGGATTATTTGTGTAAAAAAGATTCTATACTGCAGGTGGAGAACTAGTGACATGATCTTTGGGACTAATTTTTTGGTTAGGAAATATTTGTGGTTGGCCTTGAGAAATGGACATGGGTTGTTAAAGCCTCAATTTCTTAGTGTTCAGACATTTTTGTTTATTCTGGTACTTTATTCAAAGAGTAGCGATGGGATTACAAATTTTGTACACAATTATTTCATATCAGTGTAGGTGGCAAGCATGTGATTGACCAGATATCACACGACTTAGCATGTGATTTTATGCTTTAAATTTATCACATGCTTGATATTTAGATATTTACTAGTAAGGTTCATGTGCGTTGCACGTGGTGTTAATGATTTTTTAAAAATGATTTGCTAGTTTCTTCATTTTTTTGTTTACTTTTAATTATTGGATGTTTTTTTGTATTTTAATCATTACAATTTTTGAAACTTATAAATTATGCTGTTGTGCTTTTAGCTTTTTTAATACTTTGTTTTCTGGTCATTTATAATGTATACTTTTAGTTATTGTATAGCAACTTATCTTACAAATTTGTTTTTTTTTGTTGGTTATTTTCATTCTCTCTTTTTATTACCAAACATGAATTCATTCACTTTTATGAGTGTGTGAATTGAAAATAATCCAAACTTACTATTTTAAATAAACACATTGTTGTTGGAGACTTTGTTTATGTCGTTTCTAAAATTTATTACGCCCTATATAGAAAATAATATTTTATGTTAGAGAAATCAAACTTTCAACCCCAAAGTATATATACTTATACTAAAAATACAAAATTCCCTCAAAGTATATATAAAGCCCCACTTTACCACTCAACCTAAGTTTTGTATCATTTTCATATCTCATTTTATAATTCTTTTTTAGCTTTCCCCTAGCTACGACGAAGGTTACCAATCTAACGTTAATGTGCACATGGTATTTTACGTGTAGGGCATTTTAGTCATTTTTTTGCAATGCTTTCTCTTTTTTTTTTTCTTCATTTTTTTGTTTACTTTTAATTATTGGATGTTTTTTTGTATTTTAATCATTACAATTTTTGAAACTTATAAATTATGCTGTTGCGCTTTTAGCTTTTTTAATACTTTGTTTTCTGGTCATTTATAATGTATACTTTTAGTTATTGTATAGCAACTTATCTTACAAATTTGTTTTTTTTTTTTGTTGGTTATTTTCATTCTCTCTTTTTATTACCAAACATGAATTCATTCACTTTTATGAGTGTGTGAATTGAAAATAATCCAAACTTACTATTTTAAATAAACACATTGTTGTTGGAGACTTTGTTTATGTCGCTTTAAAATTTATTACGCCTATATAGAAAATAATATTTTATGTTAGAGAAATCAAACTTTCAACCCCAAAGTATATATACTTATACTAAAAATACAAAATTCCCTCAAAGTATATATAAAGCCCCACTTTACCACTCAACCTAAGTTTTGTATCATTTTCATATCTCATTTTATAATTCTTTTTAGCTTTCCCTGCTACGAAGGTTACCAATCTAACGTTAATGTGCACATGGTATTTTACGTGTAGGGCATTTTAGTCATTTTTTGCAATGCTTTCTCTTTTTTTTTTTTTTTTTTTTTTTTAAAGAGATATAGTTTCCCGCTTAATGATTATCCCAGATGCCTAGGATAAACATCCCAAACTCTTGTGGTGTCTCTGGCCATTCACGATGGTTTTGCAATGCTTTCTCTGTTTTTATTACTCAAAGAGAAACTCCATTTTCTTCTTCTTCGGCAACGCTTTCTCTGCATCTTCTCCGACAATGACCTCGTATGTAAATTTTAAGTGTGATAAAACTCAAAAGTGTATTAATGTTTTATTCAAATTATTATATAAAATAAATAAATAAAAATAGAGTGAAATCATATCAGAGATATTGAACTCAGGATCAGTTAATTACACTTAGGTGTCAAGGCCGTCACGAATAAGAACCCACCAAAAAATTAAAGACGTACAACATAACACACAAGCATACACCAAGAATTTCCCTTTTCTCCCTCGTACAACATAATGCACAAGCATACACCAAAAAATTCAAATATCATATTTGAATCCATCACATATGCATACGACAATGGTGAGACAAACCATAGTTTAGTCTGTTTTCATCGTCCGTAGCTTCAACTCCAACAAATTTCTCATCGACACCGTTGATATTGTTTATGGTTTGATTAGAGCAAATTCTCGATTTTAAACATTATTCGTCATACTATGTTTATCACTACGATTACCAGACATGACATCTCATCACCAAATTTGACATGGAATATGGAAATACTAAAAAATTACATTGTGGGCCAAAGTGGATTTGGTGGATACTTTAGGGGGAAATTTGTATTTTGGACTAATTTCGATGGGGCCAAAATATGATTGGCTCCCAAAATTGCACATCAAATCTCACATTGCACCCCAACCTACGAAGTGTCTCACTTTCATAACTTATTTAGCTATTTGTCCGACTCTTCCCCCTCCCGTCTATGGGCGTTAAAAATAGTAACGGAAAATGGTATGTGCATGTCACATGAAGATTATTTTTGTCATTTTGCTTGGCGCACAAAATGGGAATTGGCTATAAATTCAGTATTTAATTAACAATTTAGTATTTAGAATATGTTTTTAAATAAAAATAAAAATAATTATTTTAATAATTCAAAAATAATTATAGGGCCAAATTACAATTTTCCCCCAAAGTATCCACAAAATCGTATAGTTTACCCATATGTAAAGTTCGTCTCATAATGGTATCTGACTTTACTCCCCCCCCTCCCATTTTTCACCCTACCACTGACGGACATTTGAAAATTCACGTTAAATAGCACGTGGTCTTTTACGTACGGGGCGAAAATATCATTTCTCTTATCTGATTAAGGAGTAATTGTATTAAAAGTATCAACCCTAATCTCACACTCTCTCCTTCTCTCTTCTCCCGGTGTAAGTACCCATCTCCGGGTCCACCGTAATAGCCGCAATCTCCAATTAGCCCCACCATACCCACCGCCATCTCTAGGTGCAAATTCTCATATCCGGCTCAAACCCTTCCCACTCTGGTCACGCCTATCATAACTCTAGTCTAGAGTCTCCCTCCTTCGATTCTAGCCAAGCTCCATCTCCGATCTCCCTCATTCTCTTCCCTGCAAAAGTCGTTTTAATGTAGAAATCAAAGGCTATAGAGTATACTTACTAAAAACCCTTGAAAAACATGCAATTGACAAAAAAACCCAAAAAACCTTATTGACGAGTTCATCAAAGAGAGGGAGACGGGCTTGAATGAAGAGAAATAGTTATGGGTTTTATTGAAATACTCTTCAATTTTGCGGGAGAGAATTGGGCATACGGTCGAAATGCATATGGTTTAAAACAAAGTATCAAAATTGAGAAGATGTTGAAGAAGATATGACTTTAGATGATTTTGACCTCATAGAAGCTGCCATGGTAGTCAGGTTGGTTTATTTAAAGAATTATGAGAGATAAAGTAAAGGTAAAGTCATGTAAGAGGATGAAGGGGATGAGAAATTGATTGATTTCGATGGTGGATGGGTTTCACCAGAGAAGGTGGATACGTGGATCCAATTTCATACATGAAATTGAAGATGGAGACATGTAACTATGGGTAAGAGTTTTTTTTATATATATCTTTTGTTTACTTTGTTTTCGTTATCAAGATAAGAAAATTGACAATGAAATGGAAAAATGCATATCTATCATATGGGTTAAGAGAGAAATTTAAGAGAAAATTTGGAGGGAGTGGACAAAACCAAGATTGGGTTATGGGTTAATTTTTGTTGTGGGAAGTGAAGATCGGAAAAAATGGTTGGTCTTTTCTCTAAATTTTCTTTCAGTAGGAAAAAATGGAACTGTGGACCCCACTCCATTTTAACATTTGAACTTTAAGCACCCCAAAGTTTACATCAAATTCCTAATATTTCCCTCGAGTTAACATCGTGGAAGACCACGTGTTATTTAACGTGACTTTTCTAATTGTTGTCGCGGCTAGGGTGGAAAATATGAAAAAATATAACGTCGGACATCATTATGGGACAGACCTTAGGTTGGGGTGCACTATATGATTTGGTGGATACTTTGGGGGGACGGATTGTAATTTGGTATAATTATAAGGAAAATACTATCCTTACAAGACTTAGTAGTTGTAAGGAAAGTTATAAAATTAGTTGTAAGGCTAGCAATGTTGTAATTATAATTTGTATCATATTTAAATTAAAAGTTAAAAAATACATTATTCTCAAAAAATGAAATTTAGAAGTTATTTAATTTATTTTGTTATCCTTCATTTTCTTCCATCAACTTCATCTCTCATAGACTCACCACCATTACCACCACTACCACATCAAATAACATCATTAAGCCAAAAATCAATTTTTTCATTTTTATTTTATTTCTTTGTCTAATTTCTTACTCATTCGTTCAAATTAACACTTATGCAAAACTCATCATTTATAGACCCACCACCACCAGAACCTTAAATTTCACTATTTACAAACCTAAATTCAATTTTTTGAATTTTTAAATTTGATGATTGAAACCCAAACCATATGAAGATTTGAAAATTTGATAATTTGGAAATCTAATAATATCGTATTCCACACCTAAACCTCCACTGTCCATGGTTACAATCGACCCCAGCACTACCCCTAACCACTACCACCAGCATCCCTACAACTACTACCACCGGTATCACCACTACCAAGAAATACGTTCACCTTGTCTTGCTAAAATGGAAAAATAAAATATATTTAGCTTTCATTAAATCAAACTGCTTTTTTTAAACGTATCTCATATAGATTCTAGTGTTCTTATCTAACAAAACGCAAAGATTTGTCAACGAAGTTCTCCATTTTTTAAAATCTTCTTGACATTATATCACCTTGCCTTAACGCATTTTCTTAGATTATTCACAAGTAATTATTAAACATGTTACATAAGTGTCTAATATCTTGATACTCACCAACAAGTGTATTATTATAGTTACATTTTTTTTTCATATACCTTTAATAATGTCTTTATCAACCTATAATGTCTCACTTTCATACATAATTTTTATATTTGTCCGACTTTGTCCTCTCCCGTTCATGGGTGTTAAAAACAGTAATGGAAAATCATACATGTTAGGATTATTTTGGTCATATTTTACTTGTGACGCAAAATGAGATTTGATTATATTTTCATAATTTAGTTTGTCATTTGATATTTAAAATATATTTTAATTAAAATAATAAATAATTATTTCAATAGTTATACTTTGTCTAATTTAAAATTCAAAGGCGAAAAAAATGCATTACTCCAAAAAAAAATTAAATTTAGATTATATTCAATATATTATTTTATCCTTCACTTTCTTCTGTCAACATCATTATTCATATACTCACCACCACTACCACCTCAAATTTCACCATTAACACAAAAGTTAATTTTTTATTTGATTTTATTTCATTTTCTAATTCCTTACTCCTACCTTCAAAGTAACTCATTTGCAAAAGCCATCATTTATGGACACACCACCACCATAACCTTAAATTTCACTTTTTACAAACTCAAATTCAATTTTTTTATTTTTCAAATTTTCAAATTGAAACTGAAACCTATATGGATCTTTGAAAATTTGATGATTTGAGAATCTCACAATGTTGTATTCCATCTAAACCACTACTATCATCCCTACAATCACCATCATCACTGCCCTTAACACAACTATCCTTGCAGTCGTCAACACCGTTATCGCCATCACCAAGAAACGCACTCACCTCGCCTTGCATAAATGGAGACATAAAATCTCTTTAACTTTCGTTTAGTTGAACTTCTTTCTTTAAACATCTCTCATTTCTTAATTCCAATACATTTTTTGTGTAAATTACTAAGTAAGGAGAAAATCTAATTTTGGGATGAGACTACTTAAAAGAATGTCGGTTGGTGACAACCTATTTCAATAAAAGGAGAGTTACGGTAGAAGAAAGAAAGTCAATAGCCAGAGGAGGGAATATAGAGATTATCACATGTAACTACCTCGAGTCCGATGAAAATGAGCAAGCAAATTAAGACCAAAAGAGGTTAGAGGTTTGGAACCCAGTTAAGAAAATAAGTAAAATATTTTGAATCAGGTTATTTGCGATTACTAACATTGGTTTTGTTTGTAATATCTATAAGTTAGGGACCATTGATAGTTTTAAAAACTGTTGTAGTAGTCTGAAAATTTAAAGAAATAAATAGTAGATTTTAGCATTTTTTTTATAATAAAACGCATAGATTCATCAATTGGTTCTTCATTGCCTACATCTTCTTAATATTATGACACATTTTCTTAACTCGTTTCTCTTAGTTTATTCATGTGTAATAACTAAACACGCTACAGATTTGCTTAATAGTTTGATACTCACTAACAAATCTATCATTATAGTTACAATTTTTTATATATATCTAATAATGTCTTTCCCGAACATATATATTTAAGAAATAAAGAAATAAAACTATATTATTTTTTAGTTTCAAATATTTTTTTTAGTTTTGAATAAAGTTTTAGTCTCTTGAGTAAATGTATTTTTGTCATTTTAGAATATATTGGACGATATTTGTAACGATAATGGTAGGAGGGGAAAAATGATAACAAAATCAAAATATAAGACGAAATTAATATAATTCAATAATGTAGGATCTAACTTTAAAATAGGTACAAGTCAATTGATCAAATTATTATTTAATTATTCATGGAATTAATTAGCATATGACAAATTTACTTATTCAACCTTAATTAATAGTGAGTGATTTATTATAGTTAGGACTATTTTTGTCCAAACATTACTTTTTGTCATGGTAAATTTACTTGTTTTGTCTTGAATTAAATGGTGGATAGTTTATTTGGTGAAGGGTTATTTTTGTCTATCAATTAAATTGTAAGAAACAAGCTTGACTTTTATAGTAAGAGAGATATTCATGTTATTTTCCTTTTTCAAATGAGCTATGGGTTGTGATTCTAGAGTCTAAATCTTGGTGGGTGATGAACTTTCTATTGTGATTCCTGGGTCTAAACCTCGGTGGGTGATGAACTGTCTATATCCTATTGAGCGTGTGTGTATATATATAATTCCTCTATGGAATTGATTGATTAAATTTGGTGTGCCAAAAATAATCGTAGAACCGATTAATGAAGTTTAAGGGGATTCAAATCTTAATAGATGAGATGGTATTTGAATCCCTAACATTTGATATTTGACAAAAACTTGGGTACGACGATCTTACACATTATTTGTAAGATAGATCAATTTTACTCGACCCACCTGTGAGTGTCCGGTTTTTAACTGGATCCGTGCCACTGAAAGGCGGGGTGGTCTCGAAACCTTTTAAAAACGCGTAGAATACGCTCGACCTCAATTGTGGACTCAAAATATGAACAATAGAGTTAGTCATCTTTATTTTAAGGAGAAACAAAGAAAAAACAAAAATACTAGATTTGTAAAAGGGTTTGGAGGCTAAGTTACTAGTTGGGAAGGGGTTAGGCACTCAACTCGTCATTTCGGTCTCAAAATATATTTTTGGCTAAATATGTTATTTTTATAACATTAACAATTTAAATAAAACATTTATATATATATATACACACACACACACACACACACACACACACACACACATATATATATATATATATATATATATATATATATATATATATATATATATATATATATATGTATATATAATAAAATAAATAGAACTTTAAGGTACCTACCTCTTGAAGCGTGTGTGTTTTATCCCATATCAAATATCTTTCTGGTAGGTTTTAGGGTGCGCTCAGATCCTTTAGGGAGAGGAAGTCTTTTTGTTTTACGGGGTTTTGAGCAGCGTAACTGCTCCTCTTTTGTTGTTTTCACCTCGGGATCCGGGCGGCACAACTGCTTGCTTTGCTTTTTGTTGCTTGCTTGCTGAGTCTGAAATAAGGTAAAACAACTGCTTGCTTCAGCTAGATTTAACGTCTAGATTTGGGCAGTGTAACTACTCTTTTTTAGATTTTTGAACCGGTGAAATAGGGCGGAAACCTAGTTGGGTAGCTAGGGTTCACTTTGGCCGGAGAGTTTATGTGTTTAGGGGAAGATTTGACAGCCTGGCAGAGCTTCGGGGTTGGATGAGAAATAACCTAGGCGTTCTCTCTGTAAACTCTCAGTTTGTGAGCGTAAACTGTGTGTGAACTGTGTTTATTATGTTTTTTTTCACTGCCAAGGAGCCTCTATTTATAGGCTGGGATATGACTTTCCTTCGTGGTTAAGGTAAGCCTGATATTTTTTTTCGTGCTTTAACGGCTTGTACCATGAGCTAAAAGAGTTGCACCAAAAGATAACTACTACAGTTGAACAGAGACCTGTGGGCTCAACCGTGGGGCTTTGAGGGCGCGGCGCCCAGATGTGGTATAGGCCGCACACTCTTCCTCTTTTCTTCTATTTTTTGGCACTTTGGCCCCCTGCAATTCACTGTTTATGCATTCTTCTTTTCTTTTTCATTTTCAACCCTATAACTTGACATCCGTTAGTCCTTTTAGCAGGTTTTGATATTTCATATATGGCATGTCATAAAATAGGGGTACGAAATTGAGGTGTCTACACCACCGTGTGTTGGTGGATTAAGCTGTGAGAGAGTGGGGTTCCGTCTAAATTAACTCAACATATTGAATTTCACTTAGATAAATCTGTTAAAGTGATGTGATCTAAATTCAGTAGGTGAGTTTCTATAATTCCTTCTAATTATATTACTTGTTGTTCTATAAACCTAAAGTCTAATTAATGTATGTAAGTAATTCTAAACATTCATGTTTCAACACCATGGATAAATCATGTCGGTCAACTCGTTTATTGATAAACCATGTCAGTCAACTAGTTTATTAGTCAACTAGGTATATTCGCACATGGTTGATTGATAAACCATGTCAAATTACATTTGGTTTATCAATGGTTTTTTATTCAATCAGGTACATTTTGCAAAAACAAAAAACATGTTTGCCTTAACAAACCAACTAAATGTAAACTGACATAGTTGATTGATAGCCAGTTGAAATTATACATGAATTAACAATTGTTTATTAATCAAAAATGATTTTTTTCTCCACAAACTGACATTGTGGATTGATAAACCAAGTTATGTGTCAATGTATTCGGTATCAGGTTCAAAATACACATGATTGTCGAATGGTTGATCAATTCAGCATTTGCATTTTGCAAAGAAAACCCAGTTTTCCACATGGTCAACTAGACAACCACGTTGACATCTTCGTCTTCTCTACAGAAAATTAAAATAGATTGAAATGCATGTTTGCATAGAAACTAACCTGAATAATTAGCACACAGTTGATCACGTATATAGCAAGTGCTTCGAATTTGTGAGAGAACTTTAGATTTACAGTAACGACCCTAGCGAGCTTTGTCGAACTCCACGACTCGATTGAGGGAATATTCGACTACACGGTTAAAGGGTATTAGGATGGGTTGTATTCGGTATGTCTAGAACAGGTTTTCAATACCAAAAATAAAATAAAATAAATATATGAAGGGTATTATAGACATTTTATTACACGTATGACCATAAAAGTATATTGAGAAAATTACTTATTTTACCAATGTACTATATGGTAGTGACATAATTGATCACAAACCTTGTATAAAATAAATTTAACAAATGCATTAAAATTTGAAACAAAATATATGAAATAGACAAACAATTTATACAAAATTCGTTAAGCTAACGTCGAACTCCGTTAACGACTCGCTGATGTGGCTATCCACGCAAGCAACTACGTACGTGTCCACATCATCGCTCTTTGACGATTTGTAAACGGCTATTACGTAATTAGTTTATTTACCTTTAAAATAAAATACATTTGTTAAATTAATTTTATACAAAGAACGTTAAAAAACAATTTTTTCCCAAGTATATTTTATTGAAGTTTGACTATAAATGACGAATTCATCTTGAATTGCCCACCATGCGTAAATCCCCCTCTTTCGTCCCTCTTACCTCTTCGGCTGGCAAACTGAAGAACTGAAGCATACTGGAACAACAATGTAAGTATTTGTATCCAATGTACGTATTCTCAAGCTCTCATCAATGGCAGATTCAATTCCTAACGTACTCCCATTTTCTAATTCTTCGTTTTAAATTTAGGGTTTAACCAGGGCACCCAATCTCCAATTCAGTTCAATATATATTTTTTGTCTTGTTGCTATCTACTTGTGAGGGTCTAATTAAATTAAATGTTTTTTACTTTGCAGTACATTTCATGCGATTCATTATCACTCTTACTTAGATAAAAGAACAGGAAATTGTATTTTTAAGTCTCTGGGTTGTGTTGGATGGAGGAAACTAAGCTAAAAATCCATGGAAAGGGAGTAGATGAAGAAGAATATGATAATGATGTAATTAGGGTTAGATGGAGAGAGAGAAATGAAATGAATATTGAGAATGATAAAGTGAGGATTAGGGTTGAGGAAGACAGAATCAGCAGCTTGCCCGATGAGATTATCCATCACATTCTTTCTTTTAATGATACCAAATATGCCGTTCAAACCAGTGTCTTGTCGTCCAGATGGAAGTTTGTTTGGAAGTCTCTTCCCTATCTTCGCTTTGCAACTAGTGAGTTTCGTATTTTGCCAAAATTTTCCAAGTTTGTGAACCGGGTTCTTTCCCTCCGTAATAAGCAGACTGAGGTTTCGTCGGTTGATTTGTATTTTAGAGGGCCAGTGAGCCAAAAGTTTGTTGAAAAGATTGCGAGTTATGCAATGTCTCACAATATTCAAAAAGTGGACATCTTTGCTTCCAGCCCTCCCCTAAGGGAGACCATCAATACCCTCTCTGTTTGTTCAGCTCTCAATCTCTCAAACACCTCAGAATGACATCTTGTATCGGTTATTATTATGCGGTTCCTTTACCACAATCCCCTTGGAATTTTCCAGCTTTAACAACTTTATATCTCAAGAACATTTGGTTATGTGATGATGACACTAAGTGCTTAGAGCTGTTTTCCAAGTGTGTGAATTTGAAGAATCTCACTCTTAATGATTGTCGTGCTAGAAGTTTGGAGGTTTTGAAGATAATTACACCTCGACTTGAGAATCTGAGCATTAAAAATTGGTGGATTTCGAGGTTTCTGGTTTCAGCACCCAACCTCTCTTCTTTCTACTATTTTAGTAACCATACACCATCATTATCTACCGGTGACCTACAATATCTCGAGAAAGTGAATCTCCAGTTGATTTTGAGTCGTACAAATTCCGGTCTTCCAAAATCGTCCAAAGAAGATCTTCAAAGGGCACAGAAACTTTTTATTATGTTTGAAGAGCTGCGCAGTGCTAAATTTCTCACTATTCATTCCTCTGTCATCGAGGTATGCTTTTATAGTTTTATATATTATCGATGTATATATTGTTAATTTTTCAGTCTACAAGTTATGGATTTCAATTTGATTTATTATGAATTTGTTTCCAGTACCATGTGTCTTGATGGTGCAGACGTTGTTTTCTCCTGTGTTTCTATGTTTTTCCATATATTGATGTATGACATGAATATCATTTTTGCTTATTCTGAAGAATACCTATGTTTTTCCATATGTTTTTCACTTGCTACTTCACTGCCCTATGGCTAGGGAGCTCTGGAACTTCATTTTTCTCTCTGCCGATGTTCCGTGGGTTATGCCTAGGACTGTCATTGACTTGCTTCGGGGATGGCCTTTCTTTACCCGGATTAGAAGGAGTAATTTCTGGAAGTTTGCCCCCTCAGCTATTTGGTGGACCATATGGAAAGAGAGAAACAGAAGGGCTTTTGAGAACATTGAATCTGATTTTGTAGGAATCAAAAAGTCTTTTCACTTGTATTTGAGATTCTGGTGCTTAACTGTTGACCCAACTCTAGAGGATCCTTTTTGTAATTAGGTTGGGGCCTTATGGTCAGTAGTTTAGTGGATGTATACTTCCAGTGTACAAGGTAGCGTCTCCTTTTTTGACGCTTGTTAATAATACTCATACTTTACTTATCAAAAAAAAGAAAAGAAAAATAATTTCAAGTCTCACTTGGTTTCAACGTAGGTAATGAAATGGCCATCTCCAAAGTTCTCTCAAATGTGCGTTGTGTGCTACTTGCAAAATGAACTAATGCTTATTCTTAGGCATTTACTGTTCATGAGATTGATCTCTTCCTATCGTAACTTAGTAATACCAAAGTTTCTCACGCCATGCATGTATCATTGATGTATAAATCGTAGTAAGCAGGCATTTGATTTTCTTTTTTTGATGAATAAAGTGTGTATATTTATAAAGCGCCAAACAGGCGACGCGTCTTTTGTACACCTGAGGTATACAAAAAACCTACTAAACGCGAAAGCTATTCACAAATTCAGCTAAAGAATGCTCAGACCAACTACGACTATGAGGACCATCTGACTCAGTGCACCACTGAAACAAGGTGCGCAAAAGAATATTCTTTAGTTGATCCAACAGGGTTTCAACGTCGTCAAAAACTCTCCTATTTCTCACCACCACCGGAATTGTCTCCCAAATCATATTACACCTTTTATGGTTGTGCCGTGACCAGCTCATAAGCGTCCCCCTAACTGAACTTGGCATCACCCACGATGTTCCAAACAGCCCCTAAATCCAAAACCGCAGCGCTTACGCAATCGGGCAGTGCAGCAGTAAATGGTTGACGCTTTCTTCATTACTCTTGCACATGTAACACCAGTTAACACAAGCCATCCTTTTCTTCGAAGATTGTCTCCGGTCAAAATAGCACCATGACAAGCCTCTCATGCAAAAAAAGTAGCTCTCTGGGATCTCAATTTAGTTTTACCTTTTTCATCTGAAAGTTATGAATCTATTTAAGAAGCATTTTAGTAATATTGGAGACTTATTATGGGAAGGTCGGTTGGAGGATCATAAATGTCACCTGGTTAAGCAGAGCAATGTCCGTACCAGAGAAAGAGATGGGGGGTTGGGCATAAAAAATCACAAATTATTTAATATTGCTTTACTTGGGAAATGGTTATGGAGGTATGCTATAGAGTATAGATAGGGATTCCCAGTGTGAGTATGGGAAAGGAGAGCGTGTATGGTTCCCTCATGCTATCTCTTCGATCTTTGGAGTGGGAGTTTGGAAAGGAAATAGCAGAGGTTGGGCAGCTTTTGAGAGACATATCTCTTTTGAGGTAAGGAATGGTGCTTCAGTCATATTTTGGAAAGATAAGTGGTTTGACTATTTAGAGTTGCAAATATCCTTCCCAATTTTTTTTAATTTAGCGATGCTGCGATGAACAAGTATGGTACGATCAGTCTGGTGATAGAGTGACTTGGTTCCCCATGTTTCGTTGAAGCTTGCTGGATTGGGAGATGGATTCCTTAACTCGTTTCTTCGACAAGATTTACTCTCAGAAATTTAATCAGCAGGGTGACAGATTATTGTGGGAAGGATCTACAAGCAGAAAGTTCTCAGTGAAATCATACTATATTTTTATGACCAGTAGAGGCAAGGGATCTTTTCCTTGGAAAACAATCTGGAAGTCTAAGGCCCCTAGCAGAGTGGATTTCTTTGCTTGGGAAACTTTGCATGAAGTCATTATGACAGGTGATAATTTGAGAAGACGAAATATAACTTAAGTTAATTGGTGCTTCATATGCAAAAGGGATGAAGAGAGTGTCAATCACCTGCTTCTTCATTACCCGGAGTTGTGGAATCTACTCTTTTGCCTATTTGGAGTTTCGTGGGTAATGCCGAGATCGATTAAGGAATTGTTTTTGTGCTGGTATTCCTATGTTTAGAAGAGGAGAAATTTTAATATGGAAGACTACTCCTTTGGGTGTCTGTTGGATGATTTGGAAGGAGCGAAATCGTAGAGTCTTTGATAATGATGAGGGGTCTATTTCATGCATGAAGAACACTTTGCTTCGCTCTCTCTTTCTCTGGTGTTCAGATATAGCGACTCCTGACTCAGCCTCGATTAGTCCAGATTACTGTGATGTTGATTTTGTTTATAATTTTACGATTACATAGATATTTATGATAAAGTATACTCCTAGTGTACAATGACGCGTCACCTGTATTGACACTAATCTTTAGGGTGTATAATATTTTACTCATCTTTCTTGTATCTCTAGTAACGTGCAAATTTTGTAAAATAAAAAAACAAAATAGCTTACACTTGATTTGAAAAGCTTGGTTTGGTCTTGTATGAAAAGTGTATGCGTACGCACTACGTTAAAGCTGTCAAAATGGGCTAAGCCTGTTGGGTTTTGATGTGAATCCGGGTTCGGATTCGAGCCAAGATCGATTCAAAGAACTCGGACCCTCAATGATAAACAAAGAACACGGAATTAGAACAACGAACAATGAAAGTAACGAGAATAACGATAAAAACGAAAATAACTAAATAAGAGAAAGGATAGAAAGAGTCTCCCTTGACCTACTAATCGCAATTGACTAGGAACCTTGGGGTGCGAACAAGAACGGTCAACATGATTGCCTACGACCCACGAACACGTAACGCACAATCCCCCGACTCACGAAGATTGATAAGTTCAAGGTTTGGTTTCTAGTCTAAGAAACCGGATAAACTCACAAACTCAACTGTGAAACAAGTGTATGAACACTCAAAAAAATGCGCTTTGCATAACTGATCCAAGGTCCTTTTACAATCTTTTAGACAAGCCTTATATAGGCTACACATCCTCAAAGTAAACTGCAAAATTTATGCACTAGGGAACTCCGAGGGTTGGGTGATTAAAAGATAAGACTAAACAGATTCTTCGGTTGCTGATTTCTTGAGAATTGTTTGGATTCCAAGCCTTTTGCTGCGACCAAAAAGTCCTCTAGCTTACCAAACATGATACTTGAGCCCCTCCATTTGTAGAGTGCCAATCCTTGGCCCTAGGATCACATCAGGTTTGCCTGCCCCGCCACCTAAAAGGGGTGGGTTGGGCCAAAGAAATGCATGACCGTTTGAAGGTGGGATTTTGTGGATTGGGGCGGGGCGGGGATGGGCATCCCGCAATTTTCTCAGACTTCCTATATTCTACTTATCTTCTACTGTAGATTGTAGCCTCTAGTAGCCACTAGCCAGCCGGCCCAGGCTCAGAAAATCTCAAACTCTCTCATTCCATCTTCTTCGTCCCCTCGACTGCGGCTCTGCCTCTGCATCTCTCTCTCGGACTCTCACAGTCTCACTCTCAAAAATCCAGCCATCCTGCATCCAAATCCGGCACCGCAGCACCATCGCTCTCTCACAGATCACAGAGACAGTCACAGACAGCCTCACACGTATCGTCTCCGCCTCTCCCACCTTTGCCCCCTCCCCAGGACCCCAATACTCATCTTCTTTCTATGCCCGCCCACACACACACACACACACATACACACACATATATATATAATACGTTTGAAATCAACTTGTTTTGTAGGCTTGTAGCAGCTGCGGTTCAGTCCAACAGTCCGATCTTTCTTCTTAATACTCCCTCCGTCCCTAAATTATCGTCCTCCTTTCCTTTTTCGTCCGTCCCAAAATAATTGTCCACTTTGAAACTTACCTTTTTAGAACATCACTTTTACCACTTTACCCTTACTTTTTCACTCTACTTTAATTATGGGCCACATATACATAAACATTAAAGGAAACTACACATTAAATCAATATAAATAATCAAGTCAATTACTTTTTCTTAAACTGTGCGCCGGGTCAACCCAGACGATTATTTAGGGACGGAGGGAGTAGTGATATTGGTGCTTTCCTAGTTTCCTTATCACTTCTACTATAAGATTTCATGATAGGACTGATTTTTTTTATTATAGGGTATAGGTCATTGCAGCCCCCATTTCTTATTCGCTCTTTGGTACCGTAGATCTGACCCCTATAATTGCTCTTTGGCGGGCATGCCTGTGGCCCAACGTGGGCCGGGCCATGGTTTTTAGGGGCTGTATGATGGTGGGTTTCCTATGTTTGTGGGAGAACCCACCACGCAAGCCCGTTTTGACATCTCTACACTACGTGATACTTGCCAAATGAAGAAAAAAACTGCATTCTTGTGCATTTTCATGGATTTAGGCTTGATCTCTTGTTGACCCTTCATTTCATTTTTCAAGAACACATGTCATTTATTATTCCACTAGTATTAAGCCATATTCTAGAAAAGAAATACGGATGTAAATATTAAATACACATTTGTATGTAATGCGGGATGGAAAAGGAACTAGAATGGACTTGGATTCAATTATTATTATGATATTTTTATATTGGTGTTTAGAGATCAATCAATTGTAATTGTATGTTTAGTTTATTTGGATAGTTTGTTAAGGTTATTTAATTCAATTAGCTTATTAGGGTTTTATTGTAGAACAGCCCAAATATCGAGGCAATGCTTCTTTATTAACCAGAGTTGAATACTTGAAAGCTTGCAAGCTTTTGTGTTTCTATTGATCCTTGCGAGGGTAGCTGGGTAGGTTCCTCCATAATTAGTATGTGGACGAGTAGATCCTTCGTTGACACAAACCTTTAGGTTTGTATCCTTACCAACGAGCTCTAGCTCAACTGGTACTGCTCACTTTTCTTAACGGAGAGGTCGGGTGTTCAAGTTTCACTAAAGACACCCTGGACTTTACAACTCTCAATAGAGAGGTCGGGTGTTCAAGTCTTGTCAGAAGCACCGTTGTTGTTCAAGCCTTACCCAAAGGCCCCATTTAGCTACTCACTTATCTTAACAGAGAGGTCGAGTGTTTAAGCCCTACCAGAGGCACCCTAGTACTTCACTACGCTCAACGATTGTAGCCTTTCAAGGCAATTAAATAATAAAAAATAAGGGTTGGGGTACGGTCTATGTCCCCTCCAACCTTTTAAAATAAATAAAAGGTTTGTATCCTTACCCCCTTCTTAATTGCTGCGCTACTGTAGAACAAGATTTTTATATCCTATGCTACATCAGTATGTTTGTGTGCGTGCATATGCTATTCTGTATTAATCAAACATAAACTTAGCATAAAATTTTGTATTTATTAATGTTGTTTATTTGTTTTTTGTTAATGGTGTGCCTAGTTTCTTGCTGCTGTTCCGGATTTACTAGATACTCAATCTTCCTCATTCAGTAACTTGAAGTGCTTGGAGATAAAAGACTTTGAGAAGCAGGATACTACGTCTACGGACTCAGCCAATCGAGTGATAAACTACTTACTCAATGGCTCTTCAACTACTACGGTTATCATGCAACTCCCAAAGGTATGGAAGTCAAAAGTACCTTTCTTGTAACTTAGTTTCGTTGGTTTATTTTTATCGGGTTTAACTGTGTATATAAAGTCAAATACATAGTTGAATGTATCTCGTTTGCTTCATTGCTGTCCCGGTATTGAGCATAAAATGAAAGGTCAAACCTTCTCTTCCGGAATTTTGAGACTTTACATATAAATCTTCTGAGCCTCTTCATCTGCTTAAATTTATAATAGGAAAAACCAAAGAAGCCGAGGAAGAAGAAAAAACTGGGGACTAGTAAAGTTGACTTCAACAAGCGACTGGATGCAGTTTGTGAGCGCCTGAGGGTGGAGGCGGAGACACAGGTTGAGCGCCAATACACAGAGAGAGAAGCGCAGATTGAGAGGCATAATGCAGAGATAGTGGCATTTTCTGAGCATATTAAGGCCGAGACACATGACCTTATGAACAAGGTGAGTTCTTGTACAACAAGCATGGCAAAGACCTTTGATGTATTACCCCTCTTCTTGATCTGTGCACACAATGGTTTATGTTGCATGTGCTAAGACCATCTCAAACGATTTTCTCTAAATATATGCCTTAATGGAGCTCATAGTTTAGAATACGTACACTTGGCATTAAAATACGTACCGTTAGCATTCTCATTCAGGTACATTTATTTTATTAACATGTTTCTTAGTGTCCACCATTTGGTTACTTGCAATTAAGTGGATCCCATGGCTATCATATAAACTTTGTCTTTCAACTTAAGAGGACAAGCCCGATGACATAACACTCTGTACGCGCTTCTCCATTGTTAGTATTGATGGGTATTTACGTATTTGAGCTTAGTAGAGTTGGGTATGATAGACCTAGATCAGATGGAAAAATATAAATATACGATGCATATAATATCCGAATACCTCTTCTTCCTATGTTCACTCGACTAACAAATCTCTTTCTTTTTTATTCCCTCCATTCCACCCAAAGAGTCCATGCTTGAAAAGTCTATTTTTTTTTTGATAAGTAATTTATTTTTTTGACAAGTAAATAATATATAAAAAACATCAAAAGAGGTGATGCGTCCTTTGTACACTAGAAGTATACCTAACCAAAATGATTAACCAATGTCTATGCTATTTACAAAATCTACAATAGCATTGTTGATAAGTCTAATTATTAATAGATATGTAACTAGCATTAGAGACCCCAAGGGGTGGGAGAGATGGCAAGGACACTCAGGCAAAAAGTTGAGGTCCTTGGTTCCAATCCTCATACCAATAAGGGATTACACTTGCCCAGGCCCTGGTTTTGGAGGGGTTCAACATGCCGGACAGAATAGGCCCCCAATATAAGAGGGTCCAATTTTATAGATGTAGGCTAATTTTTATTATATATAAAATAAATAACGTATTAAAAGTATACAAAATTTTGCTCAATAGATTGGTAGTGATAATGAAGTAGAGGTCTTTGGTTCAAGTCCCATGAGTGTTACTTTTGTAATTTATTTATTTATTTTGGGTGTATGGTTAATTATTAAATTTTATTTATATGCATATTATATCATATACTTTCCCGTTTAGGGTAAATAATCTCATATACTATTTTGTTTACATAAATAATCATTTTTAAAAAATTATGCTTATAATTTTTTCATAATCTTTCATTTTTATCCTCAAATTGCATTGTAAGTATAATGATTGTGGTTAAGTATTTTTATTTATTTAGCTTCAATACTATTTATATATGTTTTAATTTACTTTGGAACCTAATAGATAAAGAGTTACTATATAAAGATAAATATTTTGTATTCGGATCGAGTAGAGTTATTCAATCTTAATTTTATTTTGTGTTCGCCGAATTTACTTATCAAAAAAAGTTAGTTGACCATCAAATTTTTTATTTGAGTCATAGAAAATAACAATTACTTAAATTGAAATATACGTGCAATTATAATAATCATCGGGTATATAATATCAATATTTCAAGCAAAAATCAAATTTTATTGTTATGTGACTATAATTTTTATTAGTTATGTCCGTTTAATTCTTTGCTTTGTCAGTTGATTTTTTTTAAAAAATTGAATTTATAGTGCACACTTGTTACCAAAAACATATCCATCCAGAAGTCAAAAAATAAATAAAAGAAAAAATTGATTGAGTATATTCTTTTTATTGCAAAATGTTTTAGCAAATGAAGAATAATGGTTTTCAGTCTTTATTTAATACGTATTTTTCTTACATGTTTGTAGTTAGTATACATTTTCGATACATTAATTGATGTAAAGTCAAAAAATTGTTCGTTTAAAAATAATTTTTTAAGGGCCCTTTTTTCTTTTCACTCTGGACCCCCAAAAGTTCAGGACCGGCCGTGCACTTACCTATATAAAAAAATATAACTAGTATTAGAATTGGTCAAAATTACAATAATGCTCGAGCATAATCAATACGTTAATATCGAATATGGAGGGTAATGTTGAAATGTTTTGGCGATTGTAGTCATAATTTTTTAAAGTGGACTCTTAAAGTGAAACATCCCAAAATAGTATAGTTGCCTGAAATAGATGGAGTATTTATTTATTTATTTATTTTGATAATGAGGGTGTATTTATTTTGATGTTTCTGGTTCACATGGTATCAGTGATACACAACATCTAAAAACCCTCAAACAATCTTGGTGTTGGCTTCATGCACGGCTAACATTGAGTAGCGAATAGTGCATGGTTTCGTTGATCAATCGAGGAGACTAGGGTGATTGTATGCAAGAAAAGAGGCCAGGGGTAGGCTCATAATTTGTGCAGCTCGCTGGCCCGGAGCAGACTGCTTCCCGATGTCACGTGCCGGTGAGCGGTGGTGTGTGGGGGTCACTTTTGGAACCCTAGGTCTCAAAAATCAGTTTGTGTTGGATTTTCCGTGTGAGGGATCTGGTGAAGTGAATTGATGATTCCGGTGAGGTGAATGTGTTGCACTAACAATTTTTGGACACGAACTAGTTTTTTGTGACCAATTGACATAACGAGTGTTTATATTTCATTCATCTAACTTGAAAGACATCCCCTAACAGGAGGAACCGGTGAAGGAGGTACCTTTACAAGTTCGGATCGATGGTGCTGCCAGATGTAATCAGTTGAAAGAGGAGTTGGATGCACTGAGTGAGCGCCACAAGGCAGAGAGGATGGCATGGCGTGAAAGCCAAAGGGCAGAATTAGATGCCTGGATCGCAACTCAGAGGGAAAAGCTACTGGAGACCTAGATTGCAAAGCTAAGCTCTTGTTTGAAGAGTATCTTGAAGAACATCTAGGGGAGGCATCCCTGCCCACAGCTCTCTTGGATTACGAATCTGATTCATAGCAACTTGTCAGATTCGCACAGCGTCGACCACCTGGCTCCTCATTGAACTACAGTGGACCAGCCATCGGAGACTCTTAAGGAATAGACTTGATATTTTCTCGAGTTTTGACTCTTTTCTTTTATTATGTACCCAAACTCTAAACCAGGTATAACAGACTTGCGTTTTTGGATATGTAATATTGTTTGTTTGTTTCATTTATTTTTCCTTTTCTTTTTTGGTTGTTGTCTTCAGCAAGGTGTTTTCAACTAATCCCCTTGCGGTTGCGGTACTCATCGTGCCGCCGACCCAAGAGAGTTTGTACGTGGCAGTGAGAGTCAAATACGAGATATCCCGCTAAATAAATCACTCCACATATGAAGTCAATGGTGATCAAGCTTTTGAGACAACAGTTTGGGCTAACATTGTTTCGAAATTTGAATGGTGAACTCTTTTTTGTTTATGCAATTTTTCTATGTATATTGGGGTTTTATTTTGGAATGATTCTCTAGCACAACAGTGGTTTTTTTTGGTCAGATGAATCTAACAGCATGATTGTATATTTAAAAAAAAATTAATCTAATTAATTACTTACTGATTTACCTTTACCTTTGAACTTAATTGGACTAGCCAATTTTTACATTCTAGGAAAGTGTAAGGGCATTTTTGAACATATAACAAGGTAAATTGAGAGATTATTTCCACTACAATTTTGTTTTTTTGCGACATTATCAATTACTCCATCCATTCTAACAAAGAGTCTCCGTTTGAAAGTTAATTTTTTTTTTTTTTAAAATGACATTTTTAGTAGTTCATTAATAATAAAAATGATATTTTTCTGTTTTAATTTTTAAAAGTAGATTTTTTTAAATGAAACATCTAAAAATATAATAGTTGACTCTTTGTTTAGAACGGATAGAATATTAAATTAAATAAAGGATAATATAATTTTTTGGTCCCTGAACTATACAAAAATTCTGCGTTTCGTCCCTCAATTTTTTTTAATGCATTTGGTCCCTCAATTCGATTTTTTGTTCAATTCCCTCTTCGTACCGTTACCGTTACTAAAAAATTTAACATTGACTAACTTTTCAAAATATCCAAACTATAAGGACTTAATGTGCCAATTGATGACCAAAAGGGAAACTCTTGAAAACAATAATTTTGAAAAGCAAAATTATTGGATAAAATAATTTGAACTTCTTCACCCAATTCCTCCACACTCAGCCGCATGTATCTGTCCAATAGCCGTCATCATCGCCATCATCGGCAACAGCCGTCTTCAGCGCCGGAATTCCAATCGCTCTGCTCTCCACCGTCTTCTCCCAGTGATGTCCGGCCAAGCTTCATCTTCCTTTTTCTTCCCTTCATCCATCCCGTCTTCCTCCGGCGCTGGACACCGTCTTCTCCTAGTTTTGTCTTCTCTCTCCCAGATCCAACTCGGCCCAGCAACAAGCTTTATCGATGTCTAGACCTCTGCAACTCGGCCCACGTATAACAGAGCTCATCTTTTGCAGTCCCAACGCCGGTCATCTTCTTCTTTTACAGCAGGGTACAACTCCCGATTCAATGAGGGCCACCAAGTGGGTTTGAAATCAGAGTTCCAAATTTGTAAAGAATTAGGGTTTTACAAAGGCATTATCGATGTCTGGACCTCTGCAATTCAATTGGATTCAACTTTTTTCACATGTAGGGCTCAAATACCCGATTTTTCTAGCACTCTCATCATGAGTCGGGTAAACTCTACCACCTTCTTCATGAACCCACCCGATCCCTCCACCAGATCTTGATGTAGGTAAATTCACTTAAGACCTCAGATATCTCCCCAACTCACTCTTATTCGAAATTATTGTCTGATTGCTAGTCAAATTGATTGTCAGATTCAAACTCTTAAAAAACAAATTAATCATATGTTTTTCTTGTTTTTATTTTCAATTACCTTGTCGAGCTCCATGAAGATGGAGATGTTGTTGTTTTGACGAAGATGGACATGGTCGGAGCAGGAGGGTTTGTGGCCGAAGATGGACATGGACATGGACATGGCCGGAGCAGAAGGGCTGTATGGAGAGCGAGAGGATTTTAGGGACCAAATACTCCTTTTTCAATTGGCACATTAAGCCTCTATAGTTTGGACATTTTGAAAAGTTAACCAATGTTAATTTTTCAGTAACGGTAACGGTACGAAGGGGGAATTGACCAAAAAAAATCGAATTGAGGGACCAAACGCATAAAAAAAATTGAGGGACGAAACACAGAGTTTTGGTATAGTTCAGGGACCAAAAAATTATATTATCCTTAAATAAACTCATATTTAGACAGAATGACCCCTTAATTACTTGTCCATATACGGTTGTCTAATAATGTTACTTTCTTAATTACAATTTTGCATAATTCTCTACTTCAAAAGATATCAAATATCCACAATGGATGCTTTTACCAAATATTTTTAGAGTTTTTTTTACCCACTTAATAAACTTAATCTCACACTCTAAGACCATTTTAGAGTTTTTTTTTTTTTTTTTCCAAACTTAAGCCTACAATGGTCACTCAATCTCACCCTCAGTCCATATGTAGAGGGAGTTAAGTGGAATACTTACTCTACTTCTCTTCAACCCCATGCATTTTCTCTCTCTTCTTCCCATTTTCTCTCTTCTTGTCCTCCCTTTGTGTAGTTATCATTATCAAATATATTTAATTTGGTGCTCATCCTTTATTGAATTTTTTCTCTTTTTTTCAAGCGTAAGTAGTTTTGAAGCAATTAAAATAATTTTTAGATGATAATGAAAAGGTATTTTAAACATAACTGTCCCATAGATTGACATATACTTCCTTCATTTCGGGCAAAGAGTCCCACTATTTCATTTTTTGGATGTTTCACTTAAAGAATCCAATTTTAAAAATTAAGGCATAAAAATGTCATTTTATTACTAAAATGCTACTAAAAGTGTCATTTTCTTTAAAAAAATAACTTTTAAACCGGAACTCTTTACCCAGAACGGATTGAGTATTTTGAGATACAAGTGATTTTTGAAATTATTAAAACGTAGAACATTTATTTCATAGAATATAAATTTTACAATAAAAAATATTTTATTCTGATTGTGATGGGAATAAGGAAATAAAAAAGATGGAAAGTATACTAGTAGTTAGATTTATTAGTTGAAATGAAAGAGATTTAAGTTTTTAGATGATCATATAGAATGTGCTTATTATAGTAAATTATTTTTTAGAGTGCTGAAAAAGTGCACTTTGAACAAAATTCGAAGTATTTAGAGAATGATATGGAGTGTCAGTGACACTCCATATCATCCCTACTATCGTGTCGTGTCCGTGCCTCATTATCATGTTTTCATATTATCTATCTTATTTGATCATAAATATAACAATAAATATTAATTTGCATATATTAACAATTTAGTGTCTTTCGTGTCTTGTTTCGTGTTGTGTCGTGTCGTGATGGGCTTGTCGTGTTATTTGTTTCTGTAATCGTGTTTTATAATCGTGTCGTGCCAGTCATTGCCACCCCTAAGTATCACCACTCTAGATGCTTTTAGTAGTACTTGATATCGAGTGCAGTGAGGACTAATCTTCGCAAACCCTAATAATCTGAAAACGTTGTAAATTTAAACTCGTAAAATGTTGGACTGGGGTCTAGGACTCCCGTACTACGTCCAAAATGCACCCATGTGGAAAATTTTAAAACAACCTAGTTAAAGCCACCTATAGCAAAACATGTCTCACTTACTTAAAACTTTAAAAAATGACATATTTTTTATAAGAAAACCCTGAAATACCCGTGTTGATCGATTTAAAGACTCACCGAGTCGATTAATCGACTCAATCCCTAGGTGGCAGAATGTGAGAAATAGAGATGGGATGAGAGAAACAAAGAGATTGAATTTGATTCATGGAATGAGAGGGGGAGAGAGAGACTAACCTTTGGTGGTAGAATGCGAAGGACGAATGATCGAGAGATTGAGGCAAAGGACGAAAGAGATAGATGGAAGACGTGATGAAGGTGGAGGGTGGGTGACGACGGTAGAGGAAGGAGATGGAGGCAGCGGACGAAGGAGATAGTGGGAGGATGTGATGATGAAGGAGGAGGTGCGCGATGGTGGATGCTCGCACTGTGGTAAACAAACCAGAGAGTGAACGAAGGACGCCAAGTGGAGAGAGAGAAAAAGTATCGTGTTATCATCAAGTAGAGCTGTCAAAACGAGCTAACGATGGTGAGTTGTCCCCGTCTATCGACGGAGTGAGGCATGTTGACTCGTTAAAATGGCTTGACTTGAAGTAGAACAACCCAACCCAACCCACTTTGGGTTCTAGGTCGGGGCAGACTAACCCACCTAAAAAATAAATTGATTTGATGTTGAGTTGTTGACTAGTGGACTAATTGGTAGAATTGGGTAATTGGAGAGTTGGAGAGAAAAGCCAAACACAAGATACAATTTATGCTCATTAAATTTTAATTAATGCACCCTCTCTCCTCCAAAGTCCAAATTCTTCTTTGGTTCTCTTTCTCTCCCGTCCCAATCCTTTCCAATCCCGTCCTCTACACCGCACTCAGCCCCTTTTCTTCGTCCTTCGCCAGCTTCAAGAGCATCATCACTCAACTAAGTCCATCACCCTCATGGCATCACCTACGTCCTCGCTTTGGGAATGGGTTAGAGTGGCAATAATTACGATTTGCAAACATAGATCTCGGCAGTCGGCCCCATGGACGATTCAAGGAACTCCAAACTTGGGAAATAATCAATGGAGTTGCAAACCAATATCTTACTTTATTTTTTAATTTTGATTTATTTCAAGAGATGAAATTGAGACTGTTTTATTTTCTCAACCTAGCCTAAGATTGATTGTACTTTGGTAGTTGGGTTTGTTTTGAAGGAGGGATTACTAGGTTTGATTTTTATTTCAAAGATCAACAATGACAGATATGTGAAAACCCTAACCCCAAGAATTGGCGGACCAACCCGCCTCAGCCCGATACCCATGCGGGGGCACCCACCTATTGGCGAACTCATCAACCCAATACTCATGCGGACACCCACCTCTTGGCTAACTCATATTTTATCAATCAATCGACCCATTTTAGGTGGCAAGACGGACTGACCCAAAAGCCTTGGCCCATTTCAAGAGCTATATCATTAAGGAGGGAAGGGCTTTGATGTAGAGTTAGGGTTTGGGGGTATTTTAGGAAGTTAAGCACTTGTTTTGGTCAAGACCATAAGTGGAATGTGTCCTAGTATTTACTATTTAGGCACTACTCCATGAACTCAACCCTTGACCCATGACCTATATTTAAAATGTGATCGGTGGTACAACGGGCGGCGTTGATACCATTTTGGGGTACATTAGATCATTACTGGTAGCCGGAGTGTTAGAGTGAGAGTGAAACTGGCTTTATCTACTTCTATCCCAAACTCAACCAGAATATGTTATGCAAAATGTTGGTACTGCTTCGTAGCAACCGCCGGCGTCAATTGATCGGAGAGTTACACTTTTCCAATTGTTTGAATAGATATCCCTTTCAGTACTACTTCTCATCTGCGTCGGATTACTCTATTGGTCAGATTGATTCTTCTAATTTCATGGTGGATTACCTCGTCAACACAATTGGGTTGTCCAGAAATGAAGCACTTTCGGCATCAACAAAGGTCAGTCACTTGAAATCTACTCAAAACCCTGATTTATTCGTCAATTTAATGAAAAAGTACGGTGGATTAGACCAATCCCAAATCAGAAAATTAGTTTCGTCTGCACCCCAAGTCCTGTTACACAAAACTGATGAAACCCTAGAGTCCAAACTCATGGTATTTCAGGATCTTGGCATAACCGGGTCGGATCTAGTCAAGCTCATCAAGGGTAATGTTTTAGCGCACGGGTTAGATACCAAAATCATACCAGTTATCAGTTATTTGAGACAATTAATGGGCGGTTGTGATGAGAAGGTTGTTAAAGCTATTAACAAATCGTCATGGCTGGTTTCATCTTCTAATGTCCTCAAAGTAATGCCGTCCAATATAGTCTTGTTACAGAAAAAATACGGCTTCTCCAATGAGCAAATTGAAAAGCTTATAATGTCTTTCCCAAGACTTTGTTTGCGAACGCCTGAGGGGTTTCAAGATGTTCTAAGCAGAGTCGAATGTGATTTGGGTATTCCTCGCAATTCCTCGATGTTCTTCCATGGATTTTCTGTGGTTCATGTAATTAGTAGGCAAAGGATGGATAAAAAGTTTGGTGTATTTAGGAGCTTTGGTTGGTCTGATTCCGACATAGTTGCCATGGCTGGTTATCTGCCTGGCGCTTTGCTAGTATCTGAATCTGCAACCAGAAAAAAGCTTAACTTTTACATGAAGGAGCTTGGATTTACACCTGCCTACTTTGCCACTCGCCCTTTTCTTTTAACAGTTAGTTTGGAAAAAAGGGTGAAGCCTAGGAATGAAGTTTTGAAGATTTTGAAAGAGCTTAAGCTCGTTAAGAGTAGCCAGTCTCTCTGTTCTGTTCTTAAGCTTACAGACATGAAGTTTGTTGAGAGGTTTTTGTTGCCCTACAAGGACGAGGTACCTAATTTGTATGAAACGTACACAAAGAACAAGACTCAACGGTTAATGGCGTAATGTCCGAGTCCGATTACTTCTCAAGGTCACGTCCGGTATGTTGATTTACAGTTTCCATCTTTTGATGCTTTTAGAATCAGTTGTAATGAAATGGAAGTGGGAAGGAGAGAAGCTCTGACTTCATAATTACATCTCTGACATGGGATACTGCAGGGGTGTCGATCCGAGTCATCAAATTATCAAGTCGAGTCGAACCATGCGATTTAGTTTGGTTTTGGGTGTTATATGGTTTGGCTTGGTTTGAGATTTTGGGAAGTTGAACGGTTCAGTTTGGTTTGCGGTTTGAGATGCTAAGTTGAGTCAAATCGAACCAAATCAAATCATTTTGAGCTAAACCACCAAGTCAAACCAGTGAACCAAACAACAAATTCTGTAGAATTTCTAATCTTTATACTTTAGTACTCTTATACTATTAATATTTTTATATTATATAAACTATGTCTGTAAACTTTTTGAATTTACATAAACGTTTTTAATATCACGTACGTTATTGTATTTTTATTATATTGAATTCAATTTATTGATTATAAGAATTAAAAATATTAATCATTTTATTTGAAAGTTTATACATTTTTTTTAAAACTGAGTTTATGAATATAATTGTATTATATTTAAATTTTTAGTATTTTCTTTAGCTTGTTTTTATAATATTTTCTTGGTTTACTTAAATTTTGAATGACTAAAACTCTTTTTAAATTTAAACTGAATTATGAAACCAAATCGCGAAATCGAACCAAGAAACAGTGTCGAACCATCATGGTTTGGTTTAGTTTAGCTCAAAACTTTAAAAGATTTAGCTCCGATTTGATTTTTTTCAAACCGATGGCATGTGGTTCAGCTCATAATTTGTTACAAGTCGAACCATTTACATTGGATAGCAAAGGAAGATCAAACTATTTGGTTTTTCTTGTGGATGATTTTTCGGTTCCCTGTAATGAACTATTTTAGCTTAGTTATATGCATGACCTTGCTTATTTATATTAGCCTTTCTTTGTTCCTAAATAAGTGTCCTGTTCCGAGTCTTTTGACTTTTAAGTTAAATTGATTGTTTTTCAAATAAAAATTGATGTGTATTTCTTTGGAATGTCTGTGTCAAGTAAAAATTGACGTGTGTTTCTTTGAAAACATTTTTCGTAAGTCATTTTTTAAATATTGGAGCACCTTTTCGTTCCCTTCGGCAATTACGCATATTTACATGTATGCACAATATTACATTCAACAAATAATTTTTTTAGAAATATAAATTACGTCTGTTCACACTATTTATAAATTATAATTTTAATTAATAGTCACTACGTCCTAAAATTAGTTCCATTATATCATTTAAGGAGGTCCCAAACATAATTTATTTTCTTTTTTAAAATGTTTTTTTCATATCAATTATCAATTTTTTATTTGCATTCATACGATTGAAAATTGTTGGATTTTATTGATTTGATACTATTAATAATAAATCTAAAAGAAAATTTTATTTAAAGTTTAACATTATCTTATATTTAATATGAACACTAATATTAGAACATATATTTTGTATTTATTTATAAATTATTTTTTGTTTCATTTTTCCTGTGTTTGTCAAACACCCAAAATGATTTATGGATAATGAATCTATAAGTCATTTTCTTGAAAAAAAACTTTATTTTTCGTCGTAACTCAATTTTTTTACGTTGATTATATTTTTCAAAGGTTACCAAATATCGAAAAATGATAAAAATATTTTTCAGAAGTCATTTTTCGTGAAACAAATGGAACCTTAATTCCTAATCTTTCTCTCGTTCTCTCCTCACTTTGCGGAGACCTTGAACCATGCACTCTTAGCTTCTGATGACTTTGCTATTAGATTTTGATGAGGACGAGAAATATTAATGTTACTAGTTATTACATGTGTGAACGGTTGATTAAGTGTTATTTCTGAAACTTAATTTTATAGATAAAATTTGCAAGCTATTTGAATAAACCAATAACAGTAAGATGTTCATATAATTAATAAATAAAAAAAGCATGAAATCACATCGAATCATCATACTAAAAATTCATGCGAATTGAGGAGTTCTAATCAAATGAAATTTGTCTAAACTAAGTGTGATAAACTCTGATTTTGACAGCAAAAAATGGTAAAAAAAAAAAAAAAAGTTTTACTATAAGAATTGATGAGTTTTAATTAATTGAAACACGTCTAAATCAAATATTATAAAATCTATCTGCAAAAAAACATTTTACCGTGAAAATTTAGTGTCATAATCAAGCGAAATATGTTATAATCAAATATGATAAAATCTATATGTTATTAGCCGATTTTGATAGCAAAAAATAGTAAAAAATAAAATAAAATTTACCATGTATAAATGAGGTACCCTTTTTAAAATCTATTAGATTTTAATTTTTGGCAAGAAAACAAAAAAGAATTTCTACATATATATTATTAGCGCATGGATGGTTTTAATAGTTTTTTTTTTTGTTTTGCAAATGTTGTTATAATAAGATGATTTTCTAAACTTGTAAGTTGTAATAAATAATTAAATTTTTTAATTAGAATAATTTGAAAAAAACGAAAAAATAAGGTAAATATTCAAAATTGATCATATGAATATGTAATTGAAAGATTAAAATCTATGAGAATTGATAAAATATATCCATCAAAAAAACTTTTACCATTAAAATTTAGAGTCCTAATCAAATGAAACACATTTAAATCAAATATGATATATATCCGGTATTAACCGATTTTCACAGCAAAAATGGTTTAAAAAACTTTTATTATGTATAAAGGAGGTATCGGTTTTAATTTTTGTCCGGAAAAAAATAATTTTTGTATATATATATATATATATATATATATATATATATATATATATAGAATCGTATGCACGGTTTTAATATTTTTTTTCGAAAGTTGTTTATAATAAGATGATAAATTTATACTAAATAACTAAAAAATATATTTAAAATAATTTGAAAAAAACGAAAAAATAAGATAAATATTCAAAATTGATCATATGAATATGTAATTGAAAGATTAAAATCTTTGAGAATTGATAAAATCTATCCACAAAAAAACACTTTTACCATGAAAATTTGTAGTCCTAAAAAAATAAAAATAAAAATTAAGTGATATGCGTCTAAATCAAATGTGATAAAATCTATCTCGTACTAACCGATTTTGGCAGTAGACGATTATAAAAAAAACTTTTAACATTTATAAAAGGAGGCACCCGCTTTAAAATCTATCGAGTTTTAATTTTTGGCAGAAAAAAAAAGAAATTTTTTTTACAACTTCACAAGAAGGTGACACATGAAAACACATAATTCCTTTTAAACTTTAAGCATTTAATAGAAAATCGACATATGATAGCAGCGACTTCTGTTTTAATAATAGTTAATAAATAATAAATATAGATTAGTAGAATAGCAAATAACATAAAATTGTCCCGTGAATAATTTCTATAAATTAAACAATATGAAAATGAAAAGAGATGAAAATTGAAAAGTTTCAGTCAAATTAAACTTGTCTAAATTACATAGGATAAAATCTAGTGTAATTAAGCAATATTTTTAAAAATAAAAATAAAATCACAAATCTCTATCATAAATTTGCTTGTAAAACTATATCATAAATCTGTTTTATCTTATCAAATTAGTTTTAGGAATTTTATCTTATCTAATTAGATTTATGATTTTTATCTTAAACTAATCGGTTTTGGAAAAAGATTTTTTTTTACCATTTCGAAGGTGACACGTGACATCACAAAATCTCTTTAAAACTTTTAGGTTTTCAGAGAAAGCCGTCACGTCACAAAAACTGTTTCTGTTTTAGTAATAGTTATAGATGTGCTTGAAAAATGTTAAGTATATTGAATTTGGATTTTTTTGAAGTTGTTTATATTTTCAATCCATATATTTTTGAATGTACAATTGCTAATCCCTTCGGATTGAATAACTTGTGCTGTTTTCACCTAAACCAAAAAATATATATATATCCGCAAAAACGCGCAAGTCTTTAAGTAATCCCATCTTGACACTAATAAATCAATGTACTTGTTTAGGCTCAATTTATTTTACGAAAAATGACTTCAAATGAGGGTTGAGGTGGGCAATGCCTTGGAGAGGGAATAGCAGTAGGTGAGATTTTCAGGATCATAAATGTTGTTGGGCCAATAGAGCAATAAGAGCATGACCATTGTAGGTTCTTATTAAAAATTTTAATAAGAACCTGTATATTTCTTTATCATTGTTGAATTCTTATTAAGAACCCAAATGCCACTAGGAGAGAGAAATAGGTTGAGTTCTAATTTAAGAACTTCCATTTTGCCTAGGAAAATGGGAAGTGGCAGGCGGCTGTTGGGGGAAAGGGAAGGGGGGGCTTCCACTTTCGAAAAATAGTGTGTGTGTGGGGTAGGGGGGGCTGTTTTATGTAATTTTTACTTTGTTTTTTTTTTTAATTTTTTTCTTCTTCCCCTATACATACTACTTCAATATTTCATATTTATTCAATATTATTCTCTTTTTCATTTCTTCATCATCTCTTTTAAAAAATTATTTTCTTTACATACTTATTGACGTTTTTATGTAATTATAATTATTGAATTGTTTTGATGTAATTTTTAAGTATTTATGTTTTATGTAATTTTTTTATTTATGTTATTGTACGAGTTATGTATAATATGTGTTTTATAGATAATTTATTTATTAAATTATAAATTATAAAATTTAAAAATAATAATGTAATTATTATTTTTAAATTAATTTATGTCTTAATTTATAAATTAATTATTTATACGAAATATTTAAATATGAAATATATTAAATAACGTGTTTTAAATTTATTTGTTGGATAAGTATAAAAATAAGAATGAATTATAAAGTTAATGAGGTGGGACAAACCAAGTTAAGAATATATTAAGAATAGTATACAATGGGAAGATATATTCTTAAGTTAATAAGAAGTGAAAAATGTGTAGGTGGCAGTGGGACCCACTTAAGAAGTTGTAATAAGAATTTGTACATTGAGGATGCTCTAAATGAAGCCAAGAATATGGTAAAAGGAGGGTTGAAGGCAAGGCAATACCTGAATGGCTAGTGGCATAAGAGTTTAGTGAGCATTTTTGTATCTTGTCCACCATATAAATCTATAGTCTATTTATATTGAAGTTAATGAAGACAACTCTCAAAACGACACATCATCAAGCTTTTAACTTAATATAACTTTTGGTTTCTATCTTTATGTCATTAGCTAAAAACTATCTTAATTATAAATAATATGATATGATGTATTAATCTCAAGTATAATTACTAAGAAACCATGTTGTGATGTGTTAAACTCTTTGGTACGTAATTTAATATTTTCTATGGGCAAGAGACAAACTATATATAATTGTAGAAGTAGAAACAACATAAATTTCTAACCAATGTATGATACAATTGTTAGACCTAAATTCGTAGCTCAATTCAATTAGTTCTGATCGAAAAGATCGTACTCTTCTTTGGCTTTAATTCTTGGGCTTGGTAAGAAGATACTAAATGTCACCTTCTTTAAAACTCCTTTTATAGTAATAGAAGACATGAAATAGAAGAGATGTATCCACATTAGTTAAAAAATGATGCAAGTTTTTAAATTCTTTAGATAAAAAAAATATATCATTATTACCAATAGAAGAGTTGTATTTTATATTACTTAGAAAGTGATGTTGGCTTAAAAAAATTGATAAAAAACTTATATTATTATTAATTATCAATAAAAGAAATGTATCTCACGTTGGTTAGAAAGTGATGATGATGCAGGTTTTAAATTATTTTTTTGTTAAAAGACCTTACTATTATTACCAATAAAAGAGATGAATTTAACGTTTCAATCATAATTAAAGCTGTCAAAATTGGGCTCGGGCCACCTGAGTTTTCAAGGGTCTGGGCCTCAATTTAGAAGCCCCGAAAAATAGACCTCTTTGGCCCGGTCCGCTCACAAAGTTAAACTTAATTTTAAATTTTAAAACTAAAACATAAAACCTAAAAATTAAAAAAACTATCATACATTCATTTAGACTTTTTTTTCTTCTCTTTTGGTTAGATGAATTTACGATACACTATGATCTATTTCCAAATCATTGTTCTCTTTTTTGGTTGAAACTTATATTCTAAATTGATGGAAGTGACACTTACAAAGAGGAACTGGAGTTGATCTTCAAAATCCAATCAAGTTTAGTATGGTCGTCGTTAGTAATTTTATTGAAACCGATCTATTCAATTGAGTATTTCTATATGATTGTAGCTAATGAAAAAACTCAATAGTATAAACTTGATAATAAATAAAATTTAAATACTAGATTGTGTCGGGCGAATCAAAAAATGAACATTTGATAGTTAGTATGGTTTTGCAAACTAGAACCCGAAAAGCTTAGTCTATCCTCAGAAAACCCATATTAGAAAATTGAGGACAGTATGATGAACTTCAATTTGGTTATAACTTTTTTGAAAAAAATACCCTTCTAGTAGCACATGTATTTTTTTCTTTGGTTTATAACATTATAGTTTTTCTAGTTTCTGTTCCATTTAATTGTTGAACTTATTACCTTTGTTTATATTTGCTTTGGTTGCACTTTTGCTTTGTAATTGTGTAAGTTAGATCAGTAAGTATGTGTGTTTTGAACTTTTGATGTGTTATATAACTTTTATTAACTAATTTGTAAGTTTTTTTTAATAAAAAATAGTTATTTTTTTTTGGCTCATAGGCCCGAAATGTGCATGGGCAGGGATTGAGTTTTACGAGGCCCGACACTATATCGGCCCGACCCGATCCGTTTGACAGCTCTAATCATAATGACTAAAATTTCAAAAGTTAAACTATTACTCCCTCCGTCCCTAAATAATCGTCCTAGTTGATCTGGCACATAATTTAAGAAAAAACAATTGACTTGATTATTTATATTGGTTTAATGTGTAGTTTCCTTTAATGTCCATGTGTATGTGGCCCATAATTAAAGTAGAGTGAAAAAGTAAGGGTAAAGTAGTAAAAGTGATGTTCTAAAAAAGTAAGTTTCAAAGTTGACAATTATTTTGGGACAGACGAAAAATAAAAAGGAGGATGATAATTTAGGGACGTAGGGAGTATTTGTTAATAGAAGAAATATATTACACATTATTAGCTTCTAAAATGTATCAATTCCAAGTTACCAAAAAGCACAACGATCCTAGGTAATTAAGCAATATGTTACTCCCTCTGTATTCAAATTACCGTCATCTTTGACACGACATATCATTTATGAAAAAATAATTGATTGTACTATAAATATTGGTGAAATATGTTGTTTCGTTTAATACCCTTGAGCATGTGGTCATAATTAAAGTTGGTAGAAAAAGTAATGATAAAGTGGTAAAAATATTTTCCAAAATGGAAAATTTTGAAAGATGACAATTATTTTGGAATTGACGAAAAAGGAAAGAACGAAAAAATAGCAAATTTTGCAAACATTAATAGATCGAATAAGAAGTTAAGCACATATTTTTTCCTATATATCTCTACGTCTGATTTGGCAATGGGGTTTGCCCCCATTTATATCCATGACATCCTTGTTAGAAGGCGGAGCGAATGTTTAGCTTTGACATCTCTGGTTTGGATCCACTCTATTTTGCCTACTTTTTTTTTTTGTGATGTTCTATGTTTTTTGTATTCTTTTTTTAAAGGACTTGATGACTCGAACCCACAACATGCATGTGAGGTGTAGGTGAAGCATCTTACGGCCGAACAACAACTAAGATTAAAGTGGGGATGAACAATGTTGACTTCAACAAAGGGCTGATGCAGAAGGTGAGAGCTAGATGGTTGACGTTGTGGTGAAGGCACAAAAGGGGTGCCATAAAGCATAGACGGAAGTGCTAATGGAGAGACATAAGGCAGAGTGTAATACCCCGAAAATACTAGTAGAAAATGTAAATTTTTTTAAAATAAATTAATCATTTGTTTTGGGCCAACCTAAATCTTTAGAATCAAATTATTTGTTTTGGGCCTATCTTTAGAATTTATCACCCATTTCTGTTGGACCAATACAATTAGTAAATTAATTGTTTAGGTTTAGATCATTATAATAATAATAATAATAATAATAATAATAATAATAATAATAATAATAATAAGATAATGATAAACTAAACTAGTAATTATCTTATCAATATCTATTCCGAGCTTTTCAAACGAGCGAGAGACGTCACGGGAGGAGTCTCGCGAGCTACGGAAGATTTCCTCGGGAGATAAGTAGAGAGATTTAAGGATTGGGTTATCAAACAACCCATACGTTCACTACTCTACCTTCGGCAGAAACAGAGAGAGAAGAGTGTAGGAAATCGTAGAAACAGCGCCGCAACGAGAGACGCCGGCAGGAACCAAGGAAAAGAGAAGGAAAGCTCGAGCAGCGAAGTCGGAACCATACCGAGAAGTTTTTCGGGTAAGTTGTCGTCATCCTTCTTGATCAATGAAAACATAGATTGAGTTTTGTGCTTTGATGGGTTGATTAGAATAGAGGTGAGGAAGAACAGTGGAGTTGTTTGGTTATAATTGTTTCGTGAGATGGGGAAGAGAAGGCGAGAACTGATGGCTAAGTCGGAGGGGCAAAGTCGATCAATGACAGAAACCAGAAATAAAAGAAAAAGAAAGAAAGTGAAGAAAAGAAGATGATAGAAAGAAGAAAGAATGACAACAATTAATTGGCTGTGATATGTTTTGAAATTGGGTTGAATGGTATACCTTGTGATGTCATGGCAGTAGAGTTAGGTTGTCAAAAGAAAAAAAAAAGGTTATGGATGGGATTTGTCTGGACTGAGCCGCACAGAGTGGCGGGATTTTTGAGGAAAAAAAAAATTCATTGTTATTATTATTTTTCTAAAATGTGGGTAAGTGTTTAAAACATAGAATGAGCGCGTTGTTTACGTATTTATCAATTAACAGTAAATTAGATTTTTGATTTCAGTAGGCATTATTAAATAAATAATTAACTATTTTTTTTTTAAGAATTGACAATAAGAAATATTTTCATTTTTATTATCAATAACTAATTGGTGTCACATTGATCGAATATAATTAATAATTCTTTTTATTATTGAAATTTTAGATTCGAACAAACGAGCATATGACGATCGTACGTGTCGTGGATTATCGTTGCTAAGCATTTTGAGGTAAGGGATTACGTTTCTCTTAGGTACTTTGAAAATAAAAAGTATAAAAATACTTTTAAATCTTAGGCTTCCGCAATTTCTTGAAATTTATCCGTTCTTTCATTTGCCATGCCCGACCTCGTGTCGGTAATTGCTTTTGACTCCGTCGGTTTGCGTTATTTGAATATCTTCGTTATACCTTCGTTTTCGCTAATACTCATGTCTACTCTGATTTTTATGAAATACCTCGTTATTGAGAAATTTGATTTATATTCGTAAATTTTGTCAGTATGCTCTTTGATATTGAAAATGACAACTTTGATATTATTTATGATTTGATAATAGTACATTAACAGTACTATTTATGTTTTTTTGAAATTATTTATGATCACTAAGTATGAACAACCCGTCACGGGGATTTTCGTGACAACATTTGAAATAATTGAAATTTGCACCACTTGGCCTGTGAGTGCGGTTATCCGGATATACCTTAATATTGTACCCTTCGGGGGATTCGTGTACCCTTCGGGGGATTTGTGTACCCTACGGGGGATTCGTGTACCCTACGGGGGATTTGTGTACCCTTCGGGGGATTTGGTTCTTGGTCAAAAGACTCTTATGTGATCTAAATAAATATTTTGATATTCGGTTATTACTGGCTGGTATGGGACAGTCAGTAATGACAAACTTGTTTGATCCATATTTGTTCTGTTTGAAACTCTCCTTTTTAAAAAGAGATTTTTTAAGTCTTCCGTTACTTATCTTTGATTTTTGTAAGTTGTCAAATATTTAAAACTCTGATTTATATTATCCTGATTATTCTTTGAGTCACCCCTCCTTAGAAACCGGAGGGGCGACGTATGATCTTACTGAGCTTTGTTCGCTCACCCTTCACAATCCTCTTCTTCCAGGTCGAAATTAAAGACTAAGTTTGAGGTAGGGGATACCGGCGAAGAATCAAGATTTCTAGGTTATAAATATTTTATGTATTGGAAGTTATTGAAGACAGATAAATTTTTAGTAGACTTGTTCCAAATTTATTTGGATGACTGTATTTTAATTGGAGACTTTTGTAATATTAGTTAGATATTGTTTTAAGTTAGTATTTATTTTTAGTTTGAATTTGTAGTGACGTGGCCAGATGTGGGCCCATGTAGTGGGACCCGAGTTTGGGGCGTTACAGCAGAGAGAGAGAGAGGCTTTCTGTTAAGAATGCTACCACAGAGATGTAGGAGACAAACAAAAAGATGACCTTTCGTATCGTTACCAACATAACCATTCAATGGATTTAACATTAAAGCTTGTAATAATATCATAAACTTTAGCTCATAATATTATTTGTCTGTAAAAGATCCAAATGGATTTGATCTAACGACACTGCTATTAAAGCTTGTAATAATACAATAATCTCTAACTCGGAATATCACTTGCCTAAAGGGATATGAGTAATTGATCATAAATGATGAAATTGGCCTTATCTATTTATTTTTCAGACTTAGAACCCGTTTGGTGCAGGTTTTTCAAAACACAATTTGTTTAAACAATAAATCTTAATGAATCAATTTGATCCGGCGTAATGAGGGCAGTATTGTAATATTTAAATAAATAAATAAGTGTTTTACCTAAAGTATCATTTTCTATTAATGACAAAAATCATGTTGAGAATATGGAAGGTTACTAACAATGGATGAATCCAATCAATTTTGAGCATAAAGATGTAAATGATAAATATTTATTTTTCAAATGGTTTTAGGGAACATTAAATGCTATTGATCCGGATCAATTTGAGCCATTAAGCACTACTCATGTTTAAAATAGAGTTTTTTTTTTCAAAATACGATTTTTCTTTTGAAAAAACACACATTTGTAGCGGTGAAAATGGAAGGTTCATTTTGATTAGGGAAAATTGTTTTTTTTAACCAACGTACTATATGGTAGTGACACAATTGACCACGTACTTTGTATAAGACAAATTTAACAAATTAAATGTACTAAAATTTGAAACAAAATGTATGAAATTGACAAACAATTTATACAAAATGTGACAAAATTCGTTAAGCTGTCGTCTAACTTCATTAACAACTCGCTGGCGTGGTCATGAAGGGCAAGATTCGTTGGTGAGTAGATATCTTAGACCGCTTTGTGTGTTTTTAACATTTTAGACCAACTCCACAGCCGACCTCCTTCCTTTTTTACAGCGCCAGAACCCAACTCGCCGAATCTCCTTCTCCGAACTCTTTCTCCTCCATAGCCGGCCTCGTCATCACTGTGTGATCTTCTCTTCACACGGCTCATTCTCTCTCCCAAACCCGAGTCCAGATCCAACTGATCGATTTCCCACCATCGCCGGCGAAGTGAAACCAAGTCTCCTCCTTCTCTGAGCTATCTTTCTTCCATAGTCGGCCTCCAATCGCCATCACTATGCGATGGTACCTTGATGCTAGAAAGGGGGGCAAAAGAGGAGAAAGCTTGTGAATTCAAGGAGAGCGGTCTTGACTCTCGCGATGAGATATCAGAAGTGGTAATCTCGGTTTTTCAATCCTTCCGGGAAGGAGTAAGATCAGCCGAAGAGCCAGAGTCTTCCAAGAAGAGAAATAGAATGATTTGCTTCCTCGAGTCATTTCAATTCTGGGAACTACGTCGGCACAAAGATCTGGGTAGGGCCGAAATCCAAAGAGAGAGAGGTGGGGGTGCGACTCCAAGGAAGGAAGACGAAGTGAAAGAGAGAAGAAATGGTGTGAGACTCCAAGAGAGGAAAACAAGGAGAGATAGAGAGAAACGGGAGATTGGTGGATTATTGAATGCTTTGTTTTCTAAAAGAGGATTTTGAAGTTGCTGGGTTTCTAGAGGTCGAAGATGAACTCATATGTCAAAATCTACATAAGCAAGACAACTTTCCCAAACCCGAGTCCAGATCTGACTTATTTATTTCCCTCCATCGCCGGCGAAGTGAAACCAAAGATGCCAGATTTACTTCATCTAAATTACATAGATAACTGTTGATTCTTATGTTAAATTTATATCTGATCAATACATTACATTAGTTTTATACTTCAGTGGCTAATCGGGCTGCGTATCGATTAGCGTGGCAACTGTGTATAGAACTTTGCCTTGTATAGTTTTTGTAGGACTTTTCAGGTTCAGCGGAAGACTCCTTCTCAGCTTCACCGGAAGACCTGCTCAAAGCTTAAGATCGGTAGACCTCGTGTCCAACTGATCTGCTTCAACGTGTCCTCTCCAGCAAAAAGCAAACTGGATTAATTCAAACTTATTCATATATATTATTTGAATTAATCCAAGTCATTCCCTGACATGTCAAGCCGCCGAAAGCAACTTTCCGAAAAGCAGGAAGACTTTTCGTCTGAACGATGAAAGCGAGCGCAGTCCCTACTTTCGCTTCATCTCTCGATCGACACCAAATCGCCCACCTTTTGAAGATCTCGTAAATGATTATCTGCTCTAGATTACTGGGAAGACGAAAATCTTTGACTGACAGCCCCATGCATTTAATGCATTTATGAATAGAGATGTTGAAGTCTTCGTCCTCTCCAACGGATTCTTTTGAAATGCACCTGCTATTAATACTGCCATTGAAGACTGGAACAAAGAGACAAGCATGTAGATCAATCGATCACTTAAAGAATTGCTCAAACTTCATAACTCCAAGTCTTTCACCAAGGTGCATTCAATAGATCCTTAATGATCTAGAAGTCCTCGTCAACAACAAGAAGATGCTCATCAACATTTATTGTTTTATTCTTCTTGTTGTTAACTTCCATTAACTATATTACGCATCAATTAAATATCTTGTTTTTACAGATATTTAATTCCTTAGACCCAAACACAAGTCAATATTTTGTACACGATCCATTAGGGATATTCTTTGTAATTGATCTAAGTGGAAAACATAGTGCACAATTTAAATCCAAGGTTGACTGCCTTGGTGGTGGACGTAGCACTCATTATAGTGTGAACCATCCCAAAATACTTGTGTTATTTCCTACTCTGCTCTATTACTTGAACTGCGCTCGGTTTCATTGTTTACATTATCCATTTCACAGAACTTAAGTAATCTGTAAAAGGTCTACCGGTAGTCCTTATCGGCAGACCTGGAACAATTTTCTTGAAGGTCTTCCGCTACTTGATTCTTTTTATAGATTGCAAGTAACTTTCAAGGAACTTACTTAAAAGTTTTTAAAGTGTTAATAAGCTATTCAACCCCCCCCTTTCTAGCTTATTATTGTGCTCATTGGGACCCACAATAACCTTTTACATTGAAATTTTATGATAGAAACTCCTAAAGATCCACGTAAGCAGCCACATACGTGTCCGCATCATCGCTTCTTGATGACTTTTAAACGGTTCTTACGTATTTGGTGTCATTTGCCTTTAAAATATAGCACATTTGTTAAATTAGTCTTATACAAAGTACATGGTCAATTGTGCCGCCCCCAATTAGTACTGTTGGTTGCGCGAACGCAACACGAGCAAGATTACCCGGTCAAACAAGTAATACAGTGACAAAGTAGAGTGTCGATCCCACGAGGAAGCAATTTGGTTGTTTTTAATGAGTACCAAGCACGTTGCAATTTTAATTATATTTAGACTATCGATTTTAAGTGAATTAACTAATTAATTAAGCTAAAACAAGAAATTAAATAAAGCAAAATTAAATTGAGGTTGACTTCAATGAGAGAGGATCTAGGGTTTTGATTTTTCATTGGCTCTTCCGTTGTGATTTAATAAAGGGTTGCTATTAAAACTATTCTATTTTTGGAAGTCGGGGATTCAAAAATCACCGTTAAGGGCTTTCGCTTCGTATAACGGTGCTAATTAACGGTATAAATTCACAGGCTTCGCTACGTATGAATTTATCCAATTAATCGCTTCCAAACACAAAACTCCAATTGACTATTTTAAAGAGGATTAATAACTTGGATTAACCCAACCCAAAACAACTATGTTGTATTTTCCAAAATTATCAAGTCACTTTCATGCACTAAACAATTTTTAAAATCATGTAATGGGTGATCAAATCATTACAAGCATTAAGAGCACAACATAATACCCAAAAATTAATGAATAGCAATTAATAACAAAACCTCAAATTTAAATCACAACATTCAAGCCAACATATATCAAAACCCTAGGCAATTAATTTAGTTCATGATGCAAGGAAGGTAAATCAAATCTTCAATCAAAAATATCATCATTAAATAAAAATATAAATTAAAGTGTATGATACTTTACAATGAATAAGATGATTGGGGTTCATTGGCTTCTTGGGTTGAACAATAATGAAGGAACAATGGAGGATGATGATGATGAAGATGTGAAATGGGTGGCTGCTCCTTGGGTTCTTTTTGTTCCTTACATATTCTTCTTTCTTCTTTTCACCCTTTTTGTAACTTTAGGCCAAGGTTGAGCTACAAATGAAGGGAAGGGAATCAAGACTCGAGCACAAGTGAAGGCTTCAAAATCATACTCAAGTCTAGCTTCATGAAACAACATACTTCATCATAACTTACCATTCTTCTCAACAACCCCCAAACTTAGCTTCTTCTTTCTTTCTTTTTTTTCTTTTCATATCAAGAACTTGTGGTTGAGAGTATATCAAACTACCACAAATAAATTTTTTTTTCATCCCATAATTCCCCTTTTTGAATAACTTTAAAGCACAAATGGTTCACAATATTGGGTCGCCCTTCACTTTTGATTCTTTTTTTTATATATACACAAGGGTCCCTTTTTACAAGATAAACAACCCCCAACTCATCAACCAAAATTAAAAACCACACCACACCAATACATGAAGAACAACACTTCCATGAAGCTCACATTCCCTCAAAGACATAAAATTAGAAATTCATTTCAAAAAGTGCTATCTCAAAGGGTTGGATAAAGTGTATAAGCTCATGGGATAAGTTAATGTGGGTGATCAAAATGAAGGTGAATGGGGGTCATTGTATGCTCTTGCACACCATTCTTTTATTAAGGCTCAAATGGGACACTAGGGATTTAATGTGAACAAGGGTAGGTTGATCTGATGGCGGGCGAAAAATTTTCCAACCGGGTGCACAAATTTAATAAAGTTTACAAATCATAATTGTCCCCTACACGTTTTCATATTTTGAAAATGTTTAATTACATCATCATTTGTAACACTCCTAAGCAAATCTTTTTCAATAAAACATACAAGACAATCATTTAAAAATTGATCACAAATTCGGTTTCGTAGATCCGTCTTGACAATATTCATTGCGGAGAAGCATCTTTCCACGCTTCGTTGCTACCGGTAAAATCAATGCGAACTTCAAAAGTCGACACACCAATGGGTATGACAAGTGTTTCCGTGTTTGCACAAGCAATGCTGATAGATCAACAAGCCCCTCCAATCTACTGAATCTGTCATCTGATCTCAAATCCATAATATATGTCTCTAGTTGATTTTCAAGCATCATACAATCAACTAGAGAGAAATCATCCGGATAAAACTGAGCCATTCTTACCAATTTTGCTATATTGAAATCAACAAAATTATTACTTGGATTCAAACAAGCAACACAAAGAAGCAACTCAGAATTGACCTCATTGAATCGATCATTAATCTCAAAAATTTGCTGATCCATAATGGCATTAAAACATTCTACACGATAATGAAAATCGTTAGTAATGTTTGTCTTACGAGGGCGGTGACGATTAACATATTCAGCATTCATATCCACACAATCAATCTTGTTCTCATTACAAAAACCAGTAATCTTGCCTAGAAGAGATTCTCATCCATCATTTCTTCTTTGCTTGCAATTTACGCCTAGTTACTTTAACAAGTGTCATAGCATTCAAAATATCTGTATCTTTCCTTTGCAAAGCCAATGACAACTCATTTGCGAACGAAAGCACAGTCAGCATCAATTGCAAATTAAAGACAAAATCAAATGATTGCAAATATCCCAATAAACCAACAGCTTGAGCTTTTTCGATGAATCAGTAGCATCACGAAACAACTTCAAGAACTTCAATAACGAGAAGAAAACAAAGCAACCAAGTTCAATAATGATTTATAATGAGACCCCCAACGTGTATCTGACAGCTCTCTTAAGACTTAATTCTTGATTTAATCCTTTCCCGTCTCAAGCAAACCACTCTCGATTCCTTCGCCACTTTTTCTGCTTGTTTTTGTCGAATAATGTCTTTACGCTTACAAGATGCTCCAACAACATTTAATAAAGAGGAAATCATGTTAAAAAAGTCTGCAATATCAACATTTTTCCTAGCCACAGCAACAAGAGCTAATTGAAGTTGATGAGCAAAACAATGAACATAATATGCAGACAGATTTTCATTCATAATCAAAGTCTTCAACCCTCTGAATTCACCGTTCATATTACTTGCACCATCATAGCCTTGACCCCGAATTTTCATCAAACTCAAACCAATATCAGCAAGCACATTATCAATAGCAGATTTCAAAGATAAAACAGAAGTCTCCATCACATGCACAACACAAATAAACCTCTCTTGAACATTTCCACAAGAGTTAACAAATCGCAAAACCACAGCCATTTGTTCTTTGCCAGATACATCACTAGACTCATCCACCATTAATGCAAAAAAATCATCTTTGATCTCTTCAATTATTTTTCGTACTATCTCTTGTGCAAAACAATGAACAATATCCTTTTGAATGTGAGGAGATATCATTTGACAATTTTTTTGAGCATTTCCCATAACAACTTCTGAACAGAATCGTTTTGATCAGCACAAAACTTAATCAATTCAAGAAAATTCCCTCTATTTGAAGAATCTTCGGTCTCATCATGACCACGAAAAGCCAACCCTTGGTTCAATAAAAATCTACATGAATCAATTGAAGCACATAATCGAATTCGATAGTCATTTCTCACAATGTCTGATTGTCTATGAAGAGCAACCGCAATAGATTGTTTTTGTCTCATTAGATCCTCACACTTCTTTACCGCCATATTATGATTACTATTGACCGCACCAACATGGACATCCAACCTTTCTTTTTTATTCCAAGCACAAAAGCCTTCACTTATAAATGCTTCACCACCACCTTTATTACTGATTTTATCTCTAAACAAATAGCAACACAAACAATATGCTTTATCTTCTTTCATGCTATACTCTAACCAATTAGCATATTGATCAAACCAATCCGGATTAAAACGACGCAATTTAGTTCCCATTAGTTTTTGAGGGAAATCATGACCACGGGGTTGACAAGGCCCCTTCAACAAATAAGCTCTCCTAATTTCATCAATCTGGTTGGGGTTGTATTCAAATATCTTTTTTCTTTCTGCGGGATCTGATGGAAGACTATTCAAATCAACTAATTCTTTCGTAGGCAAGTAACAGGGAATAGGCGAGACCGTTGATTACCAAAATATGAACTCTTGGATGCACTACGTGTTCCAAATTCTTCATAGTTTCGTTTATAAAATCTCTCCATAATCACTAAAACCAAATTCCTTCAAATCAACCACAATTTGGAAATCTACACAAATAAAAAAAACTCATAAATCAACTACTTCAACCCCCAAATTAAAATGCCCTAATTTCATATTAAATAAATAAACTTTTCTTACCAAATTATTGAACACACAAATTTAATAAAAATTAGGGTTATTTTAATTTTTAAAATTTAAACCATAATTATAATTGTGAAATTCATACAATCATATTTTAATTTTAAACTTTAAATCACAAATAAAAAATCACAATCACAATTATCATTTATTCATTTAACAATTCAAATTCCAAAAGCCAACTTAAAAGAAAAAGTGTGCACTAAAGCTCAAAGTCAAAGCAGTAATTCCTAAATTCCATTTCCTCATTTTACTCATTTCCTGTAAAGTGCTTTGTAAAGTAAAGGTATTAGGTATATAGGGTAATTGGTAAACTGTAAAGGCCAAAGGGGCTTAGGGAATAGAGAGAGAGAGTTAGGGGCTGACCTGCCAGTAGCTGAGTAGCCCAGTGTAGAGGCGTAGAGCACTAGAGCAGCAAAAGATGGATCGCCTCACCGTTCGCTGATTCGCCAGATTGAAGAATGGAGAGGAGAGGAGAGCTTGACCGCGACGTCCGAGGCCACAGCCACTGGATTGGATCGGGATTCGGGAGTGGTCCGAGTGAAGGCCTAAGCAAGCGGCTAAGCCTTACTGCCTTAGCCGGCTGAAGTCTGAATGTCTGATTCGCGAAATCGCGTCGCCAATCGCCGTGTCGAGTGTCGAGTGCCGACTGCCGAATGGGCGAGAGCGAGGCTGCGAGGGTTTGGTTTTGGGTTTCAATTTTTCACAGGTTGGTAAGTAAATTTTTTTTTTTCATTTATTCAGGTGGGGGTAAAGTGTATAGATTATAACTAATTATTAAAAATTGAAAAAAAAAAAATCCTTTATCAAAAAAAATTTCAAGTGGGGGCAACTGCCCCCACACAGTTACTCTTATGTCCGCCACTGGGTCGATATGGCATAAACGAGTCAAACATGGCCTATATCTTGCTATTGTCATACTCACAAGCCGAGCTATTCATCAATTTCAAAATCATCTAACGGTATCAAAACTCACAACAAGGTACTCATAACACATGCACAACCAAAGCTAGAGCTTAGCTTAAAAAAAATTATCAAGATATCCACACATGGGCACTATTTAACATGAATGAGGGAAAGGCTAGCACAAAAATCACAAAATATCCTCAAGTATGCATATAATAATCTCAAGGCCAAATCCAAGAAAACAATGCACATACAACTCAATGAGCGCCAAAGTGATGAGATGAATGATCAAAGCATAATTAAAGGGTCCAAACTAGCTTGAAATTTTCTAAAAATTTTCAAAATTTTCTAAAAAATAATCGAGGGAAAAAATAATGTTAACCCCATGTAGACACCCCAATTTCGTACCCTTGGTATGTGACTGACATAAAATATCAAGAACTGTTAAAACTTAACAAATGTCAAGTTGCAGGAGTCAAAAATGCGAAAGGAAAAGCAGGATGCGCGAAGCATGAAGCTGAGGGGAAAGTGCAAAAATGAAACTTGAAAAGGCATGCTTGGTGCCGCACCAAGGGTCCCCTTGGTGGCACCAAGCCCTTCACTATTTGCGTCTCTCAGATGGAAATTGTACAATCTTTGATGCTCGCGGTACAAGCTGTTGATGCATGATGAACAAATCCAAGAATGACAGCCGTGTCCTACTCCTTCAGTATAAATAGAGACCACCGGCTCCCATTTTCAGTTGCTCATTCTTCCGCGAAGAAAAGATCGCAATGAAGCTCTGCTTCTGCGTTCTACCGATAAATTAGTACGAGAGGTGCGAGATAGGTGAGTGGAAGCCCCTAGGATCTCCAAACCCCGTCCAAACTCTGCCAAAATAAAAACCCATAGGTTATAAGTGATCCCTAGCCTAGTTGTTAGGTATCCCCCTCACTTCCCCGGTCCAAAAAAACCAAAGTAAGCCGTTACTCTGCCCGAGTAACGAGCTGAAAAGTCAAAAACTAAGCCTAGGTTCCGCCCAACCAGAAAGGCCAAAACCTACCCAAATAAGCTGTCACTCTGCCCGAGTTGACAAGCCCAAACTCTCAGAAATAAGCAGTCACTCTGCCCAAATCAAAACAACAACCACACAATAACAACAAAATACCCCCTCTCCCTGAAGGACAGAGCGAGCACACCGCCGCTCTAAAAGGTAAAACCTTTAAGGGCGCCGTTTATTTTTAATTATTTACTTTTCTGTCTTTTATTCATTTTTAAAAGTTGTTATTTAAATCCGGCGCAATGTAGCCAATACAAGCCGTTGTGCTGCCCAGATTAGAATAGGAAATATTATGTAAAAGAGTCGTTATAATGGCCAAATATTCTTAAATATGTCTGTAATTATTGTAAGGAAATGGCTGCGAGTCCGTAAATAATATAGCCACGAATGTATCTGTTTAAATTTCCTGTCTTTTAATACCTTATTTATCTGCGAAATAAATATAACAATAATCATACTTCAGCCAAAAACCATTTTCGAGACCGAAAGGGCGAGTTGGGTGCCTAGCACCTTCCCAACTCGTAACTTAGCCCCCGAACCCGTTTTCTTTTTCTCTGGTTTATTTTTCTTTTCTTTGGTTTTGCTTTATTTGCCTTAAAATAAAGATGGCGACTCTAAAACTTTCGGATTCAGTGGGGCCTCGCAACATTCCCTCTTTGCACTTTCCCGTTCTCCCCTAAAAAAGGGAGATATGAGAATGGAGGGGTGATGCATTCCCATATCCTGGTATCCCCTAAACAAGGGATAACTTGATGCGGGAAACCCAAAGCTCCCATAGTAATATGAATGGGCCATAAGGCTATTTTTAATAAAATCCATAGTGGGGGCGTCGCAATATCCTTTTTTGCACTTTTCCGTTTTCCCCTAAAAAAGGGAAAATGGGAATGAAAGGGTAATGCATTCCCATATCCTGGTATCCCCTAAAAAAGGGATAACTTGATGCGGGAAACCATAAGTTCCCATATTGGATACAAAATCCACTCAAGGCAACCGAGGCACATTCAAACGTGCTAACATAAATAGCACTCCTCTCGCACTTTTGATTTCGTCTTCCCCTAAACAAGGGAGGGTGGAACGAGAGCAGTGGTGTCCCGCATCCGCACGTACGCACACCCCTATCCAAGGGCGCGCGGGGCGCGGGAGCACACCCCCGGGAACCTCACACCCCACCCCCAAACTTAGAACCGAACATTGCCCTCAATGTTCATGAACATACCAATGCAAGGCAACAATCACAACTCCCCATGAAAAGCAAATAAAAAGAAAAATATTTTTGCGAGGGGACACTATATACACCTCCCTATAAACCCACAAACTCGGGAAGGCTTCGAAAAGTGACACAAGCATATAACTACAAAAGCTATAAAAACAAATAAATGAAAAAAGAGGAAAGAGAAAATCAATGTGAATAGTTCTAATTTAAAGTCTTTAGCTTGACTTTCTTGCTTGCATCATTGTGTTTTCGGATCGTTGATGAGGATGGAAGGTACGTTATTTTGCAATTTACTACCCAAATATGCCTTTAAGCGTTGACCATTGACTTTGAATGTTGATTGGGTAGCATCATCTTTCACTTCCACCGCTCCATGAGGAGAAACGGAAACAACCGAAAATGGTCCCGACCATCGGGATTTGAGTTTGCCCAGAAAGAGTCTCATCCTTGAGTTGTATATGAGCACTTGTTGTCCCGGATGAAAAGATCTTGGCAAAATGTGCTTGTCATGCCACTTCTTCGTTCGCTCCTTATACAATTTTGCATTGTCATAGGCTCTTTTTCTAAGCTCTTCCAACTCTTCCAATTGCGATAATCTTTTCTCACCAACAGCCTTGAAGTCAAAATTGAGCTTTTGGATAGCCCAATATGCCTTATGCTCTAGTTCTACCGGGAGATGGCAAGACTTTCCAAACACCATTTGATACGGAGTCATCCCAATAGGAGTCTTGAATGCCGTCCAAATTGCCCAAAGTGAGTCATCAAGCTTTTGGGACCAATCCTTGCGATTTGGGTTCACCCTTTTTCAAGCACCCGTTTGATCTCTCTATTAGTCACCTCCACTTGCCCACTTGTTTGAGGATGGTAGGCCGTGGCTACTTTGTGCTTCACTCCATATTTTGCTAGAATTCCATCGAACAACCGGTTGCAAAAATGAGAGCCTCCATTACTAATGATAACTCAGGGGTTCCAAAACGTGGGAACACATTCTTTTGCAAGAACTTGGTAACCACCCGGGCATCATTCGTGGGGAGGGCTACGGCTTCAACCCATTTTGAGACATAATCAACGACAACCAAGATGTATAAATTTCCGAATGAAGGAGTGAATGGTCCGATGAAATCTATCCCCCAAACATCGAAGACTTCAACTTCAAGAATCCCTTGTAGCAGCATCTCATGGCGGCGAGAAATGTTTCTGGCTCTTTGGCAACGATCACATCTTAACACAAATTCATGAGCATCCTTGAAGAGAGAAGGCCAAAAGAAACCCGATTACAAGACTTTACAAGCCGTCTGAGATCCACTAAAGTGCTCACCATAAGGAGAAGAATGACAATGGATCAATACCGCAATTTTCTCCTCCAAAGGGACACATCTCTGAAGTACTTGATCTTTCCCCAATTTGAATAAATAGGGCTCCTCCCAAACATATTGCTTGACATCATGGAGAAATTTCTTCCTTTGAGATGAAGAGAAATTTGAAGGGATAATGTTGCTCACAATGTAATTGACATAATCCACGTACCATGGAACCGTGGCATAAGAAATAGAAAATAAGCTTTCATCCGGAAAGTCTTCTTTGATAGGAGATGGAGAAGAGATCCCGTCTTGCTCAAGTCTAGATAAATGATCCGCTACCATATTCTCGGTTCCCTTCTTGTCACGAATTTCAATGTCAAATTCTTGGAGTAGAAGCACCCACCGAATCAATCGGGGCTTAGCATCCTTCTTGGCGAAGAGATACTTAATCGCCGAATGATCGGTGTACACAATGACCCTCGAACCAATGAGATATGCCCGAAACTTGTCAAACGCAAAGACAATGGAAAGAAACTCTTTCTCTGTTGTTGCATAATTAAGTTGAGCATCATTGAAAGTCTTGTTTGAATAATACACCGCATGAAAGATTTTGTCTCGTCGTTGACCAAAAACCGCCCCAATGGCATAGTCACTAGCATCACACATCAACTCAAATGGCAAGGACCAATCGGGGGCCATGATAATTGGAGTCGACACCAATCTTTGCTTCAATGCTTCGAAAGCTTTCAAACAATCTTCATCAAACTCAAAAGTAGCATCTTTCTCCAAAATATTGCATAAAGGCTTAGAAATTTTGGAGAAGTCTTTGATAAACCGGCGATAGAATCCCGCATACCCAAGAAAGCTTCGAATACCTTTCACATTTGTTGGAGGAGGGAGTTTTTCAATAACTTCAATCTTGGCACGATCCACCTCTATACCCTTGGAAGAAATTTTATGCCCAAGAACAATACCTTCATTCACCATGAAATGACATTTTTCCCAATTTAAGACAAGATTCACCTCCTTGCACCTTTCAAGCACCTTGGTGAGATTCCGCAAGCAACTATCGAAATTATCCCCAAATACTGAAAAGTCATCCATGAAAACCTCAATTTCCTTTTCCAACATATCCAAAAAAATGGCCATCATGCATCGTTGGAAAGTTGCGGGAGCATTGCACAAACCAAATGGCATCCACCGGAAAGTAAAAGTACCATACGGGCAAGTGAAGGTAGTTTTTTCTTGATCTTCGGGAGCTATAGAAATTTGGAGATAGCCCGAGAACCCATCAAGAAAACAATAGAAGTCATGTGCCGCCAAGCTATCCAACATTTGATCAAGAAAGGGAAGAGGAAAATGATCTTTCCTTGTTGCTTTGTTGAGCCTTCGAAAATCCATACATACTCTCCTTCCCACCACTTGTCTTGTAGGAATAAGCTCATCATCTTCATTTGGAGTCACGGTCATCCCACCCCTTTTTGGCACACATTGGATGGGACTAACCCAAGGACTATCAAAAATTGGGTAGATAATGCCGACATCAAGCCACTTGATAATCTCCTTCTTAACCACCTCCTTGAGTTGAGGGTAAAGACGTCTTTGAGCTTCAATTGAAGGTTTGACCTCATTCTCAAGATGAATCTTTTGCATGCAAATAGAAGGGCTTATCCCCTTAATATCTCCAAGAGACCATCCGATAGCTCCCATATTATCTTTCAACACCCTCGCCAATTTTTCTTCTTGGAGATGGGAGAGATTAGAAGAAATAATCACCGGAAGTGTCTCATTCTTGCCCAAGAATACATATTTCATGTGTGGTGGGAGAGGCTTTAATTCAAGAAGAGGAGGCTTGATAATTGAAGGCTTCAATTGATTGCATTCCTAACTCTCGCTACAGAGGGACCTGTAACAATACAATACAATGGAATCGGGTTAAGGCAGATCTATAGAAGACCTGTAAGACTGGAGGGAGAAAGAGAAGACTCGACCTACAGAGGGACAGACGGAGGGAGGAACCGGGCTGCCACACCGGGGAGTATGTGTTTAAGACACAAGAGAGAGAGAGAGAGAGAATATATAAACTTTACTATTTATTTCTTTCTTCACTTCCTCTGATTACAAATGAAAACATAAGGCCCATTATATAGGGCTCAAGAAAGAACTATTACAAACTAATTATTGAACAATGACGCAAGCGCTTACGTCAAGGACCAATAATTCTGCCTAGAAGACAAACTTAAAAAGGAATCCTAAAAAGCAAACCTATAAAGGAAACCTAAAAAGCAAACCTACCTAAAAGCAAGCCTAAAAAGTAGGCTAAAAGCCCTACCTATTACAAACAAACAAAAGAAAAGGCGCACTAAGCGCACTAATTGCAACCAAACAAAATAAAAAGCCAAGCCACTGATTACAAGCAAAGAAAAGGCAATAATTCAAAAGAAAATAACAAAACAAGAACTATGCCGCTGACGATGACTACCAACGAGAATCCGGATGCGATGGATCATCATCATACGGGTTTGGGACAGCTCCGTCACTATTATTACCGGAGTCTGGGCCTTCACTTTCTGGCGCCGATTCGATGTTTCGACAATTGGTAAGATGTGAGTCAAGGCCCATTGATCGAGCAGCGTCGATCCATTTGGATGATCTGGGGTGGTCGTCTGCATCCAAGACTGTGCACCTAACATGATATGAGAAGGAATGGTTTGAGGCTCGATCATGTTGGCTCGGGCAAGAGCTTTCCTTGTATTTATAAACAACTCAAAGTTTTGCAGTATGCAACTGGTCCCTGCTGGATTAATATCAGACCAATCAAAGACAAATGCCATGGGGGCATGGTAGACAAATGAGTGATTCTGATTTCTGACGGTTGAAGGAGGGAGATATGAGCATGGTCTTCTGAACACAATGGTTACATATGGTTTTCTGCAAGAAGAGAGTTGTTGTGTCCATTGGTGAGCTGGAAGGAACCATAGGAAAAGCTTGGACAGGTTGCGGGAAGGAGGCGGGATATTGTCAAGCTGGCACTGGAAGAGATAGGATAGAAGCTTGACAGAGTTGAACGAGATTCCGATGGTATATGCTTCAAACAAATACCAAAAGAAACATAAAGCTTCTTTAGGGAATCTGAACAGGTCATGGATATGAAACAGGCTGAGATAAGGATAATCTGGATGGAATTTAAGCCCTTTCATGAAGAGTCCATGATGATGAAGAAGGATGGTGAGAAAATTCTGATAACTTGGTGTGGCACGTTGCTTGAGGGTAATGTCAGCAATGGCTTCCGTTATCTCACCGGGAAGGGAAAGGACATGGATTGTTGGTTCCGGGATGGAGGAAGAGGAAGAGGCAGATCTGCTGGAGGGCACCATTGGAATATAGTTTTCAAGGTTGGGTTTCATGGAGATTGCTCGTCCCTTTTTATAGGCGTAAGAAGTTTTTGCAGGAACATGTGGGGGCCTTTTGGGACGTTTAGCGGTGAACTTCCGCGAGGGAACCATTTTCCCATCTTGAAGAACGTGCCGGAGAAGAGAGCCTTTCGCTTGTATTGGAGCATGCGGGAAGAGGAAGAAGACAAAGCCATTCCATGCGGAAAGGAGAACTGATTGGATGGAATTGGAATCTTCTGCCTTTGCTTTGGTCAAGAAAGTCATTGCTTGATAACCATTACTAGCGTCGGTGTGGGACACCTCTTTTTGAGATAGTAGAAATCTTTAAAAGAGGCACGATTTTGCCAGATTGATTGGTGTGACCCTGGATGATTGCATTATTGTCGGGGAGGACCCTTTTAGAATGGGAAGCGGTGGATCTCTCGAAGATAGAGTATCCAACGATGCATGCGATCCTTGAGTAAAGTAGGGTTGTGGTGAGAAACCTTATCGAGGAGAACGATAAGGTATCATTTGGTTGGAGCGTGGATCTTGGGTGTTGATAAGGGTGGCGGGTATGGAATAAGCGAGGCTTGGTCCTCGTTAGGAAGAATCACAGTTGCCGAAGCGACTTGTGATCGAATCTCGAAAGTCCCATGTAAGAGTTGAAGAGACCCTTGAGACCATGTATTGAGGAGGTGCAGTTCATATGGGATGTATGAGATTAGATCTAGCGACTATGTATAGTAACACCATTAGGCGTCGACTGATGTAGGTAGGAATGCCTTTCTTGCTAATGGCGAGGATACTATCAGTAAGGAGAGACTGCTGATGTGGCTTCTGAAGGGTAGCCAGGATAACCTTATGCATGGGATCATTTACAGGAAGGGCAGAATCTGTTGAGTCCTTTTGATAGAGCATTTGAATTTGGTGCAATAAGCTTGTTTGATTGAACCATTCTTTGAGGAGTATCTACGCATGTTGCATTTGGAGCACCAATTAGGTATGCGACCACGTTGGAGCTTTGTTCTTCCACATCCCCATTTTTTCTGAAAGGGCATACAAAAAACCTTTCCTTTGGGAGAGATCAAAGGATCTTGAGTGGGACTTCTTTTAGTGTGAGCACGGACACAGGATGTTTTATCCTTGTACTTGGATTGAGAGTGCCTTTCATCACATGCGGATCAGTTTTGTACCGACTTGTCCGGATTCTTTGATGAATCTCTTTTGATCAAGGAGTTTGTCATGAGCATTCAAGATTAGCTGGTAAAGGCCACCAATAGAGGTCTGAGGAACCATCATGTCTTTGGATTCCAGAGATCGATATCATTCGTTGCCGAGGAACTCTGGGAAGGAGTTGAGGAACGCTTGTTGTAACATAACATCATCAACACCATTGAGACAATAGAAATGCTTAGACGTCCGACTTCTAAGGCGCCCTTGGGCAAGGAATCTTTTGATGACCCTGTCAAGGGTATAGGGTTGCAACTCCGTTGTACACCAGGTAAGCATTTCTACACTTCGTTCTCGCCATTTGTGGGGCGGAATATCGCCGAAGGTGAGCCTTTGTTGGGTATCGGCCTGGATAATAAGTACCGGAGTTTTCTGATTCTCTTGCGACGTCGTCGAGATGCATGTTCCTCTGATCATTACGGACCGTTGGTTTGTTGGTTACAGTTCACTTTGAGCAGATGTTCAAAACTACGTGTGGCATCAAACTCTTCCTCCTTTTGTGAAGAGAATGAATCAACCACGGGTGGCTTGTCAAGGTGGGAGGAAAGAGCCAGTAGAAATTGGGAAACTGGGTCTGTTTCCGCAATTAGAGAAATTACAGGGGCTACAGAGGAAGCACCTGTAATAGGATCGGGACATTCTGGTTGGGGTGCTGGAACAGCCGGTATAGGTTGTTGGGTTGTAACAAGGATGTTAGGTGGAGCGATTAAGAATTTGGCGGGAAGAGAATTTGGTGTGGGTGGTGTAGAGGCCCAAAGGGAGAGAGAAGGGGATGCCTCGTTGTGAAATTTGTGGAAGGCTGGAGCAGTGGTGTGGGTGGTTGGACTAGTTGGCTGGTGGATAGTGGTGTAGAGGCCCAAAGGGAGAGAGAAGGGGATGCCTCGTTGTAGTTAGGCTGGAAGACTGATTGGTGGGTAACAGCTGGGTTGGCGAGAGGTATTGTGGGGGGTTTCCAAAGACCATCCTGGAATGCGGCTATTCTTTGTTGTTCATCTTTGTCGCTCTAGATTTGTCGGTGAGCTTTGAGGAACTCTATCTCTCGTACCTTTATGTCAGGGAGGAGGAAACCTGGGGAGATGGCGGAATACGGGCAAGCTGGAGTGATTGCTGGTGGAGGGCTTGGATCTTGAGACGGATCTCAGCTGTCATGCTTTCAAGAGACTGAACCCTTGAAGAGAGATCGTCTTGGATCTGCAGTCGGTCGGCTCTGGCGAGATATGATGTTCTAGCAGCGTTGCTGCAGGCGGCCGCGTTTTTGCTACCCGATTAAGGGTAGTTTTCTGTACATAACGGGGGGTAAGTTAAAAGCTGTAGGATTCTTGGCTTTCCAAGCATGCTCTGTTCTTTGATCGGGAGGTTCAAGCGATCGAATGGATCGGAAAGTTTGCTTGGTACTCCCAGCGCTCCATCCACCTGTCCATCCAGTCCCCTTGACTTGCCATATGCTTGCTTCACCCACGGATATGGAAAGGGATGACTATATGCTTGATTCACCGGATATCGAGAGGGAGTACCAAGCAAACCTTCCGATCCATTCGAACCTCCCGATCAAAGAGCGAGCATGCTTGGAAAGCCAAGAATCCCTCGACCTTTAACTTACCCCCTGTTAGTCTGCCCGAAACTACCCTTAGCGCAAAGCAAAAGCAGCGATCGCCCGGAGCAGCGTTAGAACGGATCATATCTCGCGAGCAGAATGACGGATCAAGGCGATCTCTCTTCAGGGTTCGGTCTCTTGAAAGCATGACAGCTGAGATCGTCTCAAGATCCAAGCCCTCCAGGCAATCACTCCCGGCTTGCCGTATTCCGCCATCTCCCAGGTTTCCTCCTCACGACGCCAGTACGAGATAGAGTTCCTCAGCTCGGTGACAAATCTAGGCGGCGGCAGCATGAACAACAAAGAATAGCCGCATTCGGAGTGGTCTTTGGAAACCCCAATACCTCTCGCTTGACCAATTTGGTACCCACCATCAGTCTTCGGCCCTAACTACAGCGAGGCATCCCCTTCTCTCTCCCTTTGGGCCTCTACACCACTATCCACCCGACCAACTAGTCAACCACCCACACCCGGCCGTTCCGGCCTTCGGTCGACCTCTGGCAGGCATCCCTTCTCTCCCTTGGGCCTACACACCACCCACACCAGTTCGGCCTTCGCCGGCCTTAGCTGCTCCACCTAACATCCTTGTTACAACCCGACAACCTATCTGCATTTGTTCCGGCACACGAGAATGTCGATCTATTACGAGGTGCTTCCTTGTAATTTCTCTGATGGAAGCTTGGAACCGGTTTCGATTTCTCTAGGCTCTTTCCACTCCCACCTTGACAAGCCACCCGTGGTTGATTCATTCTCTTCACAAAAGGAGGAAGAGTTTGATGCCACGAAGCCTTTGAACATCTGTTCAAAGCAGAGCAAACAGATCAAACCAGCGGTCAGGTAATCTGAGGAGGAGGAACATGCATCTCGACGGCGTCGTGAGAGAATCGAGCTCCGGTACTTATTATCGAGGCCGATGCAGGCTCACCTTCGGCGATATTCCGCCCCACAAATAGAGCGAAGTGTAGAAATGCTTACGGTGTACAACGGAGTTGCGACCCTATACCGCCAGCGAGGGTCGTCAAAAGATTCCTTGCCCGCCCAGAAGTCGGACGTCTAAGCATTTCTATTGTCTCAATGGTGTTGATGATGTTATGTTACAACAAGCGTTCCTCAACTCCTTCCCGAGTTCCTCGACAGCGAATGATATCGATCTACGGAATCCAAAGACATGATGGTTCCTCGGACTGTGGTGGCCTTTACAGTAATCTTGAATGCTCATGACAAACTCCTTGATCAAAGAGATTCATCAAAAGAATCAGGACAGTTTCTTTGGTACAAAGCGGGATCTGCATGTGATGAAAGGCACTCTACCGATCAAGTACAAGGATAAAACATCATTAATACGTGCTCGCACTGGAAAAAGTCCCATTCCAAGAGATCTTTTGAT
>CM028384.1:44460657-44480855 GCA_013146195.2 Codonopsis lanceolata | reverse complement strand
TGAGAATAATACACAGAGTTCGCGATAAGCATGATAGAGTTTTTGACATTTGAGGGGTAGGGTTTGCGTTCCTTCTTAGATGAAGTGAAAGCATGGTTCTTGATGAAGCTCACAAGGCCCGGTATACGATACATACGGGTAGTACTAAGATGTACCGTGACTTGAAGAGGCAGTTTTGGTGGAATGGTATGAAGAGGGAGATAGGCGAGTATGTTTCGAGATGTTTGACGTGCCCAGTTAAGTGAGCACCGGAGACCTACGGTTTGCTTCATCCACTTGAGATTCGGTGGAAGTGGGAGCATATCACCATGGATTTTGTTACGGGGTTGCCACGTGCTAGTAGAGGCTTTGATGCGGTTTGGGTTATCGTTGATAGGTTGACTAAGTCTTCTCATTTTATCCCTATTGCGATTTCCTCTGATTTGAGTCGGTTGGCGGCGTTGTACATTCGAGGAGATTGTGAGACTTCAGGTGCATACTGTTAGCATTGTGTGAGATAGAGATCATAGATTTACTTCTAGGTTACGGCATTCTTTGCGGAGGCTTTGGGTGGTGAATTTGATGCTAGCGTTTCATCCCGGTCGATGGTCGGTCGGAGAGATTGATCTGATTCTTGGAGGATATGCTACGTGCGTGTGCTATGGATTTCAAGGGTAGTTGGGATTCACATCTACCGTTGGCGAGTTCGTATAATAACAACTATCGATCTAGCATTGAGATGGCGCCGTACGAGGCATTGTATGGGCGTAAGTGTCGATCACCGATTTGCTGGGATGAGGTTGGTGAGGCTAGATTATGGGGTTCGAGATGGTGCAGTCGGTGAGAGTGTGAAGGCGATTAGAGACAGTTGCTACGGCTCGAGTAGAGAAAAACTACGCGGACAACCGGAGCGACGTGATCTTGAGTTTCGGGTTGGTGACTTTGTGTTCTGAAGGTATCGCCCGGCCGGTACTAAGCGGTTTGGGAAGAAAGGAAGCTTTCTCCAAGGTTTATTAGTCCGATTCGAGATCTTAGAGCGGATTGGTTCTTTAGCTTATAGACTTGCGTTACCACCGTCATATCCGGTGTTCATGATGTGTTTCATGTTTCCATGCTTCGTAGTACTTGAAGGACGGAGTCACATGTCCTTACTTATGAGGAGATTACCTTTGAGCCGATCTTTCTTATGTTGAGAAACCGGTGAGGATTCTTGATACCAAGGAGCGAGTCTTGAGGACCAAGCAGTTCCTTTAGTGAAGGTCTTGTGGAAGAATCATGATATTGAGGAAGCCACATGGGAGTGCGAGCTTGAGATGAGGAGAAATACCCTTACTTGTTCGAGATTTCTAGGTATGAATTTAGGGACTAAATTCCTTTTAGTGGGGAGGATGTGAGAACCCAAACCCCATTTCATGTTTGTCATCTTTATGACATGTTTATAATATGTCTTTACATATTTGAGACTTCATTTCATTCATATCTTGTTGGCATTGAATTGGTTAAGATCATAATAGAGTAATGGTCTTCCATGCGTTGCATGCCTTGTTGATGTTGTTTCGGTGTTCGTATTAACGTGTTAGCACCTTAATAATTCTCATGAGAGTCTTAGTACCTTGCATTATGACTTAGAATGTTCATCTTAGTTGTTTCATGCTTGGTTGGGAGTTTAGAAGCTTCGTTGTTTCGCTTGTGTTTTGTGGTTTTACATCATTGCTTGTATTGCCTTCATTTCGTCTCGAGAGAAGTTCGGTTGAGTTCTAGGCCTTGAATACAAGCCATAACCATGTTTAAACTAGCCTTATACATGTTCATAGATTGGTTGCATTTGGAAATAAGATGACCAACTTATTACTTCACAGATTCAGCCCGGTTTGCGAACTTCGGAAAATTCTGGTACCAATCTACTAAAGAGAATTTTCTAAACATTTATTATGTTTTACCTACATATGTTAGGATACTCCTGTAAATTTTGGTAATTTTACAAGGTGTCTAAGTACCTCATTTAGGTCTTGACTTACGGCTGTGCAGAATTCTATTTTCAGGAAATCAGCTTCGTACTTGATTTTGTTGTAACTTTATTTTGATGAATATAAGTCCAAATTGAGTAATTTAAAATTATAAAATATATTGTAATGAGTCTACTTTCAGAAAAATCAAAAATCACCTCATTTGGAGTTGTGAGCGATTTATGGTCGATTTTACAAGATCGACTGTCCAGTAACAACAATCTGGAAATTGGCCATGAATAGTAGAAGCGCCGCATGGTTCCAAAATGATGCGACCGCATTGTGCCAGATTCAGGTTGGTGTCATTTTCTGGTTGATTTTGGTTGTTGACCCAAGTGCCCTTGCCCTTGGCCGACCTTGGTGAGTCTAAGCCACCTTTGTTGACTTGTCTAAGGCCCTTGTCAACCCTTAGATCATCTCTTATCAATGGCTCACATGCCATAGCCAATGAGAAGCCTCTTAAAGCCCTTCACTTGGATTGGGGAGTTTGAGGGGAAGTATATAAACATAAAATACAGATCTTTCAGCCATTTTAGCTCATCTAAAACCAGAGAACCAGAAGCTTGAGCTCCAAATTCGTCCATGGAGGAGACCCTAGGTTGAAGGACCATTTCCTGGAGATCCGGTGGTCCGATTGTCGAACCGAGACCGCCAAATCGAAGCTCTTGATCATCTCTACAAGAATCCTCTCTTTAATCAACCTTTCCTCCATTAATCATAGGACTAAGGTGAGTGACAATTCCCCTGAGATTTTCATGTTAAACAAAATAGCATGACCCCTTCATTATAGTTGTTTTAATGTTGATTGTGAACATCTTTTGTGAAGACACAACCTTCAATTCAACATATAAAATGTGAGTATGATTTTATGAAATCTCTATGAAGTTATGATTTTGACATTTATTAAAGCATGAATGTTGTTTGTATTAAGCTTGGGAATAACTCTTGTGAAAGAATTCGGTTCAATTCAAGGTTTAACAAAATCACCGAAACTAGGGTTTGAAACTCGAGAATGTGTTTAAGGCTAGTTCGAGAACATGAACGGCTTAGTTATCAAGTTCTAAATGATCGGAGAACTTAGGGAAGGGCAATGTGATACATATAGTATCAATACTCTTCTTGGTTGAATTTTAGTAAAACTCACCGGAGTTGAAATTAGGGAGTTATGAACAATACCGACTCCACAATCAATCCCTACGACGAATGTAGTTCGTTAGACTAATGAATTAGCTTTCGATACTTTGAGATGGATTGATGCTTATGCCTTGAGGTTTATGTGCTTTTAAGACTCGATTGAGTTCTTATGCGGTTTATGTGATCATGTGAAGTAAATGCATGATCGAGAGCATGTTAGAGAATGATATATCTATTTAACATGATGAATTTAGTGCGTTAGACTAATGAATTAGCTTACGTGACTTTGGGATGGATTGAAGGGCATAATTGAAATGTGTGCTTATAAGACTCGATCGAGTTCTTATGTGGTTTGTGTGATCGTGTGAAGTAAATGCATGATTGAGAGCATGTTGTAGAATAGTGTACCTATTTGACATGTCGAATTCTTATTTGATTCCTTAAATGAGTAAACAACTACTTGTTGAATAAGTTCGCTCTTGTCGAACTTATTCCTTATTTGAGATTTCATGACCAGTAAACATCTACTTGGCATTGCATGAGTCCAAATTGGTGGCATATTTGATTGAGTCATTGGTGTGACAATGCATCGCCGCCACGCAGTTATGGGGCTCGTGATAGTGATGGGTTGTTATACCGGTTTTTATCACACACGCCTCCGTTGGCCACGGTGGGAAGTAGCACCTTTCTTTGTCAGAACCAAGAGAGCACATTGGAAGGTCTAAGTACCAAGGAGAGAGCTTGGTACCCGCAGAAGAACTTCGGTACTCGAGTAGAGAACTCGATACTTTGATACACTAATCACGGGTATCATTGGCACGAATGTTAACGCGTGTATTGCATGAGCTACGTAGCGGCATCGGTTTCATATCATATCCTCCGTATATGTGGTTTACCTTTATAGCACTTATGTGAAACAATGTGCTACCATGGATATGTGTTTTAAGTGTTTATTAAATGAACGCTTTGATTGACTTGATATTAAAAATGATATCTTGATATGTATGCTGCATGATGCCATGACATGCATAATTGTTAACTCACAAAGTCTTTATGACTTACCCCCTCCCTTTCTTGCTTTAGATCCGAGCCGCTCAGTACCGCTCGTTGAGGTGTTGCGGGATTTGCGCTTGTCCGTGATCGCACGCGACGAGGTTGTGGTTTTAGATGTCCTTATTTTGTTGCTTTTGTAAGGACGTTGGGTATAGCAAGTCATTTAGACTTCGCTTGGGAATTTGGTTTTGTTGTATTTGTGTCTATACCTTGGTATTCTATTTTGAGTCTTTGGCGCATGTACGCCGAGCCTCAGATATAGCTGTATTATGGTTCATCTGCTTAAAACTTCCGCCGGGCATTACTTTAGCTCTTATTTAAGTATGTTGTTCTCGGCATGTTATAGCCGCCGAGGTATATCTGCATGAATGTAGTTGGGTTCCGTAGTAAAGTCGCCGATGATTTGGTATAATTGTATTAATTGTTATATCGGTGTAAAAAGTTTTAAAATATTCCGGCCTTTTGGTGCCGAGTCGCGCTTCATCGAAATGTTGCGCCACGTCGTTTTCCAAAACGGAGTCTTTGATTGTATTGTTGTCCTATTTGGACGACTTGACTTGTGATTCCATCTCGGGGTCGGGTCGTCATCACGTTGCTTGAGGGTAATGTCGTGAATGGCTTCCGTTATCTCACCAGGGAAGGGAAAGGACAGGATTGTTGGTTCCGGGATGGAGGAGGAGGAAGAGGCGGATTCTATTTGGAGGCACCATTGGAATATAGTTTTCAAGGTTGGGTTTCATGGAGATTGCTCGCCCCTTTTATAGGCGTAAGAAATATTTGCAGAACATGTGGGGGCCTTTTGGGACGTTTAGCGTGAACTTCCGAGGGGAACCATTTTTCCCTTCTTGAAGAACGTGCTAGAAGAGCCTTTCGCTTGTATTGGAGCATGCGGGAGGAGGAAGAAGACAAAGCCATTCCATCCGGAGAGGTGAACTGATTGGATGGAAATGGAATCTTGTCTTTGCTTTGGTCAAGAAAGTCCATTGCCCAATAACCATTACTTGCATCTTTGTGGGACTCCTCTTTTTGAGATAGTAGAAATCTTTAAAAGAGGCACAAGATCCTGCCGCCAAATAGATTGATTGGTGTGACCCCTATGGATGATTGCATTATTGTCCGGGGGAGGACCCTTTTTGAAATGGGAAGCGCCTAGATCTCAAGAAGATAGAGTATCCAACGCCCGCATGCGCACGATCCTTGAATAAAGTAGGGTGGTTGAGAAACCTTATCGAGGAGGACGATAAGGTATCATTTGGTCGAACGTGATCTTGGGTGTTGATAAGGGTGGCCAGGTATGGAATATGCAGGCTTCGGTTCTTTGTTAGGAAAATTCCCTGGTTGCCAGAAACCTGACTTGTGATCGAATCTCGAGAGTCCCATCGCATCTAAATACTTGTGAATGATGACCCAGCTCAGCTTCTTTTTAACTTGCGTTAAAGACATCTTACCAACTGCTGTGTTAAGCCATGGGACTAAACAGCAAGAGTTGAAGAGACCTTTGTAACAGAGACCATGTCGCTTGAGGAGGTCTGGTTCATATGGGATGTATGAGATTAGATCTAGCAGCCTATGTATAGTAACACCATTAGACGTTAGCCTGATGTAGGTAGGAATGCCTTTGCTAATGGCGAGGATACTATCGATGAGAGATCGCGATGTGGCTTCTGAAGGGTAGCCAGGATAACCTTATGCATGGGATCATTTACAAGAAGGGCAGAATCTGTTGAGTCCCTTTGATAGAGCATTTGGACTGGTGCAATAAGCTTATCTGATTCTGGACAATTCTTTGAGGAGTGTCCCTGCCTGTTACATTTGGAGCACCATTTAGGAATGCACCCACGTTGGAGCTTTGTTCCTCCACATCTCCATTTTTTCCTGAAAGGACGCCACAAAAAGCTCTTCCATTGGGAGAGAGCAAAGGATCTTGAGTGGGACTTCTTTTCCATGTGAGTACGGACACATGATGTTTTATCCTTGTACTTGAATTGAGAATGCCTTTCCTCACATGCAGATCCCAGGTTTGTACCAGCAGCTTGTCCGGATTCTTTGAAGAATCTCTTTTGATCAAGGAGTTTGTCATGAGCATTCAAGATTAGCTGGTAAAGGCCACCAATAGAGGTCTGAGCAACCAACATGTGTTTGGATTCCAGATATCGATACCATTCGTTGCCGAGGAACTCTGGGAAAGAGTTGAGGAACGCTTGTTGTAACATGACGTCATCAATACTGTTGAGACAATAGAGACGCTTAGACGTCCGACTTCTAAGGCGTCCTTGGGCAAGGAATCTTTTGATGACCCTGTCAAGGGTATAGGGTTGCAACTCCGTTGTACACCAAGTAGGCATTTCTACACTTCGTTCTCGCCATTTATGAGGCGGAATATCGCCGAAGGTGAGCCTCTGTTGGGTATCGGCATGGATAATAAGTAGCGGAGTTTTCTGATTCTCTTGCGACGTCGTCTGAGATGTATATTCCTCTGGATCATTCTGGACCGTTGGTTCGGATGTTGGTTCTGGTTCAGCCTTGAATAGATGTTCAAAGGCTTCTGTGGCATCAAACTCTTCTTCCTTTTGTGAAGAGAATGAATCAACCACGGTGGCTTGTCAAGGTGGGAGGAAAGAGCCAGTAGAAATTGGGAAACTGGGTCTGTTTCCGCAATTAGAGAAATTACAGGGGCTACAGAGGAAGCACCTGTAATAGGATCGAGACTTTCTGGTTGGGGTGCTGGAACAACCGGTATAGGTTGTTGGGTTGGAACAAGGATGTTAGGTGGAACAGTTAAGGCTGGCAGGAAGGCTGGAACGGGTGGTGTGGGTGGTGTAGAGGCCCAAAGGGAGAGAGAAGGGGATGCCTCGCCAGAGGCCGGCCGGAAGGCGGTGTGGGTGGTTGGACTAGTTGGCTGGTGGATAGTGGTGTAGAGGCCCAAAGGGAAAGAGAAGGGGATGCCTCGTTGTAGGTAGGCTGGAAGACTGATTGGTGGGTAAATTTGGGTTGGCGAGGTAGGTTGTGGTTTCCAAAGACCATCCCGAATGCGGCTATTCTTTGTTGTTCGCCGCTCTAGATTTGTAAGCCGAGCTGAGGAACTCTATCTCTCGTACCTTTCTTGTCAGGGAGGAGGAAACCTGGGGAGATGGCGGAATACGGGCAAGCTGGAATGATTGCTGGTGGAGGGCTTGGATCTTGAGACGGATCTCAGCTGTCATGCTTTCAAGAGACTGAACCCTTGAAGAGAGATCGTCTTGGATCTGGTCAGTCTGGCTCTGCTGAGATATGATTTGTTCTAACGCGTTGCTCTGGGCGACCGCGTTTTTGCTTTGCCAGTTAAGGGTAGTTTCGCTGCATCGAGGGGTAAGTTAAAAGGTCAGAGGATTCTTGGCTTTCCAAGCATGCTCTGTTCTTTGATTGGGAGGTTCAAACGGTCGAATGGATCGGAAGTTTGCTTGGTACTCCCTCTCGATATCCGAGGGTGAAGCAAGCAGATAGTCATCCCTTTCCATATCCGTGGGTGAAGCAAGCATATGGCAAGTCAAGGGGACTGGATGGACAGGTGGATGGAGCATTGGGCTTTTGTGGATGATGGACAAGGCCTTTTGGTAATAAGGGGAAAGGTTGGGAAGAGGGGAAGGTTTGCAAGGCTGAGGAGGTGGATTGGGCTTAGGAGGCTTACAAGGGTCAGGAGGTAGTTTAGGCTTGGACGGTGTTCTATCTGAGTAAAGGACATAGAAGTCAAACTTACCAGATGGTTCACCGAGGGTTCCTACGGCTGGGTCACCTTCTTCATATCTCTTCTGTAAACTCTTTTGAGAAGAGTTTTTCTTCGTTTTGAGATCTTCGTCCATCAAGACCCTAGAAGCATCATCTGGACAGTCTGAACAGTTACAAACATCATACGGACAGTGAACAATAGGTTGGACCATATTGATCTCTGTAGGAAAGACTTTGGGCTGGATGTTTGTTTGCTGTGGAGATGAAAACTTTACTTCAACGAGGCCATTTTCATGACGCACAAACTCTGGTTGTGCACTGCTTTGCACAGGAGCCGGAGGGGCTTGATGAGTCTGCTCATAGTTGGTTACCCAACGCTCAGGGAGGAGCTTGAGTAGCTCTGCTCGTGAAAGTTGTCTTGGGACATAGGTGCACGTTGGTGTAGCACTAGAATCAATATCAAGGAGAATAGCATCTCCTGAGTCTTGGCCGGGGACCATGAGGTCCAAAGAATGATTATGTACTCTGTACGCCATCTGATAATGAAACGTTGCTTGGAACGTATTCACCTGGGTAGTACCACCAATCTGGATCTGGGCTTTTAAGGCTGTCAGCAAGGAGGGGTCGTTGAGAGGCATGTTAAAGTTGGGGTAGAACGTTACAAAGACTGTTCCGGCGTTTAAGGTTGTTTGTATCGTACCAATACATGCGTGTTGGTATTCAACAAATCTTGTGTCCACCAGAGCAATTCTTGAAAACGCTGGGAGTCCTTTCCGACCATGAAAAGTAAGGGCGAGCCTGACTGCTCCAAAGTGGATATGGGTGTATCCTTGGGAGAGACAGTGTCTGGGTAGGTCTAAAGGAAGGGACAAAGCAACTAGATGTTCTGAGGTAGTTGCCGGTAACTGGTATGAGTCAAACCGGGAGGCTTGAACATACTCCTTTACCTGTTGTTCGGAGGAAGTACTCATGATCTTCTTTACTTTTCTGGAGAAAGAAATATGGGGTTTAGAAAATACATGGTAAGGATTAACTATGGGTAGTTGGGAGATAGGAATTTTCGACTCATCAGGAACATAAGATATTTCATATAATTGATCTATCTTAGAGGCTGAAGATTGTCGGAAACTAGATGAGTGAGATAGAGAGGAGGTAGAGGTAGAAGACATGATTGAGAACTGAGAACTGGAGGCACAACTAATTCACTTCCTTTCCAATACTTTCCGAGACAAACTGCGACCTCTTGTCGTCTTACCAAGTCTCCAGGACTCGATTGACAAAGGACGAATTAGGCTTTAATCCAGGAAGGCTCAAGCTGGCTTCTGTCTTGGTTTTCGTGGATGTGAGAGATCAGAAGTCGATCCCGGACACACCGCATGGTCCGAAGACTTGTTCCAGGACTACGAAGCTTGGTTTTCAGGATGTGAGAGATCAGGAAGTCGGTCCTGCAGACACACACCGCTTACTGGTCCGAAGCTTGGCGGGAATTCACTGTTGGGGGAGAAGCACAAACACCAAGATTGGTCTGCCACACCAACACTTGATGGGAGGACTCAGGGAGAAGCACACAGGTTTAAGGCTAGAAAGAAGGGTTACGGCAACCGTTCTGAGGAACAGGGGTAGGGACTTCAAATGAGTGTGGCCCTGTTGTCATACAGACAGGGGGGTTATCTATGGCAACAATACGGTGGCACAAAGACAAGAACTAACGAGAGTTTGCCGAAAGTATGGCTCTGATACCAAAGATTGGAGGGGGTTAAGGCAGATCTATAGAAGACCTGTAAGACTGGAGGGAGAGAGAGAAGACTCAACCTACAGAGGGACAGACGGAGGGAGAAACCGGGCTGCCACACCGGGGAGTGTGTGTTTAAGACACAGAGAGAGAGAGTATATAAGAGAGAGAGAGAGTATATATAACTTTACTATTTATTTCTTTCTTTTCTTCCTCTCATTTACAAATGAAAACATAAGGCCCAATATATAGGGCTCAGGAAAGAACTATTACAAACTAATTATTGAACAATGACGCAAGCGCTTACGTCAAGGACCAATAATTTGGCTAGAAGACAAACTTAAAAAGGAATCCTAAAAAGCAAACCTATAAAGGAAACCTAAAAAGCAAACCTACCTAAAAGCAAACCTAAAAGGAAGGCTAAACCCCCTACCTATTACAAACAAACAAAAGAAAAAGGCGCACTAAGCGCACTAATTGCAACCAAACAAAATAAAAAGCCAAGCCACTGATTACAAGCAAAGAAAAGGCAATAATTTAAAAGAAAATAACAAAACCAAAACTATGCCGCTGACGATGACTACCAACGAGAATCCGGATGCGATGGATCATCATCATACGGGTCTGGGACAGCTCCATCACTATTATTACCGGAGTCTGGGCCTTCACTTTCTGCTGATTCAGATGTTTCGACAATTGGTAAGATGTGAGTCAAGGCCCATTGATCGAACGCGTCGATCCATTTGGATGATACGGGGTGGTCGTCTGTCCAAGACTGTGCTCCTAACATGATATGAGAAGGAATGGTCTGAGGCTCGATCATGTTGGCTCGGGCAAGAGCTTTCCTTGTATTTATAAACAACTCAAAGTTTTGCAGTATGCAACTGGTCCCTGCCGGATTAATATCAGACCAATCAAAGACAAATGCCATGGGGGCATGGTAGACAAATGATTGATTCTGATTTCTGACGGTTGAAGGAGGGAGATATGAGCATGGTCTTCTGAACACAATGGTTACATATGGTTTTCTGCAAGAAGAGAGTTGTTGTGTCCATTGGTGAGCTGGAAGGAACCATAGGAAAAGCTTGGACAGGTTGCGGGAAGGAGGCGGGATATTGTCAAGCTGGCACTGGAAGAGATAGGATAGAAGCTTGACAGAGTTGAACGAGATTCCGATGGTATATGCTTCAAACAAATACCAAAAGAAACATAAAGCTTCTTTAGGGAATCTGAACAGGTCATGGATATGAAACAGGCTGAGATAAGGATAATCTGGATGGAATTTAAGCCCTTTCATGAAGAGTCCATGATGATGAAGAAGGATGGTGAGAAAATTCTGATAACTTGGTGTGGCACGTTGCTTGAGGGTAATGTCAGCAATGGCTTCCGTTATCTCACCGGGAAGGGAAAGGACAGGGATTGTTGGTTCCGGGATGGAGGAGGAGGAAGAGGCAGATCTGCTGGAGGGCACCATTGGAACATAGTTTTCAAGGTTGGGTTTCATGGAGATTGCTCGTCCCTTTTTATAGGCGTAAGAAATATTTGCAGGAACATGTGGGGGCCTTTTGGGACGTTTAGCAGTGAACTTCCGCGAGGGGAACCATTTTTCCCGTCTTGAAGAACGTGCCCGGAGAAGAGCCTTTCGCTTGTATTGGAGCATGCGGGAGGAGAAAGAAGACAAAGCCATTCCATCTGGAAAGGTGAACCTGATTGGATGGAATTGGAATCTTCTGTCTTTGCTTTGGTCAAGAAAGTCCGCTGCCCAATAACCATTACTTGCGTCCGGCTGTGGGACACCTCTTTTTGAGATAGTAGAAATCTTTAAAAGAGGCACAGTATTTGCCAGCAGATTGATTGGTGTGACCCCTGTGGATGATTGCATTATTGTCCAGGGGGGAGGACCCTTTTTCAAAATGGGAAGCAGCTAGATCTCTGAAGATAGAGTATCCAACAGTCTGCACGATCCTTGAGTAAAGTAGGGTTGTGGCTAAGAAACCTTATCAGAGGAGAACGATAAGGTATCATTTGGTTGGAACGTGGATCTTGGGTGTTGATAAGGGTGGCCAGGTATGGAATAAGCATGCTTCGGTTCCTTGTTATGAAGAATCCCTGGTTGCCAGAAACCTGACTTGTGATCGAATCTCGAAAGTCCCATCGCATCTAAATGCTTGTGAATGATGAGCCAGCTCAGCTTCTTTTTAACTTGCGTTAAAGATATCTTACCAACTGTTGTGTTAAGCCATGGGACTAAACAAGAGTTGAAGAGACCCTTGTAACAGAGACCATGTCGCTTGAGGAGGTCTGGTTCATATGGGATGTATGAGATTAGATCTAGCGACCTATGTATAGTAACACCATTAGGCGTTAGCTGATGTAGGTAGGAATGCCTTTCTTGCTAATGGCGAGGATACTATCGAGGAGAGGCTGGCGATGTGGCACGAAGGGTAGCGGGATACCTTATGCATGGGATAATTAACAGGAAGGGCAGAATCTGTTGAGTCCCTTTGATAGAGCATTTGGACTGGTGCAATAAGCTTGCTTGATTCTGGACAATTCTTTGAGGAGTGTCCCTGCCTGTTGCATTTGGAGCACCAATTAGGAATGCGACCACGTTGGAGCTTTGTTCCTCCACATCTCCATTTTTTCCTGAAAGGACGCCACAAAAAACTCTTCCTTTGGGAGAGATCAAAGGATCTTGAGTGGGACTTCTCTTCCGTGTGAGCACGGACACAGGATGTTTTATCCTTGTACTTGAATTGAGAATGCCTTTCATCACATGCAGATCCCAGTTTTGTACCAGCAGCTTGTCCGGATTCTTTGAAGAATCTCTTTTGATCAAGGAGTTTGTCATGAGCATTCAAGATTAGCTGGTAAAGGCCACCAATAGAGGTCTGAGCAACCATCATGTCTTTGGATTCCAGAGATCGAAACCATTCGTTGCCGAGGAACTCTGGGAAGGAGTTGAGGAACGCTTGTCGTAACATGACATCATCAACACCATTGAGACAATAGAAACGCTTAGACGTCCGAGTTCTAAGGCGCCCTTGGGCAAGGAATCTTTTGATGACCCTGTCAAGGGTATAGGGTTGCAACTCCGTTGTACACCAGGTAAGCTTTTCTACACTTCGTTCTCGCCATTTGTGAGGCGGAATATCGCCGAAGGTGAGCCTCTGTCGGGTATCGGCCTGGATAATAAGTACCGGAGTTTTCTGATTCTCTGGCGACGTCGTCTGAGATGCAAATTCCTCTCGGATCATCGTTGGTTCGGACCGTTGGTTATTTGTTGGTTCAGTTGACTTTGAACAGATGTTCAAAGGCTTCTGTGGCATCAAACTCTTCTTCCTTTTGTGAAGAGAATGAATCAACCACGGGTGGCTTGTCAAGGTGGGAGGAAAGAGCCAGTAGAAATTGGGAAAGGCTGCATTTGCAATTAGAGAAATTGAGGGGGCTCTGGAGGAAGCACCTGTAATAGGATCGGGACATTCTGGTTGGGGTCTTTGGAGCAGTAGGTATAGGTTGGGTTGGAACAAGGATGTTAGGTGGAAGATTTGGGCAAGGGGGTGTGGGTGGTGTAGAGGCCCAAAGGGAGAGAGAAGGGGATGCCTCGTTGTAGGCTGGCTGGAAGGCTGGAACGGATGGTGTGGGTGGTTGGATTAGTTGGCTGGTGGATAGTGGTTTAGAGGCCCAAAGGGAAAGAGAAGGGGATGCCTCGTTGTAGGTAGGCTGGAAGACTGATTGGTGGGTAACAGCTGGGTTGGCGAGAGGTATTGTGGGTGGTTTCCAAAGACCATCCTGGAATGCGGCTATTCTTTGTTGTTCCTGCTGTCGCTCTAGATTTGTAAGCTGAGCTTTGAGGAACTCTATCTCTCGTACCTTTCTTGTCAGGGAGGAGGAAACCTGGGGAGATGGCGGAATACGGGCAAGCTGGAGTGATTGCTGGTGGAGGGCTTGGATCTTGAGACGGATCTCAGTTGTCATGCTTTCAAGAGATTGAACCCTTTGAAGAGAGATCGTCTTGGATCTGGACAGTCTGGCTCTGCTGAGATATGATTTGTTCTAACGCGTTGCTCTGGGCGACCGCGTTTTTGCTTTGCCAGTTAAGGGTAGTTTCTGCTGTACTGACAGGGGGTAAGTTAAAGGCTGTAGGATTCTTGGCTTTCCAAGCATGCTCTGTTCTTTGATCGGGAGGTTCAAACGGTCGAATGGATCGGAAGTTTGCTTGATACTCCCTCTCGATATCCGAGGGTGAAGCAAGCATATAGTCATCTCTTTCCATATCCGTGGGTGAAGCAAGCATATGGCAAGTCAAGGGGACTGGATGGACAGGTGGATGGAGCACTGGGCTTTTGTGGATGATGGACAAGGCCTTTTGGTAATAAGGAGAAAGGTTGGGAAGAGGGGAAGGCTTGCAAGGCTGAGGAGGTGGATTAGGCTTAGGAGGCTTACAAGGATCAGGAGGTAGTTTAGGCTTGGACGGTGTTCTATCTGAATAAAGGACATAAAAGTCAAATTTACCAGATGGTTCACCGAGGGTTCCTACGGCTGGGTCACCTTCTTCGTATCTCTTCTGTAAACTCTTTTGAGAAGAGTTTTTCTTTGTTTTGAGATCTTCGTCCATCAAGACCCTAGAAGCATCATCTAGACAGTCTGAACAGTTACAAACATCATACGGACAGTGAACAATAGGTTGGACCATATTGATCTCTGTAGGAAAGACTTTGGGCGGGATGTTTGTTTGCTGTGGAGATGAAAACTTTACTTCAACGAGGCCATTTTCATGACGCACAAACTCTGGATGTGCACTGCTTTGCACAGGAGCCGGAGGGGCTTGATGAGTCTGCTCATAGTTGGTTACCCAACGCTCAGGGAGGAGCTTGAGTAGTTCTGCTCGTGAAAGTTGTCTTGGGACATAGGTGCACGTTGGTGTAGCACTAGAATCAATATCAAGGAGAATAGCATCTCCTGAGTCTTGGCCGGGGACCATGAGGTCCAAAGAATGATTCTGTACTCTGTACGCCATCTGATAATGAAACGTTGCTTGGAACGTATTCACCTGGGCAGTACCACCAATCTGGATCTGGGCTTTTAAGGCTGTCAGCAAGGAGGGGTCGTTGAGAGGCATGTTAAAGTTAGGGTAGAACGTTACAAAGACTGTTCCGGCGTTTAAGGTTGTTTGTATCGTACCAATACATGCGTGTTGGTATTCAACAAATCTTGTGTCCACCAGAGCAATTCTTGAAAACGCTGGGAGTCCTTTCCGACCATGAAAAGTAAGGGCGAGCCTGACTGCTCCAAAGTGGATATGGGTGTATCCTTGGGAGAGAGTCCGGGTAGGTCGAAGGGACAAAGCAACTAGGTGCTCGAGGTAGTTCCCATCGGTATGAGTCAAACCGAGGCTTGAACATACTTCTTACTACCCGAGGCTTGTTGTTCGGAGGAAGAACCTATGATCTTCTTTACTTTTCTGGAGAAAGAAATATGGGGTTTAGAAAATACATGGTAAGGATTGACTATGGGTAGTTGGGAGATAGGAATTTTCGACTCATCAGGAACATAAGATATTTCATATAATTGATCTATCTTAGAGGCTGAAGATTGTCGGAAACTAGATGAGGGAAATAGAGAGGAGGTAGAGGTAGAAGACATGATTAAGAACTGAGAACTGGAGGCACACAACTAATTCACTTCCTTTCCAATACTTTCCGAGACAAACTGCGACCTCTTGTCGTCTTACCAAGTCTCCAGGACTCGACTGACAAAGGACGAATTAGGCTTTAATCCAGGAAGGCTCAAGTTCTGGCTTCGGTCTTGGTTTTCAGGCTGTGAGAGATCAGGAAGTCGGTCCTGCAGACACAACACTTACTGGTCCGAAGACTTGTTCCAGGACTACAAAACTTGGTTTTCAGGATGTAAGAGATCAGGAAGTCGGTCCTGCAGACACAAATAATCACAACGGGTTCAATTGCACATAATTAAACTCAACCTAGACTTGAGTAAACCCAACCAAACGGTTTCCAAACTTCGTAAGGATCGAAACTAGTGTTCAACATGTTCAAATCTTCCCTAGAGTCGACTCCGTTGAGTCTTTACTAAAAATTCCCAATTTTGGAGAAATTGAAGCTATGTGCTTCATAACCCAACCTAGGTCATTACTAAGTTCAACTAGGTCATAAATTCACCAAGGCATAGCAATGCATTTCATATTCATCATAGAGTCCAATTTGAGGATAAATTACATAACAACATACCAACACATCATATAGGCTATAATTAGGGCATTCTCATATAGCACCACTTCAAGCAACTCATAACATGAATGTATCTAACATGTTCATAATCTCAAATAGACAAGATGAAAGAGTATTAAAATCTTTGATAGACATGAAATCATCCTATACATGCTTCTAACAAGCTCAAGATTTCAAAATACAAGGTAAAGGCATAAGAAGCATATATGTGTCCTCATTGACCTCAATCATCATAAGCTTTGTTTTCCTTAGGGTCAATGAGAACTAAAACAAAGAAGAAGAGAAGTAACTTACCTACAAACCTCAATCAAGAAATAAAAACGAAAGTAATGTAATCGGTTGGAAGTAATCTACACGTGTTTCTTCGCCTCATAGCTAGGGCTTGAGCAATGGAAGAAGGAATCAAGGAGGACCAAAAAGAATGCTTCAAGAAGCCATGGGAACCCTCAAGAACTCTCTCTCTCACGTTTTTGAAAAAACCTTCAGCAAATGACGAGTCCTCAGGCTGAGTTGTGGTGTTAGTGAAGTCAAATGTCTAGTGGGACAAGTGTCAAAACAATGTGGTCCCTTTTAATCTGATTTTGGCTTGTTTAATCCACTTAATCACTCACTAATCCACTCTTAAAATATATTAATAAGGTTAGGTTATAAGTAATGAGGGTTAGGGAGGTTTAGGTGGGGTTTAGAAAGAGTTTTGGGTAGGGGTTTAGTAAGTGCGATCGAATCGACCGTCGATGCAGAAAATCTTTGTTTTTCCGGAAATCGTCTTTGTTCGGTTGTGGAGGCCGAACCTCCTTCATAATGTTCGGTTCTTGTGGCCGAACAATGCCCAAGATGTTCGGTTGGCATGGTGGAACGATTCCTCGAGCCATACGCTAGGTCAAACAAAGTCCTGATTTGCACGTATAACGCGTATAAGGCATAAACAACTCAAAGAAGCAATGGAATGAGTACCAAGGGTCTTAAACAATGATAAAAGTCTCTCAAGGTCTTGGCTAAGTCTAAAAGATCAAATCCCGAGCAAGAACAAGCCAAACTAGAGCATACAAGGCAATAGGCGTTCGATACGGCAATTATGGCTCGATCCAGGAATGCAATTAAATCAAACATGTTAGGGATACTACTAGCATGTTAAATACACCTTCCAATCATGTTAAACAAGTATAGAGGACAAGTTATACAAGTAGGTTTCGGGTCCTCACAAGGCAAGCACACAATGTTCATGCAAGAATTACGGGGTGTTACATAAATGCTCATACGTAAACACTTAAGATTAGAATCCGGGCCCAGCCCTCAATGTTCAAACCATGGGTCCAACTTTCAAATGATCATAATATGGGTTTCAATCCTCAAATGATCACAACTCATCAGTTTTCTTAATGAGTACCTCGTTACATTCATCCAACCTAGGATGAGAAATGGGAGCTCGATATCGTGCTAGATGGCGCTAATATTTAGACCACATCCCACTATTGGCCAAATAGTGAGGAGAAAGGGTACTTCAATGCGATTCATAGCGAATGTTTCCAAAGGCTATGAATCGTCCCATTGCCGACAAAATGACCAAGACGCCAGCTGGACTCAAATCAAGATGCTCAAGTAGATATTTACTTGAATAAACCAATAAGGACCAAGTCCATCACGAAAGGACTCATCAAATCAAGTAGGTCATAATGCTCTACAAAACCCAATAAACAATACACATAAATGTACACACTTAACATGTTCAACTAACTTGGAAGTTTAGTTCAAGAACCACATATTGAGGTATTCATAATCCTCAAGTCACCACCAATGCAAGAATAGCTTATAAACTCAATAAATCACAATGTGAGGTCTACTATAGTCCTGTACTCAAGATTAAACCAAAGATTATTACTTAGTCTAAGAACAACCACAAACCAAGGCTTAGCATTTATCTTCACTTAAAAGCACATCGGACTCAACCACAGTCCCACTCGTCGTTTGTAATCGACATCCTCAAGACCAATCTCATGAATGACAAGACTACGCCGTAGTCCAAATCCCACAAGTATTTTGATGTACACGCGACTAAATTCCCTAGAATGAATTCATTTAATAATCATTATTAAATAGTACTCGAGACCATGGGTTGGTCTCTAATGCTCCGTGCTCTACGAGCACACTCTAAATAATCCTCAATAAGTATCCATAACATAGGTGTCACGATTGACAATTTGATATGCTCAAAAGCACAAACATAACCAACCAAACCCGAACATCGTAGGGTTTCAACCCAAAGCTCATTATTATATTATTGACCTTACGATGACTCCGTTGAGTCTTAATTCTACATTTCATTCTTTATGTGTTTCATAAACCCACAATTAAACACTTCATTCATATATAGAACAAAATACCAAAATTCATTTAGGCTTGATTCCCAAGCCTAAAAATCCAAGAACTCATCATAATCATAGTCAAAGGAAACCCAAATGTCATAGGATTTCAATCCGAGTTCATTAACACATTATTGAACTTAATACGACTCAGTTGAGTCTAAATACTAAGTTTCATTCTTTATACATTTCATCAATCTCAACATTTACGCCCACTTCAATTAATAACAATTTCACCAATAATTCGGGCTTGATTCTCAAGCCCTAAAATTAATAACAAAACCCAACATAAATCATAACCCATTTCTTACAACACATAATATCATTCAAATCATTTCATTCATGCTATTAACAAGTTCAAACTTCCAAAAATCCCCAAAATGGGCATACATAGCACATCAAGTGTTCATTGCCTACAAATAGCACATAGGTTGTTTTCCTTAGGGCCAATGAACCAAAATCAAAAGAAAGTAACTTACCTAGCTCGGATGAAAACTCCAAAGAACGAAAATCTGATCGGTGAACTTGTTCTACTCGTCGAGGGCTTCAAGATTCCAAAGTTTGAAGGAAATCCGACGGTTGGATCTTTGTGGATCGAAGGAAGAAGGAAGCTAGGCTCAAAACCCCAAGCTCTTTCTCTCTAATACGTATGGAAGGATGGGGAAGAAATGAGGAGAATTTCTAATTCAAATGGGTTTGGGTATTTATACCCCCAAAAATAAAGAGGCACAATAGGGATTTCCTAGTACAATTAGTAGAGATTAGAGTAATCACTCACTAATCTAACCTTAATTAACTTCCAACTAATGTTAGGACATGTTTAGGGCTAAGTATGGGAGGTTAGGAAAGGCTTTAGAGGGTTTGATGAGGGTAGGATAGGTATTTCTCACAAATATCAAAACAGGCAAAGAGGGTCGGGGCACCTTGCGGTCGCAAGGTCCCTAGAGCATGCGACCAAGCTCTCCAAATTTCTTCCTTGGATACCGATGACCTTGGGGCAAGGTCCTTTCCTGCGGCCGCAAGCCTCCTGCACTAAAAAAAGGGCTTAGAATTCAACCCCAAATGACCTCAAACACATAACCAAACAAACAAGGTTCAAACCCCATCCAAAGTAGGTCTAGAACTCCCATAAACACCTCACAAACAACTCCCGAAACAACTCGGAGCGAAACCGAAGAGGTGCAACAACGCAACCGAAACGCATTTAATGAACTAGCAATTGAACGAGTAATGAAAGGAGACTTTAAGGCAAGTCTAAGGGCTAATGAAGAAGCTTGAATACTTCTAGAAAGTTGAATAACAACTAGGGAAATAAGAACTCCAAAGGAGAGACGACATTGACTCAATCCCCGAACTACGCGATAGACGAATGCTATCTCCAAAGCTTCCAAATCATCGATAGACTTAAGGAACACCTCCAACTTGAAGTCTAATACATCTAAACATGTTAATCAATCATCATGTAGAGGTCTAGGATCAAACCGAGGTCTCGAACACAAAACGCAAGCAAACTCTCAATCGCTGCCGCATTCCGACTATCGCCGAAGTCACGACTTCGTGACTTTAGCAAGTCAACAACTATATGGCCTCTCTTAATAGTGTTTTGGTCTTAATGTGATCTCATACACATCTAGACAATCTCACAACCATTCATATAATCAACAAAGGAAGAAATGCGAGTATGGCACGCAAAACCGAGCTAACGAAGACGGTGCCATGTTACATTCTCCACTTAAAAGAATTCGTCCCCACCAAACCGCAACACAACCATTGTTAGATCAACACTCAACCGCGATACGTCGAGACAACGACATGTTGTCTCTAATCACGGGTGAACACTTAGTTCAAAACCATCAACCTCGACTCGAATCTTCGAGTCTTCCACCACATACTACACAAGGGTCAAACTAATAATCCAAATTTGAAGGTCCACTAATCCCCTCAATAGACACAACGACCTCAAGCACTTAAGATCGAAAAT
>CM028384.1:44388703-44460557 GCA_013146195.2 Codonopsis lanceolata | reverse complement strand
CGATGGATCTTGGGTGTTGATAAGGGTGGATAAGGTGCGCTATGGAATAAGCCGAGGCTTCGGGTCCTGGTTAGGAAAGAATCCAGGTTGCAGGCGACTTGTGATCGAATCTCGAAAGTCATATGAGAGTTGAAGAGACCATACTTGAGAGACCATGTCATGTCGCTTGAGGAGTGCAGTTCATATGGGATGTATGAGATTAGATCTAGCGACCTATGTATAGTAACACCATTAGGCGTCACTGATGTAGGTAGGAATGCCTTTCTTGCTAATGGTGAGGATACTATCGGTGGGAGAAGCTGCGATGTGGCTTCGAAGGGTAGCCGGGATAACCTTGCATAGGATCATTTACGGGAAGGGGCGAGAATCTGTTGAGTCCTTTTGATAGAGCATTTGAATTTGGTGCAATAAGCTTTTTGATTCGGAACCATTCTTTGAGGTATCTGCGCATTGCATTTGGAGCACCAATTAGGTATGCGACCACGTTGGAGCTTTGTTCTTCCACATCCCATTTTTTTGAAAGGGCGCCACAAAAACCTTTCCTTTGGGAGAGATCAAAGGATCTTGAGTGGGACTTCTTTTCAGGTGTGAGCACGGACCGAGGATGTTTTATCCTTGTACTTGGATTGAGAGTGCCTTTCATCACATGCAGATCAGTTTTGTACCGGCCCGGCTTGTCAGTTCTTTGATGAATCTCTTTTGATCAAGGAGTTGTCATGAGCATTCAAGATTAGGTAAAGGCCACCAATAGAGGTCGAGGAACCATCATGTCTTTGGATTCGGAGATCGATATCATTCGTTCTAGGAACTGCGGGAAGGAGTTGAGGCGCTTGTTGTAACATAACATCATCAACACCATTGAGACAATAGAAATGCTTAGGCAGTCCGACTTAAAAGGCCATGGGCAAGGAATCTTTGATGACCTGTCGAGGGTATAGGGTTGCAACTCAGTTGTACACCGGGTAAGCATTTCTACACGTTCTCGCCATTTGTGGGGCGGAATATCAGAGAAGGTGAGCCTTTGTTGGGTATCGGCCTGGATAATAAGTACGGAGTTTTCGATTCTCTTGCGGCGTCGTATGAGATGCATATTCCTCATCATTACGGACCGTTGGTTTTTATTGTTAGTTACAGTTGACTTTGAGCAGATGTTCAAAGGCTTGTGGCATCAAACTCTTCCTTCCTTTTGTGAAGAGAATGAATCAACCACGGGTGGCTTGTCAAGGTGGGAGGAAAGAGCCGGTAGAAATTGGGAAGCTGTGCATTTCATGATTAGAAGAAATTACGGGGCTGGAGGAAGCACACTGTAATAGGATCGAGACATGCGGTTGGGGAGTCTTTGGGGCAGTATAGGTTGTTGGTTGTAACAAGGATGTTAGGTGGAGCGATTAAAAATTTGGCAGGAAGATTGGAGCAGTGTGTGGGTGGTGTAGAGGCCCCGAAGGGAGAGAGAAGGGGATGCCTCGTTGTAGAAGAATTTGGAAAGGCTGGAGCAATTTGGTGTGGGTGGTTGGACTAGTTGGTGGGTGGATAGTGGTGTAGAGGCCCAAAGGGAAGAGAGAGAAGGGGATGCCTCGTTGTGTTAAATTTGGAAGGCCGATTGGTGGAGTAGCAATTTGGGTTGGCGAGAGGTATTGTGGGGGTTTCAAGACCATCTGGAATGCGGCTATTCTTTGTTGTTCATCTTTGTCGCTCTAGATTTGTAAAATTTGAGCTTTGAGGAACTCTATCTCTCGTACCTTTACGGTCGGGGAGGAGGAAGCACAGGGAGATGGCGGAATACGGGCAAGGCTGGGTGATTCTTGGTGGAGGCTTGGATCTTGAGGCGGATCTCGGTGTCATGCTTTCAAGAGGCGAACCCTTGAAGATCGTCTTGGATGCAGTCGATCGCTCTGTGAGATATGATCGTTCTACTTGGCGTTGCTCTGGCGGCGCGTTTTTGCTTTGCCGATTAAGGGTAGTTCTGGCTGCCTAACGGGGGGGTAAGTTAAAGGTTGATGAGCTTTCAGCATCTACTGTTCTTTGATCGGGAGGTTCAAGCGATTGAATGGATCGGTTTGCTTGGTACTCCCGGTGCCCAGGCCTCCATCCACTGTCCATCCAAATTCCCTTGACTTGCCATATGCTTGCTTCACCCACTGGATATGGAAAGGGATGACTATGCTTGATTCACCCTCGGATATCGAGAGGAGTACCAAGCAAACTTCCGATCCATTCGATCGCTTGAACCTCCCGATCAAAGAACGAGCATGCTTGGAAAGCCAAGAATCCTACAGCCTTTAACTTACCCCCTGTTAGTACAGCAGAACTACCCTTAACTGGGTAAAGCAAAAACGCTGGCCGCCTGCAGCAACGCTGCTAGAACAGATCATATCTCAACAGAGCTGATCGACAGATCCAAGATGATCTCTTCAAGGGTTCGCCTTGAAAGCATGACACCGAGATCCGCCTCAAGATCCAAGCCTCCACAAAGAATCACTCCAGCCTTGCCCGATTCCGCCATCTCCCTGTGTTTCCTCCTCCCCGACCGTAAAGGTACGAGAGATAGAGTTCCTCAAAGCTCAGCTGACAAATCTAGAGCGACAGCATGAACAACAAAGAATAGCCGCATTCCAGATGGTCTTTGAAACCCCCACAATACCTCTCGCCAACCCAAAGTACTCCACCAATCGGCCTTCCAAATAACTACAACGAGGCATCCCCTTCTCTCCCCTTTGGGCCTCTACACCACTATCCACCAGCCAACTAGTCCAACCACCCACACCAGCCGTTCCAGCCTTCCAGTCAGCCTACAACGAGGCATCCCCTTCTCTCTCCCTTTGGGCCTCTACACCACCCACACCACCCTGCTCCAAATTCTTCCCGCCAAATTCTTTAATCGCTCCACCTAACATCCTTGTTACAACCCAACAACCTATACCGGCTGTTCCAGCACCCCAACCAGAATGTCCCGATCCTATTACAGGTGCTTCCTCTGTAGCCCCTGTAATTTCTCTAATTGCGGAAACAGACCCAGTTTCCCAATTTCTACTGGCTCTTTCCTCCCACCTTGACAAGCCACCCGTGGTTGATTCATTCTCTTCACAAAAGGAGGAAGAGTTTGATGCCACAGAAGCCTTTGAACATCTGTTCAAAGCTGAACCAGAACCAACAGTCAAACCAACGGTCCAGAATGATACAGAGGAACATGCATCTCAGACGACGTCGCAAGAGAATCAGAAAACTCCGGTACTTATTATCCAGGCCGATACCCAACAAAGGCTCACCTTCGGCGATATTCCGCCCCACAAATGGCGAGAACGAAGTGTAGAAATGCTTACCTGGTGTACAACGGAGTTGCAACCCTATACCCTTGACAGGGTCATCAAAAGATTCCTTGCCCAAGGGCGCCTTAGAAGTCGGACGTCTAAGCATTTCTATTGTCTCAATGGTGTTGATGATGTTATGTTACAACAAGCGTTCCTCAACTCCTTCCCAGAGTTCCTCGGCAACGAATGATATCGATCTCTGGAATCCAAAGACATGATGGTTCCTCAGACCTCTATTGGTGGCCTTTACCAGCTAATCTTGAATGCTCATGACAAACTCCTTGATCAAAAGAGATTCATCAAAGAATCCGGACAAGCTGCTGGTACAAAACTGGGATCTGCATGTGATGAAAGGCACTCTCAATCCAAGTACAAGGATAAAACATCCTGTGTCTGTGCTCACACGGAAAAGAAGTCCCACTCAAGATCCTTTGATCTCTCCCAAAGGAAAGGTTTTTTGTGGCGTCCTTTCAGGAAAAAATGGGGATGTGGAAGAACAAAGCTCCAACGTGGTCGCATACCTAATTGGTGCTCCAAATGCAACATGCAGAGATACTCCTCAAAGAATGGTTCAGAATCAAACAAGCTTATTGCACCAGTCCAAATGCTCTATCAAAAGGACTCAACAGATTCTGCCCTTCCTGTAAATGATCCCATGCAGAAGGTTATCCTGGCTACCCTTCAGAAGCCACATCAGCAGTCTCTCCTTACTGATAGTATCCTCACCATTAGCAAGAAAGGCATTCCTACCTACATCAGGCTGACGTCTAATGGTGTTACTATACATAGGCTGCTAGATCTAATCTCATACATCCCATATGAACCAGACCTCCTCAAGCGACATGGTCTCTGTTACAAGGGTCTCTTCAACTCTGTTACATGGGACTTTCGAGATTCGATCACAAGTCAGGTTTCTGGCAACCAGGGATTCTTCCTAACGAGGACCCGAAGCCTGCTTATTCCATACCTGGCCACCCTTATCAACACCCAAGATCCACGTTCCAACCAAATGATACCTTATCGTTCTCCTCTGATAAGGTTTCTCAGCCACAACCCTACTTTACTCAAGGATCGTACAGACTGTTGGATACTCTATCTTCAGAGATCCAGCTGCTTCCCATTCTAAAAAAGGGTCCTCCCCCTGGACAATAATGCAATCATCCACAGGGGTCACACCAATCAATCTGCTGGCAAATACTGTGCCTCTTTTAAAGATTTCTACTATCTCAAAAAGAGGTGTCCCACAGCCGTACGCAAGTAACGGTTATTGGGCAGCGGACTTTCTTGACCAAAGCAAAGGCAGAAGATTCCAATTCCATCCAATCAGGTTCTCCTTTCCAGATGGAATGGCTTTGTCTTCTTCCTCTTCCCGCATGCTCCAATACAAGCGAAAGGCTCTTCTCCGGGCACGTTCTTCAAGATGGGAAAAATGGTTCCCCTCGCGGAAGTTCACTGCTAAACGTCCCAAAAGGCCCCCACATGTTCCTGCAAAAACTTCTTACGCCTATAAAAAGGGACGAGCAATCTCCATGAAACCCAACCTTGAAAACTATATTCCAATGGTGCCCTCCAGCAGATCTGCCTCTTCCTCTTCCTCCATCCCGGAACCAACAATCCATGTCCTTTCCCTTCCCGGTGAGATAACGGAAGCCATTGCTGACATTACCCTCAAGCAACGTGCCACACCAAGTTATCAGAATTTTCTCACCATCCTTCTTCATCATCATGGACTCTTCATGAAAGGGCTTAAATTCCATCCAGATTATCCTTATCTCGGCTGCTTTCATATCCATGACTGCTCGATTCCCTAAAGAAGCTTTATGTTTCTTTTGGTATTTGTTTGAAGCATATACCATCGGAATCTCGTTCAACTCTGTCAAGCTTCTATCCTATCTCTTCCAGTGCCAGCTTGACAATATCCCGCCTCCTTCCCGCAACCTGTCCAAGCTTTTCCTATGGTTCCTTCCAGCTCACCAATGGACACAACAACTCTCTTCTTGCAGAAAACCATATGTAACCATTGTGTTCAGAAGACCATGCTCATATCTCCCTCCTTCAACCGTCAGAAATCAGAATCAATCATTTGTCTACCATGCCCCCATGGCATTTGTCTTTGATTGGTCTGATATTAATCCAGCAGGGACCAGTTGCATACTGCAAAACTTTGAGTTGTTTATAAATACAAGGAAAGCTCTTGCCCGAGCCAACATGATCGAGCCTCAGACCATTCCTTCTCATATCATGTTAGGTGCACAGTCTTGGACAGACGACCACCCCGTATCATCCAAATGGATCGACGCGTTCGATCAATGGGCCTTGACTCACATCTTACCAATTGTCGAAACATCTGAATCAGCAGAAAGTGAAGGCCCAGACTCCGGTAATAATAGTGACGGAGCTGTCCCAGACCCGTATGATGATGATCCATCGCATCCGGATTCTCGTTGGTAGTCATCGTCAGCGGCATAGTTCTTGTTTTGTTATTTTCTTTTGAATTATTGCCTTTTCTTTGCTTGTAATCAGTGGCTTGGCTTTTTATTTTGTTTGGTTGCAATTAGTGCGCTTAGTGCGCCTTTTCTTTTGTTTGTTTGTAATAGGTAGGGCTTTTAGCCTACTTTTTAGGCTTGCTTTTAGGTAGGTTTGCTTTTTAGGTTTCCTTTATAGGTTTGCTTTTTAGGATTCCTTTTTAAGTTTGTCTTCTAGGCAGAATTATTGGTCCTTGACGTAAGCGCTTGCGTCATTGTTCAATAATTAGTTTGTAATAGTTCTTTCCTGAGCCCTATATAATGGGCCTTATGTTTTCATTTGTAATCAGAGGAAGTGAAGAAAGAAATAAATAGTATTAGGTAGAATCCTCCTCTCTCTTTTCCCTTTTAGGTTTTAGTCTTCTCTTCCCTCCTTAAACCCCCCGATTCTTTGACGGCAGAGCCATACTCTCGATAGCCTGGCAAACTCTCGATAGTCCCTACCCCTGTTTCTCAGAATTGGTTGCCATAGATCACCCCCCTGTCTGTATGACAACAGGGCCACACTCATTTGAAGTCCCTACCCCTGTTCCTCAGATCGGTTGCCGTAACCCTTCTTTCTATCCTTAAACCTGTGTATTTTCTATTTCGGCCAAGTATTGGTGTGGCAGACCAACTTGTGTGCCTCTCCTTCTATTACGTGTTCCCGCCAAGTTTCGGACTAGCAAGCGTAACCCGCGTTGTTATCATTAGAAACCAAACTTGTAGTTTTGGAAGAAGTTTTCGGACCAGTAAGCGGTGTGTCTGCAGGACCGACTTCCTGATCTCTCACATCCTGAAAACAAAGACAGAAGCCAGAACTTGAGCCTTCCTGGATTAAATCCTAATTCTTCCTTTGTCAGTCGAGTCCTAGAGACTTGGTAAGACGACAAGAGGTCGCAGTTTGTCTCGGAAAGTATTGAAAAGGAAGTGAATTAGTTGTGTGCCTCCAGTTCCCAGCTCTCAATGTTTTCTGCTTCCCTTCTATCTCCCTCACCTATCCTACCTAATATCCCCTTAGAACCCTTTTCTAGACCCATTATTTCTTTCTTCAAAGAAAAGTCAAGAAAAATCACGAGTTCTTCCTCTCCGTCTCGGTCCAAGACGTTAAAAGGTGTGTTCAAACCTCCAAGTCTGATTCATACCAACTCCCTGCAACTAGTCCTGGACACCGGCTGGTTGCCCTATCCATCCTGACGATTTCAGTGGCGGTGGCAGACGTCGCAGTTTTTGTCAGTTGTATAATTATCTAGTGTATATTTCTTTAAAAGTTGGTGTGTTTTTTCTTTTACCTTTGTAATAGGTAGTTTGAATTTTCTTTTGTGTGTAATATTGGTTTTTGGCGTTAGCGCTGACGTCATCAATCAATTATTAGTATGTAATAGTTTGTTTTATTCCCTTCCTCGAGAGGAAGTGAAGAAAGAAATAAATAGTAAAGTTTATATACTCTTTCTCTCTCTCTTGTGTCTTAAACACATACTCCCCGGTGTGGCAGCCCGGTTCCTCCCTCCGTCTGTCCCTCTGTAGGTCGAGTCTTCTCTCTCTCCCTCCAGTCTTACAGGTCTTCTATAGATCTGCCTTAACCCCCTCCAATCTTTGATAGATCAAGAGATTCCCTTTGAGCTTTCACATATCTACCTTGCAAGGAAAACTTGTCACTAGATATAAAATTCACATTTTCATGACAAGTCATTTCATTGTTGTGTGCAAGTGTAGAACCATGCAAAGAATTGGAATAACAATGAAGATTTTTATCAAAAGGATATTTGGGATGAATGTCTTGGAAGACTTCATCCACACATTTGTCAATCACATCAACTCTTGAACATTCTTCCACTTCCCCGGGATATTTCATGGCCTTAAAGACATTGAAGGTGACTTCTTGATCATGCACCCTCATAGTGAGTTCTCCTTTTGCCACATCAATCAAGGTTCTCCCGGTTGCCAAGAAAGGTCTTCCAAGAATAATTGGCACCTCACAATCTTCTTCCATGTCAAGCACTAAGAAATCCGCCGGAAGGATAAGCTTATCAACTTTCACAAGAACATTCTCAATAACACCCTTGGGATAAGCTAGAGACCTATCCGCCAATTGAAGAGTAACGGAAGTAGGCATAGCTTCATCCAATCCAAGATTCCTATAAACCGACGATGGCATGAGATTAATGCTTGCCCCCAAATCACACAATGCCTTACCCGTAAAGTTTTCCCCAATGGTGCATGGAATTACAAAACTACCTGGATCTTTCAATTTTGGAGGAGGCTTTTGTTGTAGCACGACACTACATTCCTCCTTCAAAGATATAGTCTCATAATCCTCAAGTCTTCTTTTCTTGGAGAGGATATCTTTCACAAATCGGGCATAAGAAGGCATTTGTTCCAAAGCATCGGCAAAAGGAATGTTGATGTGAAGCTTCTTGAAGATTTCAAGAAACTTAAGAAATTGGTTGTCATCCTTTGCCTTTTGGAGCCTTTGCGGAAATGGAGGAGGAGGATACACTCTCTCCTTGACCGGAGGTGGGGGAATTGGCTCAATCTTCTCCTTAGATTTTTCTTGCACTTCTTCACAATTTTTCTCACCCACCTTCTCTTCACCCTTCTCAACTTGCAACTCTCTCCCACTTCTAAGAGTAACCACTTTTCATTGCTTCTTCCCCTTCGGGTTGGTTTCGGTATCACTTGGAAGGTTTCCTTGAGTTCTAGAATTCATGGATGATGCCATTTGACCCATTTGAATTTCAAGGTTTCTCACGGAAGATTGGGTGCTAAGGATTATGGCTTGTTGATCTTGGATAATTTTTAGAAGGTCCTCCATGGGTATTTCTTTCGTTGGTGGAGGTTGAGGTGGATTTTGATTTTGGTAAGGTGGTTGGGTTTGGTATTATGGTTGGTGTTGGTGGGGTTGGTTAGAGAATCCGGGAGGGTTATTGGAATTTCGATTTTGGGTTGAAGAGGAGGGTTGGTTTTGGTTGTTGCTCCAAGAGAAGTTGGGATGGTTTCGCCAACCCGGATTGTATGTGTTTGAATATGGGTTGTTTTGGTTCCAGTTGAAGTTGGAAACAAATTAGATTGATTCCATTTTCAAATGGCAAACATCCGAAGTGTGAGGGCCTCCACAAAGCTCACATGCCACTTTTTGTGGAAGAAGTGTAGCTTGCAAGATCTTGGTAAGCTCGCTACTTGAGCGGTTAAGCTAGTAACTTCGGTTGAAGATTCCCGAACCATGGCAACACTCCTTTGAGCTCCTCTTTCATTCCCCCAAAAGTGATTGTTTGAGGCCATCTTCTCCAACAAAGCATACCCTTCATCAACATTCTTTGTCATAAATGCCCCACCCGCGGCCGCATCAATAGATGTTCTTGTTGATGGAAGCAAACCATTATAGAATGTTTGCACAATCAACCACCGGGGCAATCCATGATGTGAGCACTTCCTCAACATGTCTTTGTATCTCTCCCAAGCTTCATACAACGTCTCACCATCAAGTTGAAGAAAAGAGGTGATGGCATTCCTCAATTGGACCGTCTTTGCCAGAGGATAGTATTTCTCCAAGAAAGCTTGCCTAAGCTCACCCCAATTTGTGATAGATCCCGGAGTCAACGAGTTCAACCACACTTTCGCTTTATCCCTAAGAGAGAAAGGAAACAAGCGAAATCGTATGGCTTCATTCGACACTCCATTCATCTTGAACGTGTCACAAATCTCCATAAAATTCATGATATGATCATGAGCATCCTCGGTCACCAATCCCCCAAATTGAACGTTCCCTTGGATTAGAGAGATGAGAGATGGCTTGATCTCAAAATTGTTGGCGGCCACGGGAGGTCTCACAATTCCCGGTAAATAATCGTTCATGAAGGGAATAGTGAAGTCATGGAGTGACCTCTCTTGCTCAATAGGATTCTCCCTATTTCTCCTTTCATTAGCCCCTTGGGCTTGTTCTCTATTCACCCTTTCATTATCCCTTTGGACTTCTTCTCGGGGCATATATTCGGCACCCTCTTCCGCCATAGGTCTTTGCACTCTACGGTGAAGTCGGATAGTTCTTTCAATTTCCGGATCAATCGGCAACAATGAAGCCTTTGCCGATCCGGTGTGTCGCATACACCTACACACAAGCTCAAAGAACTATACCAAAAGATCAAGTGCAATAGCCCAAGCAACAACAATAAATAAAAACAAGAAAATAAAAATGTCTAAATTACAATCTCAAATGCAACTATTATGATATCTTAAAACAACACCGTGCTTCCCCAGCAACGGCGCCAAAAACTTGTTGGTTGCGCGAACGCAACACGGGCAAGATTACCCGGTCAAACAAGTAATACAGTGATAAAGTAGAGTGTCGATCCCACGAGGAAGCAATTTGGTTGTTTTTAATGAGTACCAAGCACGTTGCAATTTTAACTATATTTAGACTATCGATTTTAAGTGAATTAACTAATTAATTAAACTAAAACAAGAAATTAAATAAAGCAAAATTAAATTGAGGTTGACTTCAATGAGAGAGGATCTAGGGTTTTGATTTTCCATTGGCTCTTCCGTTGTGATTTAATAAGGGGTTGCTATTAAAACTATTCTATTTTTGGAAGTCGGGGATTCAAAAATCACCGTTAAGGGCTTTCGCTTCGTATAACGGTGCTAATTAACGGTATAAATTCACGGGCTTTCGCTACGTATGAATTTATCCAATTAATCGCTTCCAAACACAAAACTCCAATTGACTATTTTAAAGAGGATTAATAACTTGGATTAACCCAACCCAAAACAACTATGTTGTATTTTCCAAAATTATCAAGTCACTTTCATGCACTAAACAATTTTTAAAATCATGTAATGGGTGATCAAATCATTACAAGCATTAAGAGCACAACATAATACCCAAAAATTAATGAATAGCAATTAATAACAAAACCCCAAATTTAAATCACAACATTCAAGCCAACATATATCAAAACCCTAGGCAATTAATTTAGTTCATGATTCAAGGAAGGTAAATCAAATCTTCAATCAAAAATATCATCATTAAATAAAAATATAAATTAAAGTGTATGATACTTTACAATGAAGAAGATGATTGGGGTTCCTTGGCTTCTTGGGCTGAACAATAATGAAGGAACAATGGAGGATGATAATGATGAAGATGTGAAATGGGTGGCTGCTCCTTGGGTTCTTCTTGTTCCTTACAGATTCTTCTTTCTTCTTTTCACCCTTTTTGTTCTGCTTCTGTTCTTTTCTTCCAGCCTTCAGTTCCTCTGTTCAAGCCCTAACCTCTGCCCGAAATTAAGGCTCTCTGAATCTCTCAAGGCTTTGCTAGGGCACAAGGGGGAATTTTAGGAAGTTCAAATAAGCTTTAGAGGCTGAATGGGGAAAGAAAGAGGGACCTGGTTCGCGGCTGGGAAAGGGTTGGAAGGGGGAGAGTTCGCGGGTTAAGGCTGGGCTAAATGATCTGGGGATATGAGGGTAAACGGGTGAAAGGTGGGCATGATAGGCCGGATGGGTTGAGAAAGCCACGGGCTGGACTCGACCCAGAAGCAGGGACGCGCGGGTCAGTCATAGTGGGCGGCGGTGACGTGGCTTCAGGATAATGCGACAACGCATTAATGAGAAGCAGTTTAAGAGATTTGCGCCGGTGCCCCTGGAGAATCAAAGTGCGCTCCGTCTTCCCTGGTGTTTTAATTGCTTCTCCGGTACCCCTGGGTTTCTGAAATTGGCTGGAGAAGTCCCTCTGCACCCAGACTTCGCAAATAAGTCCTCAGATTGCTTCTGTTAGGCTGCTGTTGCCTTTTGTGCTTTGAAACTCTTAACGGAACTTAACGGAAAGTGTCCAAACTTAACATTAGAGCCCGGGATGTCCTCGATTTGCACGTATTGAGCCATACGACCTTAAATATCTTTGAGATACCTGCATGAAACATAAAAATACATAAAAATAGGCTCTCAAATGCAATTAATTATCAACCAAATCTTAAAATAACCTATAAAATTCCGGAAAATTAATGAAAATAATAGAAAATAATAAGCTTATCAAGTACGTTGGTTAAAAAAACAATTTTCCCTTTTGATTATGAAGCTAAACCGAACGCTGCATTGTAACAAATAATAACTGAAAAAACACTGGTCCTTATAAGTTAACTCTATTTCCATTTTATGACTAAGTTCTATTCAAGTTACAATGTACACACTTTCTTTTACTCCTATGTATTTTAAATCCTTTTAGTCCTAAAGCTTCTTTTAACTTCTCTTATCGAATGGTATTGAGGGTCCGTATGGGCTTATAGGATATGAGTTCCACGAATTAATGGGTAGGTGGTAGAAAAGATAAATAGGAAAAACTCTAAATCTTGTACAAACCTACATGAATGATGTTGAAAATGAAGTTGAGAGCTGGATGAGAGTGGTTCAAAGAAATATAAACAATTCAAATCTTGATTCTTCCATGGAAGAAGGGCTACGAAGAAAGTTGAACAAAAATACTCTAATGTGAAGGTATTTGGAGCACTCGAGATCATATACGAGAGAATGGAGCGCTAGATCTTCGTACTTAAATTTTGCACGTGAGGCTTGGAAGATATAGTATATAGAGAGTACGAATGTAATATCTACAATAAATGAAGTTGCAACGCTCATCATCGGAGATGGATCTGAATATGTTGGATATGGTGATATTATTGTTTAGAAGTTGGATGGAACATTAAAGAGGATTGACAAAACTCACCCATGTTACATGCTCCTACATTACCCTTCACTTTATACGTATGGGATGGATGGTTGGGGATTGGGGAATAGGCATTGAATTCACTCCCAGTTCAAATAGGAGTTGATGAGAAGGGGCGTCAGTTAGAGAATTTCATAGTCGTTTATCGCAACAACAAGCCATTGATAGTTATACAGTTGAAACAAGAGCTTTAGCTTATGTGAGGAGAACTTACTTCAGATGAGTTTACTCGATGCTGTTGTTTCTGGCGTTTCTGGCTTTACCATGCATCAGTTGGTAACTAGGAGATATATCTTACCTTCATCTTTCTACCAGTGGTTCATCTAAAATCATGCAGCATTACCAAGATGTCATTGCTGTCTGTCAAACTTTGGGCTTCCCAGATCTTTTTCGTTTACCTACAACTTCAAGTTGGTCTAAAATTTCTTCGGAACTTCAAAGATTTTTTGAAAAACGTATTGAAGATAGGCTAGATATAGTTACTAGAGTGTTTCAACTTAAATTGAAGGATTTGACGATCGAAGGATCTTAATGCAGTACATTTTTTGGTGGTAAAGTAAAGGCATGGATTCAAATAAGATATTACATTATGTATTTATCAATTATCTACCAAATTTTCTTTCAAAAAGCGGAATGATTGTGGAGTATAAATGATAAACATAATGATGACGCCACAAAGTTGGGGTGATTATGATGGATGTCCATGTGATGGACTAAAGCTGATGTGTGTTGGATGAATATGATATATGGGTTTTGTTGTTTTTTTTGGAAATATGCTAGTTCTTTAACCTTTGCTATATAAGTGACCTGAAATGGAGAAGACACCGTTAGGGAGCTGGGAGGTTGTCCCAGCTAAAGCCCTCTGATGTGAGAGTCAGTAACATGGTGGTATTGACCGGTTCTAGGCGTTCTCTACTGCTGTCGTTGATAACTTGTATATATCTTGTGTGTTGTGTGCTTGAGAGTGTGAGATAGAGCGTAACATGTGAATGGTTATGAACAGTCCTATTTATAGTCCAAACCTTGTGCATTAAGCCAAGGTCGTTTGCTGGACGGGGAGACCGACCTTTGGCTGGTTGGCTAGCTGGCGGTCTCCTATTGGATCGTACCTTTGTATGTTATACTTTACGTATCATAAGATGGGTTAGTGGAAAGGAATACGGCTGGTGCAGAGCACGTTAGTGTCGTTCCAATTGAAAGGCAATACCTGGCATGCACAGTACAATGATGACGTTTGGGTGTTTGGCCAAGGCGGGCTGGTACGTCGACCATGGGAATTCCTCGACTATATGGTCAATCATGCTCGCTCTTCACATTATCCTCAATGTCTTGAAGATCCTCAATTGATTGGCTCATTGTTTCCTATTCGGTTAACGGTTATCTTCGACGCCATATCTGTGGTGGGAAGATGGGTCCCCTTAGGACGAGCTGGCGGTCACGTATCCTTCCACGTGGGGGATGCTAGGTCGGGTCCCTTCAGTAGCCCCTGACTTTCCAAGTGCAAGGATTTATCCTTAAGTTGGAAAGTTCAGCTCGAATTGTTTTTGTCATGTCGCCGAGCATAATTTTATCCTCGGATATTCGATCACGTAGGACACTTGTTCATGGTCGTTTTGTTCGGTTTCCCTAGTCGAGTATTGGTGTTTCTTGGGCACTTAGTCTTCATTTGATCGAGCTGGTTAATCAAGGATGAATCTTGTAGAGCCTCCAGGTTCGTGGTCAGCTTGCATGGAGAACTGATGCGTCGTTTGCCATAAATAGAGGGTTATCCAACCGCCATTAGTTGTCAAATCACTTGGTTTTCGTGATCACTGTGTCGTACATCATGACGTCGCCTCTGCAAATCTTTGACACACATTGTTTGGCAATCAGTTAGGTAAGATCCGCGTGTTTTCTAATCGGGTCGACCCGACATCCTCGAGTCGTATAATTGGCGTCTTTTCCGACTTTCCTTATACGTTTCTACAATTTTTTGAGTTCCCCCCCCAAACATACTTTGAAGGCGAAAATTTTCTTCCCGCTATTTCCTTAATTTCTTGTTTCCTCCAACCGTTCTCCCCTCTTGCAATTTAGTTCCCCAGGTTCGCCTTCTTCTTCTAGTTCTATTGTAGTCAATTTTGTTGTTTTTGAGTTTGATTTGAGCGAGTTATAGGTCTGTTTTCCATTCCAGCGAGTCAGTCGCCGTTTTCTATTATTCTGGTGTTAACTTCGGTGAACGCCTTTTTCAGGTCCTCGGTCTTGCTTACTCTTTCCTCGAACGCGCCTCTTACTCGCAGGTACTTTCCTTTTCATTCATTGTTCTTACTTTGTAGTTTCCAAGTTAGGTTTCATGAGACCTATCCCCGATTTCACACCGTATGAATCTTCTCATGCCTCGACTTCTTCCTCAGCTAGTTCTGTTACCGTATCACGGTCGGGGATGAGGATAAAAAATGTGAGTCCGGATCCAGTGTATGCTCGGTCTCCTACTAGTTGAAGGGTATATTTTTAGACCGATGGGGCTTGGAAAATCGTTTTGCCTAGCCGAGCAATGACCCTTTTGATGAGAAAGGGGTATGACCCTTTGTTTGTTTTTTTGGCTGGAGCCCAGCCGAAGAGAATTGTGTGATGAACAGTTGTCTGAATTCATCCCAAGTTTCGACCGAATTCAGTTGGAGACCGGTGTACCATTTCAAGGCCTTTCCCTGCAAAGTTCCGATGAAGATCTTTCCCCAGGCATCTTCATCATTGGGTGCCACGACATTCATCTTGACTTCAAAGCTGGCTACGTGGTCGACTGCACTTGTAAGGCCGTGATAGGAGTCGAAGTTGGGCATTTTCTTTTCGGGCAAAGGAGCTTTTCTCATCCTTTCTTGAATGGTCCATTTTTTTTGCTAAAGGGAGCATAATTGGTTTACCCTTTTCCATGGCTTCAAGCCTCCCTCGAAGGAATTTCATCTCTTGTTCGACTGCTAGGGATGGTGTAGGTGTCGACCTATGTACCTCGGTGGTCGCGTTCCGACCACTCATTTGATGTCATGTTCCTGATTGTTGAGGCTGTGTGCAATGCTCGCAGGTTTTGCTTTTCATCACCTCAGTCCTTGGCCTCAACTCACCTTCCTCGCTTTTTTCTCTTGTGCGAGAAGGAGGACAGTCAAATTCGTCGGGGGAGGTCAATCGACTGTGCATGCTCGGTTTGGGTACGTGCTCGACCATCCTTTTTCCCAGTCTAGACTTCGCGTTAGGGTGAGGTGTAGCTTTCTTCTTCCCTTTACCCTTTGACGTGGTCCCTTTATTGGCTGGGTCTTGCTCCCGTGCGACCATTGCATTGGTTGTGATTCTTGCCTTTTTGCTTAGCTCGAACATTTTTAACACGGCCTCTTGGATTCCTATGAGATGAAGTCTCTGGCGTTCCCAGAACTTTAGCTCTTCAAGGCATTTCTCTTGCTCGTTTACTTGTGTGTTTTTACCAGCTCGAGAGCTCACAATCCGAACCTCATCCTCCTCTTCTTCGTCCTCGGTGAAGGAGGTGCCTGCTTGGTTAATATCGGCTCCCAAGTTACGGACAACGTCTATCATGCCCCTCCCCCTAAAGCTTTCAAGCTGGGGGTGACCAGTTCTATCTCCATAAGCTTGCTCGTCGTCGAGGGGGGTTGCATGGTTGGAGTGGCATTGTTTGCTCCCTGTTGGTTTTGTTTTTTGAGTGTGTGTTTTTCCATGGTTTTCAATTATAGTGAGAAGAAAAAGAAGAAATGAAAAGAGATTTTGATTGCCGGCAATGGAACCACTTGATCACGCCACAAAGTTGGGTGATTATGTTGGCTGTCCACGTGATGGACTAAAGCTGATGTGTGCTGGATGAATAGGATATCTGGGCTTTGTTGTTTTTCTGGAAATATGCTAGTTCTTTAACCTTTGCTATATCTGTGACCTGAAATGGAGAAGACATCATTAGGGAGTTGGGAGGTTGTCCTAGCTAAAGCCCTCCGGTGTGAGAGTCAGTCAGGGTGGTATTGACCGATGCTAGGTGTTCCCTAAAGCTGTCGGTGATAACTTGTATATATCTTGTGCGTTGTGTGCTTAAGAGTGTGAGATAGAGCGTAACATGTGAATGGTTATGAACATACCTATTTATAGTCCAAACCTTGTGCATCAAGCCAAGGCCGTTTCCTGGACGGGGAGACCGACCTGTGGCTGGTCGGCTAGTTGGCGGTCTCCTATTGGATCATACCTCTGTCTGTTGTACTTTGTGTATCAGAAGGTGGGTTTGTGGAAAGGAATGCGGCTGGCACAAAGCATGTTAGTGTCTTTTCAATTGAAAGGCAACACTTGGCATGCACAATACAATGATGACGTTCGGGTGTTTGGCCAAGGCGAGCTGGTACATCGACCATGGGAGTTCCTCGGCAATATGGTCGATCATGCTCGCTCTTCATATTATCCCCGATGTCTTAAAGATCCTCGGTTGACTGGCTCGTGGTCGCCTATTCGGTCAGCGGTCATCTTCGACGCCATGTCTGTGGTGGGAAGGTGGGTCCCCTTAGGTCGAGTTGGCGACCACATATCCTTCCATTTGGGGGATACTAGGTCGGTCCCTTCACATAACATGCATAATATATTAAACATAATACATTTTTCATGAAACCCGACTAAAATGACCCTAAGTGAAGATAAATAAGAACTTTATAGGGTGGTCGGCTTGACCACCCGCCCCTGCTGTGGCCTGCCAGCCACTCGACCCCTCCCATCGCCACCAACCGCCAAGATTTAACATTTTACCCTGGTCACGAAATCATTTTAGTTAAGTTTCATAAAAATATGTATAGTTTAAGCTATTTTAAATTAAATTCTAGCAGACAAAAGAAAAAAAGAAAAGAAAAATCAAGGAAAGAGGGAAATGATGGCGGGAAATGCTCGTATGCGGACTCGAAACTCCCCATCCCAATATTAAAGATCAAACATACACAAAAAAATCATCTTTGGAAACGCACGTTCAGAAATCATGAAATTAGGGCACGAGAATTCGACGATGAGGCCCAAAGAGGAGGAGGAGGAGCCCGCCGGAGAAGACAGAATCAGCACATTACCGGACGACTTAATCCACAGCATCCTCTCCTTCATCGACATCAAATTCTCAGTCCAAACTTCCGTCCTTTCCTCCCGTTGGAAGCTCATTTGGACAACCCTCCCCCACCTCAACCTCCATAGTAGGCACTTCCCCACCCTCCCAAAATTTACCAAATTCATAACCCACATTCTCTCTCGCCGTAACCCCGAATCCCAAGTCTCCTCCCTCGATCTCTGTTTCAGGGGTGCCGTCACCCAACTGTTTGTGAAAAAGCTCATCGACTACGCCATCTCCCACAACCTTCAAAGCCTGACTCTCTTCACCACTCGGCCAACACGAAATCGTCAATTGCCGTTATCTCTCTTCAATTGTCAGTCTTTAAAGCAATTCAAACTCAATTGTTGCGTCTACAATCAAATTCACCCATTACCGCCTCAAATCACCTGGAATTTCCCCGCCTTAACCACTTTACACCTCAATCAAGTCTCTTTTTGCGACCCTACTACTACCAGTACTAAACGTCTTGATTTACTCTCCAAGTGTGTGAATTTGGTGGATTTGACTTTGATTGGGTGCTCCATGAATGGTTTGGAAGAATTCATTATACATAATCCGAGACTTTTGAATCTGATCGTTGAATTTTATCGTGGTGATTGCAAGTTTGTTATTTCGGCACCTAAGTTGTCTTCGCTTTACTATATGAACTCTTCTTTGTTGGTTTTGACTAGTCCCGAGGGGCTCGGGTGTTTGGACAGAGTGACTCTACATATGCATATGTCTGGTATGACTATGATGTCCCCCGAGTTGGCGAATGAAAGTGCTCAACAACTTATTGATATGTTTCAAGAATTCCGCAGTGCCAAATATATCACAATCTGTGGTAGCATTATTGAGGTATAATCACTTAACTCATGCAACAATGCTATATTACCTGGACTCTGGCATCAGCTAGGAGGTGTGGATCCGGGTGTCGGATCTGCCAAAATTTTATGATGTTGCACTTTTTTGGTGTAAAACTGTCACACCCATACAACACCCACACCCATGTTGTGTCGCGTGGACATGGTTACTTTGGCAAAAGTGAAGGGCCGAGGTTACATAGCAATAATGTGCTGCCCATTTTTTTCTTTTGAAGTAAAAAATTTCAAACATTTTAACCAGTTAGTTTATTGATGTTGAAAATGGTTCTCCTCTTCGAATGCTAACTTCTTGTTTTTAGAATCTATGGCGCCGTTAATTCAACTATTTTAAGCAGTAAATAGATTGACCTTGAAATCACCCCCCCACAACCACCCAAATCAACTAGTGAAACATGCCACATACGGTGTGTGTGAAGTGTATTCACCAAAATTTCATCTCTTAAAAGTATGCATTGTTGTTGTTACTTAGGGTAGTTGGAGAAGTTAGGTAGTTATCCATGATTTGTGGACTCAGACATGAGTGTCAAATGTGGATGTTCAAAATGCAAGATACGAGGGCATGGCCCTATAGAAAAATAAGATTGAAATAGATATACAAAATTAGATGAATATAAGTACTTCTAAGAGAATTTTCCTGATTTATAATAGAAATGGATACCGATGTATCTTATCAAGTGAGGAATATTCGTACACGTTACACAAGTCTAGTCTTCTCTAAAAAAATTGATACACGAATGAAGGAAAAGAGGAAACTAAGTTGTTAAGAAGAGAGTAATGGATGTGAATTATGGAAGGGGTAAAGATAAAATGAATACATGAGAGCGACTTTAGTGGGGAAGAAATAGAAAGCTAGAAAAGAGTGAAAAAAAAAGAGTAAAACACACTATCTATTTTTTTTTAAAGCAACAAATTTTTAAAATAACAGCTAATTTTATTATCTGTGACTTGTTGGAGTTAGACTAGGGTCTACATTCATGTATACATGTGTTTCATGTAATTTGTCATATGTCTAATGAATTATAAATGGTAACTCCTTATTAATGCTTTTCTTGTGTCAATTGTTTTGCCAAGTGTCTTTCCACTTTTCCAGATTTACTAGAACGTCAATCTTCCCCATTCATTAACTTGAAGTATTTGGAGATACTAGATGTGAAACGGAAGCGGAAATCTATCAATCCAACCATGCCTTATTATGTGAGGAACTACTTCCTTGATTTCTCTCCAAGTGCCACAGTTATCATGGAACTTCCTGAGGTATTTAAGCCATCCAGTGCAATCTTTATATCTTAAGATACTGCATTGAGTTGTAGTTTTTGCCACAAAAATTAATCTTACAACTGCAGTGTGTTCCACCTGCTTCGCCTTATTTGCTCATCTCTCTCTCTCTCTCTCTCACCACACACACATACACCTCTCCTCACTTTATTGATACCACGAATGAGGCCTTAGCTTCACATGATTTTGCAGTACTAAACGAGGTTGAGTGAAATTGATGCTATGAACTTTCAGTAAATAGAGGGCAGCAGGAGGATAGGGTGGTGTGGGCGGGCTCGAAGAGGAATATTTTTTCTGTTAGATCCTATTATCATATTCTTTCAAACAGAGAGATGATTGTGTTCCCTTGGCGGAGTATTTGGAGAGTGAAAGCTCCGAGTAGAGTTTTGTTTTTTGCATGGGAAGCTGCTAGTGAAGCCATCCTTACAGGGGATAATTTGCAGAGACGTCGAGTGATATATGTGAATTGGTGTTTCATGTGCAAAGGATGTGAAGAAAGTGTGAATCACTTGTTGCTGCACTGCCCTATTGTGTCTATGCTTTGGAATTTAATGCTTGGTCTGTTCTCTGTTGCTTGGGTGATGCCGAGATCTGTTAAAGATCTCCTTTTGAGTTGGTCTTTGTACAAGCGGAGAAGAAGGATCAGCTTCTGGCACGTAGTTCCTCTGGGTATTTGGTGGATCATTTGGAGGGAAAGGAATAGGAGGGTGTTTGAGGATGAGAAGAGGACGGTGGATAAGTTAAAGGATGAGTTACTTCGTACGTTGTCTTTTTGGGGGGTTGAGGACACTAATTCTTCCAACATTCACAACATTTCTTGTATCGATTTTGTGAATAGTCTTTCTATAGATTAGTCCGTTTTGTGTATGCTTATATATAGTTTGTAAAAAGGTTGCGTCTCCTGTTTAGACGCTTTGGTATATAATACTTTACTTATCAAAAAAAAAAAAAAAAAGATTTTTTTTGAAGCGGTTTACTTTATCAATCCATGAATTTGAGAAAGTTTCGTTGTTAATCACTTCGACTTGAATACCTTACCCATTTTTCATCAAAATATAATCGTAGAAGCTCATGTTGAAGAAGAATAGACAAGTCTTTTGTGATAGTAACTACATGTCATAGGCTCGCGCCATCTTAACACAATATGAATATTTAAATTAACCTGTATTAGAGAAGGTGGAAATTTGCGGAGTACATAATGAAAATTACCCTTTTCACTAGGAGATTTAAGATTCTAAAATGAGATCGGTCCATAGAGAAATAATGGGAACCAAGAGCAGCGAACAATAAGGGTTGATGGTGAGAAATGCATTTAAACAGAAAAGAACTAATGTTGAGATTTTAAGTGCCTTAAATGTGGCTGGGTAAATAGAGCAATAAACCAATCCAGTGAAAAACTGATAATTGAGGGTTGAGGGCAAGACAACTCTTTAAAAAGAAATTTAGAGAGAAAATAACAAGTGTCAGGAGATTCAATGAGCATTCATGGATTTTGTCCACTATTTCAATCACAAGAGCTTTGACCTGAAGTTAGAAAATGCTACTATCCTAGCAAAGTGCCCAAAATATGTACATTTCTTTTTTGGAACACTAAAGTTAGCATTATCTATGATCAAATTACTCTGATTTCACAATTATATGAAACTGATTAAAAAACAATAAAAGCAAACTTGTATAAGTAGTCATATACTTTTTTATGTCAAAGAGCACATTATACCTCTAGAATCTGATACCAAGACACATTTTGTAAACCAAAATGGCCCATGTCATTGGTAACATTTTTTGAACTATTTAATGAAGAATATAATTTGTTAGCAGTGGGTCTTGTGGATGATATTGATGAGCTAGCAGGTTTTTTCGGTTGTAAGGTGGGTACACTTCCGACTTCTTATTTAGGCCTTCCACTCGGGGTTCCCTCCACCAAGAAGGATATTTGAAACCCAGTTATCGAGAGATTTGAAGGACTCATTAAAAGTACCCTTTTCAGCTTGCCTACGTATTTTATGTCTATTTTTGTTATGCCGGTTGCGGTGGCAAAAAGACTAGAAAAATTGGAAAGAGATTTTCTATGCGAAGGTCGATTGGAAGGCGAAAAATATCATTTGATCAAGTGGGAGACGGTATGTTCCAATATTCAATGGAGGGCTTGGGGTTAAGAATCTCAAGGTTTTTAATACTGCTCTTAAGGGGAAATGGCTTTGGTGGTACTTGTGTGAGAAAGAGTCTTTGCAGAAGAAGGTAGTGGTTGGTAAATCTGGGGATGACAATCACAGGTGGATCCCAAGTGAGGTTCAGTCTTCTTATGGGGTTGGAGTATGGAAAGGCGTTAGGAAATGGTGGGACGTGCTGAAAAGGTTTATTTCTTTTGAAATCGGAAATGGGGACTCGGTAGATTTTGGAGTGAGAAGTGGTGTGGCGAGAGAGAGTTGCAGAGATTTTTTCCTTCTGTGCATAGCATAGCAGTTGATAAGGAAGAGACCGTTAGTTCAGTTATGCATTCTGCTGGAGATACCGTTGTGTGGACTCCCTCATTTAGAAGGAATGCACAAGATTGGCAAGTAGATATACTTGGGCAATTTTTTGAGCTGCTGTATAATCAGAAGGTGAAAACGAATGTTGAAGATTCTGTGGTTTGGACAGGAGAAAAGAGTAGGAAATTCTCTGTTAAGTCCTTCTACTAAAGGCAGTCTACGGGGCACAAATTTTTTCCTTGGGGAAGTGTTTGGAAGACTAAAGCTCCATCTATGTGGGAAGCTGGAAATGAAGCCATACTTACAGGAGACAATTTGAGGAGGAAAAGGATGATCTATGTAAATACGTGCTTCAAGTGTAAAAGGGGTGAAGAAAGTGTAAATCACCTACTTTTACACTGTCAAATGGCCAAGGAAATTTGGGATTACGTTCTTAATAACTCTCTTCTGGCAAAGAGATGTTGATGAGCTGGTCATTCTACAAACGAAGGAGGAAGGGTAGTTTTTGGGAGGCTGTCCCGGCAGCAATTTGTGGGGCTATTTGGAGGGAGCGAAATTCCAAGGCGTTTGAGAATACAGGAGCTGTGAGAAACTTAAAGAGCAAACAATCCAGTCTTTGTTTTTTTGGTGCCACAAATTGATCTCACAGGGGTTAAGCTCCTTTGTAGAGCTTGTGGCTTGTGGATAACAGTTATTTTGGGGTGTAGGAGGCCTTGGTTGTATACTTTATTTGTAAATAGGACGCGTTACCTATTTTGAAGCCCTCAATATATATATACTCTTATTACTTATCAAAAAAAGAATAGAATTTGTTAGTTCAATGAGGCTCAAATAGGCTTTTTTTTTGGGGGGGCTAATAGCCTATTTACAATTTAAAACTAAACAGGACTTTGAGATATACAAAAGTTTAATATTTATATTTTAGTCCTTATAGTTTGAATATTTATATTTTGGTCCTTATAATTTGAATATTTACACTTTACCCCCACGTATCCGTATCCGGGATTTTTCAAAAATCTCGTATCCCCGCATCTCGTAACTGCGAATCCGTATCCGTGCAACCTAGCTTAAGAGGTTTGCTGATATTAGTAAGCCTTTATCAGCAGCCATTGTAACCTAGATGCACCGAAGGATTTACTCAACAGTTTGAGATATACAAAAAGTTTGAAACAACAATTTACTCAACAGTTTGAGATATACAAAAAGTTTGAAACGACAAGTAAATGCATAAATATTTGAAATGGTTCACACTGTAAATAGTGTTGCATCCACAACCAAAGTGGTTAACCTTGGATTTTGAAATGTGCACTATATTTAACCATTTAGATCCACTACAAGTCCGCACTTTGTATCAAGTTTTCATAGGAGAAACCTTGAGTGCATTAACTGTTCTATGGTCACTAGTGGATCGTGTTCAAAAGTATTTTGACCGTGTGGGGAATAATCTGACAAACAGAATTATTCACCCTTGTGGTGTGCAGCAAACAAAATATAATGATTACAACAAGGAAGAGCAGTAATTGCTAAGAATTTAGTGAAGCAACTCTTCTTGTTCTATGAATGCTTGATTCATCAAGACTCTTAAATAAACCGGAGATTGAAAAGTTCTTAGGTTGTTGGATGGATCAACTATGTCTTCAATGCTCTAGATGCTTCTATATATAACAAGAGAGATCTGGGTAGCCGTTAGAGTAAAAATCAAATTTGGGAGGCAATTCCAATGGGTGTTGGTTGGACGCTGTGAAGGGAGAGAAATGGCAGGGCTTTTGACAATGAGAAAATGCCAATATCCTCCTTGAAAAATTCCCCACTTCACACACTTAACTTTTGGTGTTATGCGTCTCCGTCCACTCCCCTAGTCCCACTCTCTTTTTTAGAATTTGTGAGTTGCTTTTCAAGTAGTTCGGGACCTCTTTTGGTTGGGTATACTTCTAGTGTGCAATGGATGCTTTACCGGTTTTGACGCTTGATTTAATATACTTCTACTTATTAAAAAAAAAACTAAAGTTCCGGACCGTTCGGAGCAGATTCACTTTTTTCATTTATTGTTTTGCTCAGCTCAGTTGACATCAAATGGCTTTTCACATCTTTAATTTTTTGGGCATTTTAGTTTTTCACTTTATCTTCTGAGTAACTTTATCTACTTAAACTACAATAACAGGAGCAACCAAAGAAGTCAAGGAAGAAGCTTAAAGAGGGGACTGACACTGTTGGCTTCAAGAAACAGCTGGATGCAGTATGTGAGCACCAGATGACAGATGTGAAGGCACAGGCTGAGCGCCATGAAACAGAGATGCAAGCACATATAGAGAGGCACAAGGCAGAGTTAGAGGCATTTATTGAGCATTGTAAGTCAGAAACAGATGCATTTCTTGAGCAGAATAAGGCAAAGATACAGAACGTAGTCAAAGAACATTTGATGAGCTCTCAGAGGATAAGCATAGCCACGACCATTCAAGGCCAGCTCCCACTGGAAACCAACTCAACTATTGCTGCACAGGTATCTACTACCAAACATGCAAGTATGTCAATGCTTCCAGGCTCCATCCCTTATTATAAGTCAACTCGACCGATCTCATCCCTGTCTTTGTCCCATTTGCTTGGGGTGCTTACATGAATATTTTTCTGCCTCTAGTCCAAAGCAAGATCTTTATTCAATCCACACTCCTTCGTATCCTTCTTTCATTATTGCCCTCCATGATGGTTTGGTCTTCCCCAGTCTTCGTATCCTTCTTTTATTACTGCCCTCCGTGATGATTTGGTCTTCCCCAATCTTTAACATATTGATATTATAACATTTCCTAGCCAGTGTAATTAGTGATCTACATTGTATGTATCCAAACCATCTCAAATGATTTGAACCCATTTTACCTCCTACAGAGACTATTTCTACTGTATCATGGAGGTGTTGATTTCAAGTTAATCTTTTTTCCAGTTTTAAACATCAATCTTAGCATTCCTATTTCTGATGAATTCAGTTTATTAACATGTTTCTTAGTTCCGAACATTCTGGCCCATAAAGTAAAGCGGATCGAATAGTTGTCTAATTCTCTTTTAGAATTTTTTTTCTTTCAACTTAACACTTGCACCCCAATCATATAACAGTTCAAGCGGACTTCCCTATTACACCCCACGTGATGTTATTTGATGATGAACATCATCTCCTACCTTTCCGTTTGATTACTAGGTGATCCTAAAAACAAAATTGATCTCTTGTGGTATTTCTTGGCTATCCTCATGCTGCTAAAGTTGCATTGCGTCCTACTTATTTTAAACCCTTCAACTAATAAGGCCCGTCGTCACCATATAAAGAAAGTACGCAGGAGACGGTCTCTGAAGTGGTCCATCGAACCCTCAATATTATCAAAGATTCTTCTATTCCTCTCTTTCCAAATGGTCCACCAAACACCCACCGGTACAGCATCCCAAAGAATGTAGCTCCTCCTACGATTGTACAGCCACCAACTCAAAAGCATCTCCCCAACAGAAATAGGCATCATCCACGAAATCCCATAAAGCCCCAGAACCTCATTCCATAAAGAACGATCCACTGGACAATGCAGTAACAAATGATTTACACTCTCTTTAATGCATTTACACATGTAACACTAGTTCACTTATACCATCCTTCTTTTACATAAGTTTTCTCCTGTCAGAATAGCCTCATGGCAGGCTTCCCAAGCAAAAAAAGCAGCACGACTGGGAGCGATACTTGTGCATCGCAGATTAGTAATGTGTCATCCGCTAAGAGCAGATGAGAAATGGGAACCTCCTCACCTCTGTACCTACCCAATCTGAATCCACGAATAAATCCACCTCTCACACCTTTATCTATCAGATTGCTCAACGCCTCCATGATTAGGATGAATAAGAATGAAGATAGGGGATCTCCTTGCCGCAGTCCCCTCAAGCTTGCAAAGAACCTGCAGGTTCACCATTAACCATAACCGAGAACCGAGCCGAAGATATACAAAAAAGAATCCACTTCCTCTATTTATCACCAAAACCCATCCTCTCCATGAAAAACACCAAAAACTCCCAATTAACATGGTCGTATGCCTTCTTGATATCCAGCTTACACATCAAACCAGATCATTCTCTCAGTTTCGCAGGTCATTCTTTTGTGGACTATGTTAATAGCTTTAGTATTGAGTAGTTTGTAATTTTGTATACCCCTAGTGTACAAAGGGCGCATTACCTGATTTGACGCTCATTTATATGCACGTTACTTATAAAAAAAAAGGGCCGTCTTCACATACATGCTTGGCTTTGTGGTTCGTGGCTCTTTCTGCGGTTTCATTCTTTCTCTCTCTCTCTCTCTCTCTCTCACCAGCACTACTGATGACATTAACACAAATATCTTAACTTTTCTGATTAAATTCTGATTCATTGAGGTTTCAGCATCTTAATAGGAATGTTTTCAAACTCTTTTACTTGTCAAAAAGTTGGGGATTGATTATTGAGGACAATCATAAGTAATTTATAACTGGAGATTCCCTCTCTTTTCCCTCTTTAGCTTCAAATTTCTTTCTTTCTAATAAAATTATTTTTCCTTCTTCTAAAGAAAAGAAAGGGCACTAGTAAGTGATCTCACATTCCATATCTATTCTATTATTTCTATCTTCTCAAGTGAAGAAAATTTTGTCCTTTGGCAGTTTTTCCATAAACAATTATTTTCTGGTGAAGTTGACATGTGGCATATGGAAAGGTTAAAGAAGTGAAGGGGATGAGTAGTGGAGACTGGAGAGAAAAGAAGGATCAAGGAAAGAGGATAAGAAGCAATAAATTTTTATTTTTTTGATAGGTAAGTATGACCCGTTGGTATGAGGATTGGAACGAAGCACCTCATGGTGTTTGCCAGAGTGCTCTTACCATTTCTCCCACCCCTTGGGATTGTGTTAAAAAAATTAACGGGTGGGAAAGGCGGGGGTGGGAGAAAAATAGGAAGTGATAAAAGAAGGGGAAAAAAGGAGAAACTTGAGAGAGAGAAGTTATTTTCATTTATGAAGCAGGATAAAGGAAATAATAAAAATAAAGAGGAAAAAAGTAGCAAAAGGTAAGAATACATGCATGCATACGTTATATATTTGTGTGTACATGTAGATCGATACATATATGTGTATTCTGTATTCATATATATTTAAATTGTTAAGAGTTCATAATGACTAGTTACTTAATAATACCGATAAAAGTAGTAAAAGGTAAGTTGATCTCCACAATTGCTTTAAGTTAAATGAGATATAGAGAGAGTCCAAGCTATGATTTGCAAAAGCTGGTGCGAGCATGAAAGAGAGCATAACTGTGTATGCATTGCACATAAGAAGTCTAGTTAATATGCATAGGTTCAGATCAGTGTTCAATGGGTTATGCCAAGATCAGTGAAGGAGTTCCTTTTGTGTTGGCCTTCAACAATTTGTAGGAGGAGGAAGTCTTTATGGGAGGCCGTCTCTCTAGCTAGATAATCTGGGGAGAGAGAAACAGTAGAGCTTTCGACAATGTGGAAAGGATGATGGATCAACTAAACGAACATCTGATGCATACTCTGTTTAGATGGTGGAATAGGCAGAAAATTCAAATCATTCCTTTGGGGATTTTGTAAATAGTTTAAGTATTGTGTAATCGGTGTTGTTTACGTCCAATGTACATGGTTGCGCCTCTGTTTAGGAGCTTTGATCTATATATATTTTTACTTATCAAAAAAAAAAAATGCATAGGCTCAAGTCTAAGCGTGGCATTCAAATATGGTTTCAGTGTGCAATTTTCGCTACGAATTTCTAGATTACACATGAAATGAATTTGAATCATGGTGAAATCCCATATTTGATGTCACGAGTCTTGCCAGAATCAACGTGAACGAGCATATAATTAAGTCGTATTTGTTCCTTTGAGCCGAGTTTTCTTGTACAAGGAACAGAATGCTTTGAGTCGCTGCCTGCAGTGCTATGAATGTAGGTGGACTCGGGATATATAATGTAGAGCATTTAGAGATGTGCTGATGGGGGGTAATGACAGTAACACACAACACTGACCCGAGAAACTGGTCATTGATGTTACCTACCTTTTGTCTCTTTATAGTCTTGCATTTCTATGATACACCAGCTATCAAGAGAGTGTCTATATAACTTCAAACTACATTAACAGCAGGAAATGAAGGAGAAGGTACTAGCTCGGATTGATGGCGCTGCCTTCTTCAGCCGGTTGGAAGGGAAGTTGGTTGCAATGTATGAACGACAGCTGGCAGAGAGGATGACACAGATTGAGCACCAGAAGGCAGAGAGAATGGCATTGTGTCACCACCAAGTGGCAGAGCTAGAGGCCTTGTTGGCTGAGGCAACCGCTCGTGCAAATACCTTCAGCTAGCATCGTAAGCATCTATAACCAGTCTCTTTTTCTCATATTTCTTAGAGGAACCCTTTTTCCGACTACAATCCTGATACTGAAATGGTCCACTTCTCATAGCCTCGAGCAATGCTCTTACGACCTTCTCACGGACGAACCGACACCATCAATGATAGATCAAATTTTGTTAGTTATAAACGTGCATTTGGTGTTTTAAATGGCCATTCTTGCAGGGTATGGAAATTTTCTCTTTTTATTGGATCAGAATGTGGTTGAATTCATTTTTTTGCAGGGAAGTCCAAAATGGAAAATAAATAAATGAAAAGGTTGGATGGATTTGGGGGAAAATAAACTGAATTTCAAATGCAGGATTTAGCAAATAGTCCATCTGTCTTGAGTTATATTAGCATTTGAAAGTTGATGATAATTATAAAGGTGTTTGAAAATAGCTTTTACTTCTTCCATTTTACGCTAAGATTTTATGTTCGAAAAGTATAATAATTAAGAAATATATTAGTTGTATTGTAATCTGTTATAATTATTAAAATATTTGAGCGTGACCAAGATGTTTTTGACATACGTGTGTGTGGGGGGAGTTGAAGATTATGAAGATTGTTATGCATAATTTCTAAAAACATAATTTTTTTTAAGTTGTTCATCTCAAAATAGAATGGTAGATATTTTATGTGAATTGAACGAATTAACGCATGTACATACGTGACAGGTAAAATTGAAATGTTACAGAGATTGCAGTAAAATTGTCAAGTTATAAAGATTTTACACATTGTTCTTAAAAGATCATTATATTTGACCCGAAACATAGATTAAAAATAGATAACCTGATAATACATGTAAGTACTTACTAAAAATATTCATGTGAAAGGTGGTCCGGGGCCATAAATAAAAGTCCGAATCAAATCGAGAGTTGATTTTGTACTTGATTCACATCTCTTCGTATGCGAAGAGAGCATAAATTATATCCCTCTACTTTAAAATGTTTAAAAAAAAAATTAAGATAGTTGATTTTTAAACAATTTAAATAATATATAGACATAATTATCCTATTTCCTTCTTATTTCATTGCATATTTTGTAGTGGGACAAAAGATAAGTTTAATAACATTACATAATACATTAAATTAACACTCAAATCCCTAAACGTAATATCATTTAAGAGGTAAAATTACTTCACTACCCTTCTCTACATTTAAATTATACTACCCACTCTCGCCTTCCCCCCTTCACGTAATTTTGATTACGTGTTATTGTTAATTCGATTTCCATTGTTAAGGTATGATTTCATATATGAATTGGATTTTTTTGATTCAGTTTATTTGTTCTTTTTAATTACGAACAAAAAATCATTGATTTGCAATTTTTTTGTTGTTGGATTAAACAACCGCTACACACTAACGAATGTTTTATAAAACATCTGCAAGTGTGTACCACAAGTGAGTATCTATTAAATGTTAAAAGTGGTACTTATGTAATTTTATGCATTAAATAGTGTTACGTTTAGGGATTTGAGTGTTACGTTTATGGTCTCTCATAACTTTATTAGAAAACTTAGATACTTGTTCATGGTTAATTTTTACTCCCTCCGTCCCGGATAAATGTTCGAGTAGGTTTCCTGTAAGACGGTCTTACGGATTTTAATTCGTAAGACGGAGTTTCACTCTCTCACAACTCAACCCACCAATACACGGTAGGTTTAGGGATGGCAAATCGGTCGTACTGAACTGTTATCGGGTCGGCACGATAACAGCACGACACGATAAGCATGAATACAAACACAACACGATAAGCTTATCATGCCTAATATTAAAACCAGAACACGACACGATAAAAACATGAAAAGCACGACACGTTAAGTAAAAAAGCATGACTTATTTAGTCAGGTCCGTTAAGCCCATCAAGCCCAATAAACATTATAAAATATATAATTTTGATTTTTTAATACATATTTTGAAAATTTATCAATATAAATAGTCAAGTAGTTTAAAAGTCATAAATTTTCAAATGATAAAATGATGAAATAATCATGAAAATAGTTCGAAAGAAGTGAATAACCCCTAATACATTTTTAAAAAAATATTTTTAAAACATATATAGTTTAGTTATCGTGCATTACTGTGCTTATCAAGTCAGCCCGGTAACAACTCATTTTTTATCGTGTCTTATCGTGTTAACTCTATAACGGCCCGAACCCGATAAGTCTTAGCCCAAACCCTATAATTTCGTGTCGTGTTCGTGTCAGTCAATCGTGTCGTGCCTCAAATTACCACCCCTAGGTAGGTCGGGTAAGAAGGATCCGCCTTACAAAAAATATCTGTAAGACCGTTTTACCCAAGTTTTTGCCTAAATTTTCCTTGTGGAAACACAAGATTAAGAAATATAATTAATGATGAGTTGTAAAATATGGTGTGGCAATAATACCTATTACACACACACTCTCATTAATTATGTACTCATTACACTCATTATCTCACTTTAATGTGCAATAATGATAATATTAAATGAAATGATATATTAGGAATGGCTCCAAATCGTCTATCACACTCTCTGTCACATTCACTGTCCCATTGAATCTCGACCGTACACGTTCCTTGTTATTTTAGTCAGTTTTTTTTAATAAGGAAACATGTGAGGTTGAGATTCAATGGGACAGAGGATGTAACAGAGAGCGGGACAGATGATTTGAAGCCATTAGGAATAATGATAGAAAATTTGTACACCAAAAGTATTTAGTAACATTAGTTGGAACATCCCAAAATAGAAAGTATGAGCATTTTATTATAGAATAAATATTTTGTAATTATTATTTAGTGGAAACTACCGTATGTAGTTCCTTTCTTTGTATAGTTCTTACCTTATTAGAATTCCTACCTTGTATAGGTTTCTTGTACTCTACTCGTTGTGTAACCCTAATTGTAACTCCCTATAAATAGGTGATTCAATCAATGAAATGTCTATGTTATTATTTATAAACTTTATCTGTTTCTACATGGTATCAGAACTTTACTCCTAACCTTCTTCCTCTTTCCGTTGTCGCCACCCATATCAAATTTCGCCTCCATGGCTAACGGAAACCAAACCCTCACCATTAAAAACCTAGTTGATCCAACCCAAACCTTCGACTTCATTAACATATCTCATCACAACATCATCAAACTCACCTCCACCAACTACATCGCTTGGAAACTCTAAGTTGAGGCAACCCTCATTGGCTATGACCTCTACAAGTTTGTAGATGGCTCACACCCATGCCAGCCTCCCACCATCCTTGCCAAGGATGCTCAAACATCCAAGGATGTTCCAACACCCAACCCGCACTACCAACCCTGGATCCGGCAAGACAAACTTCCGTTTGGTGCTCTTGTCATCTTCCTTTCTGCTCCATTGGTTCCCATGATTCAACAGGCCGCCACCGCTCGCGACACATGAGAAACTCTAACTCACACATATTCTCGCCCGACACGAGGCCACATCAAGCAGATCAAAGACTTCCTTAAGCGAGCCTCTAAAGGTAGTCAGACGATATCCGACTACATGCAGTCCGTCAAGGGACGTTCTGATGAGCTCGTTGCCCTCAGTAAACCCCTCGACCATGAGGACCTCATTGAGATCATCCTCGTGGATTTAGACGATGACTACCGCCACATTGTTGATATGGTCGAAGGCCGGGGCACCCCTATATCGTTTGATGAACTTCTTGAAAAACTCATCAACCGCGAATTGCTCTTGAAGCAGTCTCAGCCCCCGTCCTTCTCGCACCTTGCTTTAGCCAAGCTTGTTGCTCCGAGGAACAACAACTCACATGCTCGGTCGGTATCCTCACAACCTCGGCAACCTTCTCTGCAGACCACGACAACAGCTCCTCAGCCACAACGACCTTATCTCAAAAAGTGTCAAGGCTACTGTCTATCACACTGTTGCTCCCTTGCCCGACTGTAGACACCCCAATTTCGTACCCCTTTATATGACATATCATAAAATATCAAGACCTGTCAAAAGGACTAATAGATGTCAAGCTATAGGGTTTAAAATGCCAAAAATTCAAAAAAAAATGCATAAACAGTGAATTGCAGGGGCCAAAGTGCCAAAATCAGAAAAAGAAAAAGGATGGGCGCCGCGCCCACTCCTGCTTTGGGCTGCGTCCACTTTACCCCCTGCATTATAGCTTTTGCCTTTTGGTGCAACCTTTTCAACACGCGATACAAGCTTCTCAGGCACGATGGATGATACTTAACAGCGAAGGAATCCCGATCCTCTGCTATAAATAAAATCTCTCGGCTTCAGAAATTCACACCTTTTCACCGCGCAGTTTGTGAAACTCTCCCGAGAGAATGTCGAGGTTATTTCCTCTCCATCCCCGAAGCTCTGCCAAATCTCCCCCAAACACTAAAACTCACCGGCCAAAGTGAAACCTAGTTGCCCTGCTAGGATTCCGCCATATTCCACCGATTCAAAAATCCCAAAAAGAGCAGTTTCCCTGCCCGAATCCAAACGCCAAATCAGCAAAAAACAAGCAGTTGCACTGCCCGATTTTCGCCGTCAGCAAGCAAACAACAGGAAAAAAAAAAAAAACAGTTGCTCCGCCCGGATTCCGAGACCAAAAAGTAACTTTCAGAGCAGTCACTCTACCTGAATCCCCGCAACAGCATCATCAACAAAAAAAAAAAAGACTTCCGTTCTCAAAAGGATAAAGGAAGCACATCTAAAACCGCCTAATGGGCTTAAGCCTAGGCATACCAGGTTCAGACACTCACGTTCGGGAGGTAAGTTCTATCCTCGTAGTTATCTATTATAATCTATAAATTAAATGTAAATATCTAATTAAGTTTTATTTCGGTTTAGACTTTCAATGTAATAATAGTTATATTTCCTTTCTGTTTAAATTAGTTTCTTTTCTGTCTTTTCTTTAAATGTAATAATAGTTATATTTTTCTTTTATTTTAATTAGTTTATTTTCTGTATTATTTTAATGTAAAATAGTTATATTTCTTTTCAGTTTAATTAGTTTCTTTTCTGCACATACATTAAATATAGAAATGGTTATGTTTCTTATTAGTTAATAAGTTTCTTTCATGCTTTTACGTGTAATGTAAATAAAGTTTGTTGTTAATATAAATATTTTATTCCTAAAATAGCTTGTAAAAATGTTATAATTATTCTCTAAGTTGTATTATTTCAGTTGTAATTTTTTTTCTTTTTTTAATAAATGTAAAGTAATTTCTTTTTAATTCCTTTATTTGTATAGCATATTCCGAGCTAAAGTGTATGAAATAAAGCAAGCATATTGACAAACTCATTGTGTGACCGAAAGGGTGAGTTGGGTGTCTAACCCCTTCCTAACTCGTAACTTAGCCCCGTACTCATACAATCTGGTAATTTTGGTTTTTCTTTGTTTCTCCTAAAAATAAAGATGACGATTATGTTATACATATTTTGGGTCTACAATTGAGGCCAAACGTATTCCACGTGCTTTAAAGTTTAGAAACCATCCCGCCTTTCAGTGGCGCGGATCCGGTTAAAAACGGGACACTTACAGTGGCGACTCTGCTAGAGATATTATTGTTTTTTTAAAAAAACAAAAGAGGGCTAGACTCACGTTCTTTGGGATTATCAATATGTTTTTTTTTTTCTATTGCATTTCTTTGGCTTCTTTTATGTATATAATTTTCAATCATTCAAAAAAAAAAACAACAACAAAAAAAATTGTATTTCATTTAAATAGCAATATGCTTGTTTTTTCTTTTTTCTTTTATATTTCTTTGGCTTCTTGTGTGTATGTAATTTTTCAATCTAAAAAAAATCGTTTTAAAAAAAAAGGGGTCATTCTTTCAAAAAGAGAGAGAGAGAGAGAGAGAAATTCGTTTTTTAAAATAAAAAAAGAGAATTCATCTCTTTTCAAAAAAAAAAAGTAAAAAGAAAATCATTTTCTCAAAGCAAAAAAAAAAATGTTTCAAAAAAAAAAGGAGAAAGCTTTCTTCAAAAGTTCAAAAACAAAAAAATGATTGTTTCAAAAACCAAAAAGTAAATAAAAGAGAAGCAATATATATATATATATATATATATATATATATATATATATATATATATATATATTTAAAAGAGTGTTTTCCAAAATAAATTATTTTCAAAGTTGTTAAAAAAAAAAAAAAAAAAAAGAAGCATAGTCTTGTTCTCCTTTCAAAAAAAAAAAAAAACTTGAAAATGTTAAATAAAGTTAAAAGACAAGAAGAAAACAATAGGGGGTCTAATTGATAAAGGAAGAAAAGGTGAAAGGAGTGAAGTGCCAAAAGCCCAAAAGTGAATGTGAACAATCTCTTGGGCGCGGCACCCAAATTACCTACGTGACATGTTCCTCGTTTTGAACAATTTTGTCCGATGTTGAACCCATTTTATCCGTCGGGTCGCTCATTTTGCCATTGGGTGCACACATTTTTCATGTTACTTCACCTTTCAAAAAAAATCAAAAAATAAAAATAAAAATAGAAAAAGTTTTATTTCCTTTAAATCTTGTGTTGTGCTTATACATATTGGGATCTTTGTTGTTTTCCTTTGGTACCACTAACAATTTTGCAGGGGCTAAATTTTTTTTTTGTTATTTATCATTTACTCTCATGAGAGGATTTTCCGGAGGTACGTAATTGTCACATCCCATTACAAGGATCGCAAAAAAAAAGGAGTTTTCTAAAAAAAAAAATTATGTGTAATACTTAGTTCTCTTTTCCTTTCAAAAAAAATATAATCGTTTCTTTTCGTAAAAAAAAAAGATCATTTAAAAAAAACAAAAAAGGATTTCATTCTCTCCAAGCAAGAACAAATAATCTCTATTCTTTCAAATTTAAAAAAAAAAGATAAGAGAATAGCAAAATGAAAATTTCCCTGTCAGAGTTGAACTACGATGACTTGAGCCTCGAAATGAGGAATGTAGGCAGCCTTCGAGTTCGGTTAAATGTTTTGATTTACTGTCTAAAAAAAGGAGGTATTTTCTATGTGTTTTCTTTTTGTTTCCCAAAACATGAAAAGACAGGAAATCTCCTCACTATTATACTCAATTGCCATCTCCAAATTCATATTCCCTCTTAACCTTTCATAAATGCATCACTAGTTGATAAGTGCATCGTTCACTCTCGATTTCAAAAAAAATAAATTTAGTAAGTCCTACTTTGAGATGTCAAGTTCTACCACTTAAAAAAAAATAAAAATAAATAAATAAAGAAAAAAAAAGATCGATGGGGAGCCAGGGAAGAAAGGAAAGCTGGAAAAGCCAAGAAGCCAAGAAAGCAGAAAAGTCTGAAAAGCCGAGAAATCCAGAAAAGCTAGGCGACTCAAGGATCATAAGCAACAATTCAGGACTAGGGGCTTTCAAACCCCAGGGATGCCTCATTTTCTCATATTGATGCCTACAGCCCATCCTTGCAGAGTATGCTCACTAATCCATTTGGTCTCCGTTATTTCCAAAGTCCAACCAAGTCCTCAAATCAAGCTTTCCAAATGTATTTATCTATATTCGAGTTTGGTAAATTCTTGTTTCTCCTATATTAGCTTGTCGAGTTTTTTTCTTGATCTTTTTTTTCTTTTTTTTTTTCCTCCTAAGGGGGGCATGAGAAGGGATCGAACATGAGACCTCACACATTATGAAACCTCATGTCTACCTAAGCACCACCTATTGCCGAAGTGTCTGTTGAATTGTAAAAAAAAAAAAAAGACGAATCAACTCATATAAAAACATGATAAAACTACACAAGTTGATAATGATTCATTTCGAAATATGGACCCACAAACCATTAAAAATGTTAGTTCGATAAAGCAACCTTCTGTCTTGGTGAAATGTCATCTTCGACATATTGCGACCAAGCTATTAAATGACACATTAGGGGCTTCAAACCATACACCAAACCCTTTCCAAATACCTAAAACAAGTCCACCACATGTCAAACCAACCCTGACCATACACCAAACCCTTTCCAAACATATAAACAAATAAATCATATACCAAAGTCTAACCATCTCTAAAAACCAGCTTCCTAAAACTGGGGATGCATGCTCCACCCTTATATATACATCCACCAAGAGTGACAACCTTTTTATCCCAAGAGAGAGAAGAAAGATATCTCTTCAAGCACTCTTTCAAATTTCTCCGAGAGGTCAACAAAAAAAAAAGCAAGGTTAAAAATTCAAAAAAAAAAAAAGAGGAGCCATATGCATAAAAAAAGAGAAGGAAAAAAAAATGAAGCCTCTCCTAAAAATTTCCTCAAAATCTTTCTCTCGCAACAAAAAAAAAAAAAAAAAGAACCAATCACTCTTGGACAACCCCATAACCCACAACCAAAGCCAAAATCCAATCTCCCAATACCTACAACCAGGTCCAAAAACCAAATTATCATCCAAACCCACAGCCTAAAAGGTCGACCAATGATCGCTTCTGATCGTCTTTCCGAAAACAACCAAATCCACAGCCCAAAATGCCTTTGAACCAGAGGTCAATCAAATCCTCAACCCTAAAGCCAATCCATCCCAAACACTTAAACACTATACCCTAACCTAGTTGCTACCTATAGCTTTGTTTCAATCGATTATAACGTGATCTGGGTCCAGGACAGAACTTCTTGCTAAAAACATATAAAATCATCAAAAGATAAATGGTAAATAGGGTCCATGAAACTTGTGATACTCGGCGATAAACTCTGGATCGTGACTCTCTTTTTGTCCATTAGAGTCATCTCTTTTTCTTTGAGCATACTCATTTATGTTTCCCTCAAAAGTCTCTCCAAATCGAGTCTTTCTGGGGCTATCCCTAGTTAATCTCTTTAGAAACTTGCACGTCCCATTTTACAAAATATGGTTGATCAAATTCATCCAGGGGCTTCTTCCGCCGAACACATTGAATACATAAAGGCTCATCATCTCCAGAGACAGATGTTATTTCCATCTTGCCTGAAAGAACGAAGAAGCTACAAACCGTGATCTCTCAAGAGTAAACGGTTTATCTTTGCATGCATTGAAAGACTGGCTCCCTATGTGGTAAAGGCTCGCTAGGTTGAAAACCCGAAAGGGCAGCCTAGGTAAAAGTTAAAGCACAAAAAAAGAAAAAAAAAAGAGAAAAAAAGTGGTCCTTCTGAGGCATTGATTAGTAGGACTCACTAATCCTGATTGAATTCCTTTCTTGAATGATGTACTAATCAAAAGACTGAAAAGCAACCCTAAACTTCACCCACCTCCATCTCAAATATCACCATCTACTCCTATACTCATAACCCTTCAAAGTCAACCAAAAGCCACATCTCAAGCTCTTATATTACATTTCCATCACCTTGCCTTATCTTGTCTTAACATGTTTAAGAAACGGATGATACACATGCACATTCAAAAGTTCTTTTTTTAAGGAGAAGAAAGTTTCATTCGCATGCTTGTATCTTTTGTTTGCATCCTTTTACTACATCTTATCAGGTCTTCTGCCGCATCGGCGCCTGAAAAAATATAAATGTTATACCAAACCAGCATCTCACAAAGGACCACCTCCCAAAAATCCTCAGCAGCATCATCAAAAGATACACAAACCGATCATCGACAGCATTCCGCCACAACGCTTCATAATCATCGCTTCTCCTATGCTGGGATAAACATTTAAAAAAAAATATATGCATCACTGCTCCTATGTTGGGATAAGCACATTTAAAAAAAATCGCATCATTTTTCCTATGCTGAGATAAGCACATTAAAAAAAATCACATCGCTTTTCCTATTCTAGGTAAAGCGCATTTTGAAAAGCAGCATCGCTTTTCCTTTGCTGGGAAAAACCCGTTTTAAAAATACTTCTTTCCTTATTCTGGGGAAAACTCATTTTTTTAAAAATCGTATCGCTTTTCCTATTCTGGGTTAAGCGCATTTTGAAAAGCAACATCGCTTTCCTTATGCTGGGGAAAATACGTTTTAAAAGGTTACATCGCTTTCCCTATGTTGTGGAAAGCCCGTTTTAAAAAGTGGCATCGCTTTCCCTATGTTGGAGAAATCGCGTTTTGAAAAGTGGTATCGCTTTCCCTATGCTGGGGGAAAGCACATTTTAAAAGGTTCCATCGCTTTCCCTATGCTGGGGAAAGCTTGTTTTAAAAGTTGTATCATTTTCCCTAGGCTGGGAAAAACCCGTTTTAAAAAGTTGCATCGTTTTCCCTATGCTGGGGAAAGCCCGTTTTAAAAAATGGCATCGTTTTCCCTATGTTGGGGAAAGCGCGTTTTGAAAAGTGGCATCGCTTTCCCTATATTAGGGGATGCGCGTTTTAAAAAGTTGCATCGCTTTCCCTATGCTGGGGAAAACACGTTTTTAAAGGTGGCATCGCTTTCCCTATACTGGGGAAAGCGCGTTTTAAAAAGTTGCATCGCTTTCCCTATGCTGGGAAAAGCCCGTTTTAAAAGGTTGCATCGCTTTCCCTATACTGGGGAAAACATGTTTTAAGAGGTTACATCGCTTTCCCTATGTTAGGGAAAGCCCGTTTTATAAGGTTGCATCGCTTTCCTATGCTGGGGAAGACACGTTTTAAAAGGTGACATCGTTTTCCCTATGCTGGGGAAAACACGTTTTAAAAAGTTGCATCGTTTTCCTTATGCTGGGGAAAACGTGTTTTTAAAGGCGGCATCGTTTTCCTATGCTGGGGAAAACACGTTTTTAAAGGTGGCATCACTTTTCCTATGCTAGGAAAACACGTTTTAAAAAGTTGCACCGCTTTCCCTATGTTGGGGAAAGCCCGTTTTAAAAGGTTGCATCGCTTTCCCTATCCTGGGGAAAGCACGTCTTAAAAAGTGGCATCGCTTTCCTATGCTGGGGAAAGTGCGTTTGAAAAGTGGCATCGTTTTCCTTATGCTAGGGAAAGCGCGTTTGAAAAGTGGCATCATTTTCCCTATGCTGGGGAAAGCGCGTTTTAAAGGTTGCATCGTTTTCCCTATGTTGGGGAAAACGTGTTTTTAAAGGTTGCATCGTTTTCCTTATGCTGGGGAAAACATGTTTTTAAAGATCCCACCTGTTTTGCCTATGATGGGCAAAATGCACCATTTATCCCATCCAATGCTTGTTGTTGTTTGTTTGCTTGAGGCCGAACTACGTTTGGTCTGATTCCTGAAAAGGGATACGTAGGCAGCCTATTTCGGTAGGTGCGACCATCAGAGCATTTTATTGCATATCTGCTTAAAAACTACGATAACCTGCTATAACCGACTAAATATGTCTAGGGTATGTGAGATTTGAACTGCACCCTATAAACTGTTGCATCTATAAAATGTCGCATATTGCATCTCTCCCCATTATAATTTCCACGAAAATTGGGAGTCTATTTCTTATCAACGATGTTCGTTTACTTGGTAAGTTTCGGTTTACCCGTAAACTCCATCGTTGAGGGGCTCTGTAGACACCTCAATTTCGTACCCCTGTTATATGACATGTCATAAAATATCAAGACCTGTCAAAAGGACTAATGGATGTCAAGTTATAGGGTTTAAAATGCAAAAAATGCAAAAGAAAATAAGAATGCATAAACAGTGAATTGCAGGGGCCAAAGTGCCAAAATTAGAAAAAGAAAAAGGCTGGGCGCCGCCCACAACCCCTTCTGGCGCCGCCCACTCCTGCTTTGGGCTGCATCCACTTTACCCCCTGCACTGTAGCTTTTGCCTTTTGGTGCAACCTTTTCAGCACGCGGTACAAGCTGCTCAGGCACGATGGATGACACTTAACAGCGAAGGAATCCCCGATCCTCTGCTATAAATAAAACCTCTTGGCTTCAGAAATTCACACCTTTTCACCGCGCAGTTTATGAAACTCTCCCGAGAGAACGCCGAGGTTATTTCCTCTCCATCCCCGAAGCTCTGCCAAATCTCCCCCAAACACTAAAACTCACCCGAAACCAAGTTGCCCTGCTAGGATTCCGCCCTATTCCACCGATTCAAAAATCCCAAAAAGAGCAGTTGCCATGCTCGAATCTAGACGCCATATCAGCAAAAAGCAAGGAGTTGCTCTGCCCGATTTCCGCCGTCAGCAAACAAACAACAGCAAAAAAAAAAAAAAACAAGCAGTTGCTCCGCCCGGATCCTGAGGCCGAAAAACAACTTTCAGAGCAGTCACTCTGCCCGAATCCCCGTAACAGCAAAGCAGCAACAACAAAAAGACTTCCTTTCTCAAAAGGACAAGGTAAGCACATCTAAAACCGCCTAGTGGGCTTAAGCCCAAGCATACCGGGTTCAGACACTCACGTTCTGGGAGGTAAGTTCTGTCGTCGTAGTTATCTATTATAATCTATAAATTAAATGTAAATATCTAATTAAGTTTTATTTCGATTTATACTTTAAATGTAATAATAGTTATATTTCCTTTCTGTTTAAATTAGTTTCTTTTATGTCTTTTCTTTAAATGTAATAATAGTTATATTTTTCTTTTATTTTAATTAGTTTATTTTCTGTTTTATTTTAATGTAAAATAGTTATATTTCCTTTCAGTTTAATTAGTTTCTTTTCTGCACATACATTAAATATAGAAATGGTTATGTTTATTATTAGTTAATAAGTTTCTTTCCTGCTTTTACGTGTAATGTAAATAAAGTTTGTTATTAGTATAAATGTTTTATTTCTAAAATAGCTTGTAAAAATGTTATAATTATTCTCTAAGTTGTATTATTTTAGTTGTAATTTTCTTTTCTTTAATAAAAGTAAAGTAATTTCTTTTTAATTCCTTTATATATATATATATATATATGAAATAAAGCTAGCATATTGACAAACTCATTATGAGACCGAAAGGGTGAGTTGTGTATCTAACCCCTTCCTAACTCGTAACTTAGCCCTCGTATCCTTACAAGCTGGTAATTTTGGTTTTTCTTTGTTTCTCCTAAAAATAAAGATGACGACTCTGTTATACATATTTTGGGTCCACAATTGAGGCCAAACATATTCAACGCGCTTTAAAGTTTAGAAACCACCCTGCCTTTCACTCTTTTAGTGGCGCGGATCCGGTTAAAAACGGGGCACTCACACCGACTTACCAACTGGTCGCCACCACGCCCCAGGCTGATACTTCCTCCTCAACAAGTGGCAGGAAACAGCGGGCACATCTTGCGACTATAACAAACAAAGGCACACCGAGCTAGCTTCTTGGCAGTGATGTCTCCCACCATGTCAATAGCGACCTAGGCAACCTCTCTCTACACTTCGACTACGCGGGAACCGACGACATGGTCATTGGTGATGGTACAAGGTTAATTATCTCCAAAACTGGTTCTTCTTCTCTTAAAACACCATCACACACATTTGTCTTGCATAATGTTCTCTTTATACCCAACATGAAACGTAATCTCATATCCATATCTCAATTTTGCATCTCCAATAAAACATCTATTGAGTTTTCATCATCTTCTTTTAATATGAAGGATCTACTGACAGGGAACATACTGCTGACCGGGTACTCTAAAGATGGTGTGTATGAATGCCCGACCACAAACCCTCCTCCTCGCCCCTCTGTCTGTGTGGGTGCTACAGTATCTTACCACGACTGACATCACCGGTTTGGCCATCCCTCTGAACCCATCCAATGTCAAATTCTATCTAGTTTAGGTGTAGATTTAGACACTACTCGCATTAAACAAACACATTGTAATGATTGTTTATGCAATAAAAGTCACAAAATTCTTTTCTCGCAATCTACCATAGTGTCTTCTTCTCCGCTTCAAATTATTCTGATGTCTGGACCTCACCCATTCATTCTGTTGATGGATTTAAATATTATGTTATTTTTTTCGATCACTACACTCAATATATATGGCTCTACCCGCTCAAAAGAAAATCAGAGGTTGCCACCATATTTCCCCGCTTCAAAGCCCTTGTCGAAAACTATTTTAAAACCACCATTGTCACTCTTTACCGGACAATGGCGGCGAGTACACAGAGCTTGCCCGTGATACTGGTTTGGCCGCCTACCTATTCGCCAATGGCATCTCTCATCTCACCTCACCACCTCACACTCCGGAACACAATGGGTTCTCGAACGTCGCCATCGCACATTGTTGAGACCGGTCTCTCTCTTCTTTTTAAAGCATCTCTTCTGTTGCCCTTCTGGTCGTTTGCCTTCCAAACATCAACCTACCTCATCAACCAGCTACCAAACCCACTCTTGACCAGGTATCTCCCTACCAAAAATTGTTTGGATCTCCACCCAACTGCTCCAAACTCCGTGCCTTTGGTTGCCTTTACTACCCTTGGCTCTATCATTACTCCGCCCACAAACTTGTTGTTCGCTCCACTCCCTGTGTCTTCTTAGGTTACTCGCTTACTTAGAGTGCATATCTCTGTTATGATCCGAGCACCACCAAGATGTTCATTTCGCGTCATGTTCGCTTTGTCGAGTTTGCCTTTCCCATGTCCACACTTGACACCCACCTTGCCCGCCCCAATCCCTCCAATTGTGCCACTTGATTACCCCCGCATGAACTGCTCTCTGCTTCATACACACCGTCATATGCCCCGCTCCAGTGACTTCCTGCCAGTAGCTCATAGCACTAATCCGAATGTGGTTGATCTCAGCTCGCACATACACCACCCTCAACCAACCTCTACTTTGCCCGTTACCAGTCATGTGTGTACTGCTCAACCCTCCTCGGTAACTAGCACCATATCCGAGGATAGCATTGTGCCCGCTACCAGTCCTGTCAATCCAGTGAGTGCTACACCCGAGGACGGTTTAGTGTACGCCCCACTACCGGTGCTCGTTGACCCTGTTCTTGTGCCCCAAACTGAGTCTCTCGGTCAATCTAGTAGCGGACAACGAACCAACATGTGTCACTCAAGCTCTCAAAGATGTCAAGTGGCGTCAGGCCATGTCTGAAGAGTATGAGGCACTGGCTCGCAATGGTACTTGGGATTTGGTTCCCTCGGTAGGTGCTCGCAATATTGTTGGTTGTAAATGGATCTTCTGCATCAAACGACATGTTGATGGAACCATTGACCGCTACAAAGCTCGCCTCGTGGCCAAGGGGTTTCACCAGCGACTAGGAGTTGACTATCACGAGACTTTCAACCCGGTGGTTAAACCGACCATTGTCCGCCTAGTTCTCTCGTTGGCCGTATGCCGAGAATGTGATCTTCGACAACTGGATGTGAACAGTTTATTTTTCTAAGGCACTTTGTCCGAGGAGGTCTTTATGGCTCAACCACCTAGCTTCATCAACAAGGATAACCCTCAGGATGTATATCGGCTTCACAAGGCTATTTATGGACTCAAGCAAGCTCCCCGAGAATGGTACAATGAACTGCGATAGTTTCTTATTGCCTCCGGCTTCAAAATTATATGGTCGACACATCGATGCTCATACTTAATGCAAGGGACACCATCATATATCTCCTTGTCTATGTGGATGACATCATCATCACTGGAACCAGCCCGCTGTCGTTCAGACCTTCATATCTCTGCTCGCTTCTCGCTCAAAGACCTTGGTGAGCTTCACTACTTTATTGGTGTTGAAGTGGTTCAGCGACCAAGTGGTCTCCTATTCTCCCAGCTAGAGATGTTAAATTGGGTTGACCCTAACCCTATAGGGCCATATGTTACACGGGTCATTTAAACGGGCCACTCAAATCACAACCATAACCCTAACCCTGTATGGTATATGGTTTAACATGGTCAGCCCTATTAACACTTGATGTCTTATTTAAATCAAAAAATCAAAATTAAGTAACAAACATATTGGCGGACAAGTGACAACGATTAACAATACGAATTAAAAACATGAAATCGAGTTTTCTTTTAAGAAAATATCTTCTTCAACATCATTATCCTCTTCATCTACAATAATAAAATAACATAAAATAAATGTTGGTAAGAAGTTAATACAATAAAATATTTTAAGCAAATAGTAAAATATGATACTAAGGTCAACTCGTTTAGCACAAAATTTAAACGGGTTGCATTTTCCCGACCCTAATCCTTTCCGATTCTCGATTAGCAGGGTCAACCATGCGGTTCTCGACCCTTTTAACATATCTAATTATGTATCCAAAAATCTTATTTTGACCAATTTTGGAAACTTATATGTCTTAGAACTGTACTTACGACCATGTTTGAGTTTGACTTTTATCAAATACCCATATATCATCACAAAGCTAACAGGGGATAGACATTGGTTTACCAAATGAAATGATAATATATATTACGCATTTGAATTTAAAACAAACAAGTTAGGATGGTTGAATGGTGTAAGGAGTCATCCATAAGTTTTATCCTCTTGAGAGGTTATGGGTTTGAATCTCAATTCTAACATTTTGAACCCTTATTTTAGCCAAAAGCTTCCAGCCTGCGGACCAGCCCGAAAACCCACCAGCCTAACCCAGTTTGCCCGCGACCCTATAGGGTTAGCCCGTTTATTAAACGGGTTGGATTTTCCCAACCCTAACCCTTTCATGTTTCGGGTTAATAGGGTCGACCCTACGGTTTTCGGCCTTTTTAACATCTCTACTCCCAGCGTGGGTACATTGACGATCTCCTTGCTCGTACGGGCATGATAGATGCCCGCCCAGTCCTACTCCTTTCGTCACCTCGCGAACCTTGACACTACAGTTGGGCACTGCTCTCACTGATCCTATAGAGTTTCGGGCTGTGGTTAGGAGTCTTCAGTATCTGTCTCTTACTCGCCCTGAGGTCGCCTATGCAGTCAACAAACTCTCCTAGTTCATGCATAGGCCGACCTCCGAGCACTGGAATGTAGCCAAGCGAGTTCTTCGCTATCTATGCTGGACAATTGATGATGGTATTCTTCTTCATTGTCAATCGCCTTTAGCTCTCCATGCATTCATTGATGCTGACTAGGCGGGCAACAAAGATGACTACACTTCCCCCAGCGCCTACATTGTCTACATTGGTAGCAACTCGATCTCTTGGAGCTCCAAGAAACAACACATTGTTGCTCGCTCCTCGACTGAAGCTAAATACCAAGCTGTGGATGTCATTGCTGCCGAGGTCCATTGGATTACGTCTCTTCTTGACAAGCTGGGTGTCACCTCCTCCACTTAATCTGTCATCTACTTTGACAATGTAGGTGCCACTAGTCTTTGTTCGAACCCGGTCTTCCATACTCGCATGAAACATGTGGCCCTTGTCTTTCACTTCATTCGGCAACAAGTTCAAGACGAGCTCTTACGGGTTTCTCATGTCTCCTCGGCTGATTAGTTGGCCTATGCTCTTACAAAACCGTTTGCTCGCCAGCGGTTCCAATAGTTACTTCACATGATTGGTTTATCCTCTTGAACGTCCATCTTGCGGAGTCATATTAGAGAATAAATATTTTGTAATTATTATTTAGTGGTAACTACGGTATATAGTTTATTTCCTTGTGTAGTTCTTACCTATTAAAACTCCTACCTTGTATAGATTTTTTGTTTTACTCTTTGTGTAACCCTAATTGTAACTTCATATAAATAAGTTATTCAATCAATGAAAGACATATGCCACTATTCATAAACTTTATCAGTTTCTTCACATTTATCCGGGAGAGATGAAGTATTTAAAATTAGACAATTAATTCTAGGCGGAGAGAGTAACTGATGCAATTATTATGATTACTACACAATTTAAATCTCATCAGCTAGCAATAAGCTATGCAGTAGCTACAATGGTTAGTTCTAATGGTATTTGAGTTTACTCTCGAGGCTATGTATTTAGATTTAATACATATTTTAAACGCAAGATCGTAGTTTTAAACGTTCAAGATCACGTGTAACCAATATTTTAAAGTGTTTATTCAGCAAAATCATCAATTTTTCCGAGTGATTCACTTGAACTCAATTATGGTTGTACCTAAAAGGTGATTATTCTTAAGGGTGACAATGACTGACACGATACGATAACACGAACCAACACGATACGATTATAAAACACAATTACAGAGACAAATGACACGATAAGACCAGCACGACATGAAACACGACACGAAAGACACAAAATTGTTAATATATTCAAAATAATATTTATCGTTATATTTATGATTAAATAATATAATATTTATACAAAATAAAAACATTTTTATTTAAGTTATAAAATAGGTAGCTATATAATCTAGATATTTTCTTATTTATGTTACATAATATAAATGTTTTAATATAGCGTTAAAATATACTCCATCCGTTTCTAAATAATCGTCTTTTTTTATCCAATACACTGTTTAAGAAAAAATAATTGACTATATTATAAATATTGGTTTATTGTGTGGTTTTTTTCTTTAATCACCTTATGCATGGGGTCATAATTAGTTAATTAGGGAGAAACCTCAGCCGAGGAAAAAAAAACATACGGAATATTTTAACGTAACATCCAAATCCTTAAACGTAATACTATTTAAGGGGTAAAATTACTTAACTACCTCTCTCCACATTTAAACTATACTACCCCCTCCCTCCCTCCCCCTTCACGTAATTGTGATTACGTGTCATTGTTGATTCGGTTTCCATTGTTAATGTATGATATCGCATGTGAATTGGATTGCTTTTAATTCGGTTTATTTTTTCTTTTCAATTACGAACAAAAAACCATTGATTTGCATTTTTTTTCGATTTTGGATAAAACATCCGCTACACACCAGCGGATGTTTTATAAAACATCTGTTACACACTTGCGGATATTATATAAAACATCCGCAAGTGTGTTCCGCAAGTGAGTATCTATTAAAAGTTAAAAGGAGTTTTTAAGTCATTTTATGCATTAAATGGTATTACGTTTAGGGTCTTTAAAAAACATATTGCACTTGCATATAAAATAAAATAAAAATTACAATTTTTCGAATGAAATAAAATAATATGAATAAAGTAGGTCGTTATTTATAAGGTGGTTAACAGGGACAAATAAGCGCGCCAAAATCGCTACCCCTTTCCGTTGAGCTGAAAACGTTTCCCTAAACTTAAGATTTCCCATTTTCTCTCTCTTCTTTCTCTCTCCATGTGATCTAAAATTCTAACTTCCATTCCTGTTCATCCCACACTCCCTCAATTAGCAGCAATCTCAACATGAACTTTATCAAATCTCCCAAAAATTCCTGCAATTTCTGGTAGATTTTAAGTGGATCATTAGGTTTTCGGTTGATAATTTATTGGAAAAACTCAAAGTTGTGAGATTTAGGATCAGTTAACAAGAGAAGAAGGAAATTTAGGGAAGTTGATGATAGGCCAAATTAGAAGATCGCATTGGCATCGATGAAGAAGACTATTATGCGGATGGTTGGGAAAGTAAAGTTTCTTCGTCTGCCGCGGCTTCCTAATAAGACTTGTTTCAGATGGAATGGCAGATCCTGCTAGTTATGGGAATCTCGACCGCGACGTTGACCAGGTCTTCTCTCTCTCTCTCTTCCCCCACATCACATTTGTGTAATTGCGTGTGTATGTCTGTGAGGTTTTGATTTGAATAGGTAAGAAGTGAAATTCTTCAAACAAGTGGGATAATAAATCAGTTAAATGCAAGTTACTGGGATATGAGAGCTGCTTAAAGAAGTAAATCCTTCGTTTGTGTAATTAAGAGGGTCAAGTGGTATAACACTTGTATGATCCAAAATAAGCCCTTGAAAGGAGAATGTACAGATGCCTCCAATGACATGCTAATAGTTAAATTGGGCGATTTCCAGTATGCAAACTTCACTCAATGGAAGTTCGTGATGTTTCTCTTTCTCTATATGATTGTGGTAAAACTGGATTTTCGAGCTTGTTGTATGCTCGGCCTTGGTCGAGTTTATGATTATGTATATATGATAACTTCCTCACGAGTAGAATGAGAGTAGCATCACATAATGCTGAGCCACAATTTGGAAACAGTAGCATCACACTGCGGCGCTGCCTTATTAGGAGTCTCATATTGTCTTGGCTGGTAAGACTTGTGCACCACGGAAGTTTTCAGCTCTAAAAGCTAATGCTTACCTTAAAGATACTTAACTTTGAATATTGGTTTTTGATGCTCGCACCTTGTGCTGCTCTTATGGTACTATATTCGAGTAACTCTTTGGACTATGCTGCCAGTCCAAATTTCAACCAAGGCATTCCATGTATGCTTTATCTTACAGTGGAGTGACTTGGTCGATTTTTGGAGAAGGAATAGCATAGCCTAACTCTTTTCATCTATTATCCAATATAACACAGTGGTTGAGCAGTAGAATGGTTAGAATTAGGAGAAAGGCAAGAGAATTCCACTATGCGTTCGTTCATCTTAAAAAATGATAATAATAATCATTAAATAAATAAAAGAGTGGAATGTTAACTCTTCCTATGCCCATCATATAAAAAAGTGGCTGATGTTTCTACCTTGAGTCGTACACTTGTGCTAGTGTCCTCTCATATCAATATTTTTCTGTACTTCTCGGGGGTGATTTTCGGTGTAGTTCCAATTGCACTTTTTGGCTGGAGTAATTTCCTTGACTTCATGTCTGAAATTTTCTGACATATTTTTCTTTCTGTTTTTATTACATTTTTCTTCTCCTTTTGAAGGCACTCATTGCTTTGAAAAAAGGTACCCAGTTAATCAAGTACAGCAGGCAGGGGAAGCCTAAGTTTTGTCCATTCAGACTCTCACCAGTACGTTAGTTCCATTTTCCGGCTTCTGATAATGAAATTGTTGAATGTTAATCCATTAATGGCTCCTGAGGTGTACAACTTCACAGTGATACGTCTGGAAAACGGATTCTAGAATAATTATGTTTTTACTTTGATCCAGCATCATCACATCCATGTACTTCACACTTCTATTTTCCTTAATATCGAAACCATACTAATGCTTAAATTTAATCAAATTGGAAATGCTTTAATATGAAATCATAACATTGAAATATAATAATTAAACTTCTTAGCTAGATTGTTGGAAATAAACACTTGTTTATTCTCATGTGCGGATGTGCCCAAACCACAGTAGGCTGCATAGATGTATAGGAGTATATAAAGAACAAAATTGGGAAGAGGATATGAAAAGATAGATATTCATTTAATTGTTTACCAACTTAAATTAGCCTTCGTCATATGAAAGAGGAAGCCGGAGAATCCATTCAATGGTCTTGCTAACCATGCATCTATCTCTCACTAAAAAAATTTGATATTCAATTAACCTCTAAATAATAAAAACCTTTGCTGCTCACCAAGTACGGCTCGAGGTACAGGAAAATTGCACCAATGAGTACTGTAATGCACCAGTTTCAAGTCAGAAATTTAATTATTTTTGAACTTGGTGCTTTTATAGATCGTAATGGTAAAATATGTAGTTTATTTATTTTGTGGCAGACAGTTGGATGGCTCTGGTCTCAAATGCGATGGAAATGTTATCACTCCCTTGTGTTTAGTACTTGCTGTTTGGCATGACCATTGGGAGAAAAGTTTAGCAAATTTGGCTCACTCTGAAATGTAAGCCTTTGCTCGACACTGAGATTACTTCATTCCAACTTGGGCATCGGTTTAAACTACAATGGCCCCTGTACTTTCCGGGAGACGCATCATCTAATGGACCCTAACTTGGCCCCTGCATATAGCTTACCCTCCTAACTTTCCAGTCAAAAAGTCAAGGTCCACAATTTGCCCGCTTTGTTCACCTACATGGAGTTGTTTCATAGCTTTAATCGGCTTAGATCATGTGTGAGCTCTAGATGCTTTCTGAATCTGCTAAATGTGGAAAGTTAGTTGGCACTTGCATTTTCACCTACCCCTGCCCCCACCCGTTCAATATAATGGGACAGCGAATACGGTGGACTTAGATTTTCCAAAAGGGCTTTGAAATCATGGAGAACACGCTTATGAAATGAACCAAATTGTCTATCCCTGAACTGAAGTGTCAACTACATAATCTGACACTGATCACTGGATGCCAACCTTACGCATAACGCCCTCGGCGTAAAGAAGTCTATTTCCAGTACCATTGCTCTGGTTGATGCAGGTTACTAGGAGAATTTGGCTAGTGATCATCTTCTTTTAGTAGTGATATCTTATCAAAGAACCATTTCATTTATGGATGGAAGCAGATGAGGGTAAAAGGTGGAGCAATTATGATATTTAAAGTGTATCCCTGGTACTAAATATTAATTGCAAAATTACTGAGAAATTAAACATATTGAGATTAAATGTTGCCTGGTCATCAATATAGTTTCTGTAACAGTATGTTCTACTTTTTTGGATTTCAAAAAATGTCGAATTATGATAGGGTCAACTCCTTTTTTTTTGATAAGTAATGATAGGGTCAACTCCTGTTCTAATCTATCAAGTGATGCTTAAGTTATTGTAGCTAAAACTTAACATGCTTTACCAACTATGGTTCTTGAAAAGACTACCAGTTTTAACTATGATTTGTAGTTAAAACAAGAATGCACTCCTAACACTTAGATGTCTGTGCTAGCTGATGAAAGAAACAACTTGGTTAATTAGACTCTAAATGAATAATATGGGTTTTGTTTTTATGAGAGAAAAATAGTGAATACATGGACATTTGTTTCGAGTCACCAATCTCCATAGGGTCATAATTGTATACACAGAAAAGTATGCAAGCTGAACATATAGTTTGCCACAGAGCGATTCAAATTTAATAGTTGGTGGCTAGCTTTGATACTGCCATCGAGAAAGGGCAGACCGCATTGTGATTCACTTGATTTTGATTCACATGTTGATTGACCGATCTGAAATTCCGAATCCTTTCCCACCTTTGAAACCAATTGGGCAGAAACATCAGGAAGGCTAACTAAGACTTTTCCAATTCTAAGATCATTAGCTTCACGGGCTTAATCTGGTTAACAATCTTCACTTTGCTAGGCTTATTGCTTATTTGTGAAATGGTGAATTCTTCTTAATGTCAGTCAGTCTTTGATTGTTATTCTTTCTTTTAAGTAAAAGAGAGAGAAGATTGTTCTTTAGGGGAAGCAGTGAGTGGATATTCCCTTGCAGAGAGCAGGATGAGGTTAGACTCTCACATCCGGTTCGGAGGGCAGAGATTTCCCGGTCCTACAATCATTATGCCTTTGCACTCTTATTTGGTTCAACTCTATTTGTGACCTTTTCTTGTACGTGGGACTATATCTTCTTGGGTAGATAATCGACTGTCTTTCATTTTAATAGTTATTTGTTTTAGTCTTGTACACACTTTATCGTGATTAGGTAAGTTTTAACTTGCAGACAGTTTTAATACTGAGTGTGCTAACATGTGTCAGAGTGCTTGCAGTATATATAGCATTGCCATATAGTGTTTTCTACATTGTGACCTGTCCAACTCTGCATAGAAATATATTTCTTCTGGTATTCTGTTTATTAGAGGTCATATTGTCTATTGACTGGTTGGTTTCATCATCAATTAGTATATGACCCTTGAAAACTCCTGCAAATATACAGTAAAGTTATCCTGACTTGGCCCTGCTCTTTTAGCCTGTTAGAAAAGAATGTTTAACTGTATTTGATAGGAGGGGGTGGGAAAGCGACAGGAAAGGGGAGGAAAGTGTTTCTCCCCTGTTTGGTTGAGCAGGAAGGAATGGTCAGAGAAGCAAGGTTTTTCCGGTTTTCCTTCTCCGAATTATTGTTACAAGTTACAACTTTTATATAGAAAAGAGGGTCTGCTGATGGAACCAAAACATAGAAGAAGCACACCTGCCTATCCTTGTCCCATTTTTTATCCTACACCTTTTCCGTGCCTTTTGAACAATGATTGATGTCTCCGTCTCATATTTTTTCCCTTCTGTTTAGGAACTTCCTCCTCCCTACCACACTTCGCATAACCAAGAATACCATGAATACTTGGGAAAAACCTTTGCAAGCCATTACTAGGAAGAGATTGACTTTTTTTTTTATAAGTACTAGGAAGAAGAGATTGATTTGATAGTTAAAAGCAAATCTTTAAGCTTTTAGTTTGCATCTGTAAAACGATACTATCCAATTTGTTTCTCCCTGAGATTGTTCGTGAAGCAATGTTCAGAATTAAGCTCTACGTTGAAGATTATCAAATTTGCAGAAACAATGAATAACCCTCCTGCATATAACTACAAAGCAAATTTGGCATCTTCTCAAATGAATAAAAGTAAGATATTTTGCTCATTCTGAATGTGAAATCTAACATGGATTTAATTATTCATATGAAACTTATGTAAAATCCTGAAAGACAAAAAATGTTATTTGCCCTAGGGTATCTGCAATTTGAATTCCCCAATTTTGAGACAGAAAGAACTTTCTCTCTTTTAAGTATCAAGTTTACTGCATGACTAGCAGAATATCGATTACAGTATCTTATAAAGCTATCCTATTTACTTGAGCTGCCTAGTTAGTTCAATTTCAAAGAGCATATTCACTATGCTTTAAGTATTAGTGAAGTTTGGGATGAATTATCTCTTTCCCTTTGTGCTAAATAGTATAATCTGGAGGTTTTTTCTCTGTGTGTGTGTGAGTGAGAGAGAGAGAGAGAGAGGTGGATACTTAAATGGGTTATCTAGCACAATAACATGGTAAAAGGACATGTACATTGTCAACGATCAATGATTCAAATATGGCATCCATAGTACTTTGGAGAACAAATTATGTTACTTTTGGGATCTTTAGCTGATTATTATGCTGATAGTGAGTAATCATTGTTGAAGTATAATTTGTGGATACTTTGGAAACTATTCTCTTCTCCGTAAAGTTAAGTATAATACAGTATACCATGAGATTCTTAAAATTGTACCAGACATAAATTCTCTAGTACTTTTAGTCACCTGTACTAGTATTAATGTAATCTGGCCAACATAATCTATCAGCCATAGAGCAGTAACTTGGACCTCTAAGATTGCTAGATCTGCTCACTTGTATGCACTTGCATTAGTAAAGGAAACTGTCATCCTCAAATTTTTCCTTTATAACTGGTACGTGTATAAACTCACCTTTTTATTAGGGAAAACCATTAATTTGGGCTGTTAACTGAAACTTACATCAGGACTAAACATATTTACAGGATGAAAAAACTTTGATCTGGTACTCTCATGGAGAAGAAAGGAATCTGAACTTAGCTTCAGTTTGTCGGATTATCCCTGGGCAGAGAACCGTGAGTTAGCTCATCTTTTGAGGGTGACTTGATAATTTTCTCTGTGCAATTTATTTATATTATAATACCATATAAGCTGCACATTTTTTGTTCAACATATAGCAAGATGAAATGAAATGGAGATTCACTTGTCAGTCATGTATCTACAGGCTGTTTTTAAAAGATATCGGCGCCCGGAGAAGGAGTACTTGTCATTTTCACTTATATACAATAACGGTGAAAGATCGCTTGATCTGGTTAGAGAAACTAGTCTTTTCATTTTCATCATTGGCCCTCTCAAACTAGCATGAGAAATTGGTAAAATATTTGGTTCATTGCATTAATCTTGTCAATTGCTCCTACATAGATTTGCAAGGACAAAGTTGAGGCTGAGGTGTGGCTAGCAGGTCTAAATTCTTTAATCTCTTCTGGGAAAACTCGTAGACGTACCCAAAGTGATATCTCTGATGTAAGTTTCCATCATGTCAAGCTTTGAAGCTGATTATTGTACTATCTGAATTTACCAGTCACCTATTTCAATATAATTTTACCCGTTCTTTCTTCGTAGTGGGTTCATGTGGGTATTTTGTCATAAATAGTTCTGTTACACAAACATAATTATGTTTTAACCAGTAACCAGGTTGTACCAATAGGCTAGGGAGTGTGATCCATGTGAACTGGAAATATACAAAACCTGGAGAAAAAAGTGGATGAACAAAGACAGAAATTCCCCGACAGAAATCAGAGCAGGACAAGAAGCAAAATAAGTAAAACCAAGTAAGCAGCAGAAATACAGATAATGCTTCATGACCTCCTAAAATGTCGCTTGCTTAATAACATAAATCTCACCTCAATAACATCAAATATTCCTCTTAAATGAATTTCATTCTTTCTCCCCATGAGATGCTAAACTGATCGAGGGTATTTATTTCTTGTGGAATAACTTACTGAATTCCAAATAATGGAGAGAAAATGTTCCATATATCTGGAGCCACATAAAAATGTAGCAGAAGATGATTAACTGTTTCCTCTGATGTCATAACAGCAACAATTAACCAGGCACAATTTTTAAAGCCTAAAAATTTTTTATGGTAAGGAAGAATCCAGATGCGCCATCCAAGCAAAATGAGCCACCTCTGAATCATAGCTCTTTTAATGCTCTTCCCAAGGAACAATACAAGTATTTCCTTGTTGTTTTTGTTCAACCTTTTTTTCCTACTTCCACTTCTATCAGAAACAAAGAAGTGGTATATATAATTAGTTCTTTGAAATTTTGGCTAAACCAAATTTGGTTCAGGCTACTAAGATGCTTGTAAATGCAGGTTGAAATAATGTACTTGTTACTCACCGGCTTGGTCCGGCTATATAATTGCTTTCAGCCATTCAGCTCTGTTACAGCAATATATTCCATCCAACTGCAAGTTATAACATCTTTCTTACAATTAAAATTTGTTATACTTTGATATGATGAGAAATTTGTAGACCTTGAAGCATCACAACTTCCAAAAGCAATATAAAAGAGGTTCTGTAATCATGCCCTGCTATTTTTCAGAACGTATGCATGAATTGGCTACTCCTAATTTGTATGCTTTTAGAACTTGAAAGTTCCATAAATGATACTTCCACACTCTTAGATTGTACAGGTTTCATGTCTCCTATGAGAACTCATATCTCCCAATACTTGAGTTTAACCTTTTTTGGGATGCAGGTAGTAGCTGTTAACACTTAACTTGCTAGATCTATAGCTTCGTATATATGTTGATGTCAAAACCATATAAACATCATGCATGTAACCAATCAGGTTTTGCAAAGTAATATGGAATTTTGAGGTAGTGGGGAGACAATGCTAAAGTAAAGACATTGTTTGGTCAACTCTATTTTTGATTTTATGCATAACTGCAACATGGTGTATTAGATGTTGTTCCACATAAAAAAATATAAATTCATTACTGTTCTTTGGTGGAACAGTTAAACCAGGAGTCAACCAAGCTAGTGGTAAACTTTATAATCTTCTGTTCTGACTTTTTGTGTTTCCAAGGCAAACCTTTTTTGTGGTTATCTGATTACTGCACTTTTAATTATGTTATTACCGTGCAACTACTGCAGTTACAAGATGCGGGTAGTGAATTTAGTCAAAGTGGGCGCCCTTTTGGTGCAACACTAGAGTTCACTTCAAGCATTTGCCGTGGCAGGGTTTCTCTTGATTTAAGTTCTGCAGAAACTCCAAATAATTTGCCGAGCTCAGATGTGGGGTCTGTACGTGCAAACATGCAACCAAGAACAAGTGTTGGAGATGGTTTCAGGATTAGTGTTTCAAGTACTCCTAGTTGTTCAAGTCATGGTTCTGGACCCGATGACATTGAATCATTAGGAGATGTCTATATCTGGGGAGAGGTTTGGTGTGATGGGTCTTCAGCTGATGGTTCTGTGACTGCTCTTCCTACGAAAAATGATGTGCTGATTCCTAAACCCTTAGAATCAAATGTAGTTCTAGATGTTCACCAAATTGCCTGTGGTGTTCGGCATGTTGCTCTTGTTACAAGGCAAGGTGAGGTTTTCACCTGGGGAGAGGAATCTGGAGGTAGGCTTGGTCATGGAATTGAAAAGGACTTTGGTCGCCCTCGTCTAGTTGAATTTCTGGCAGTTACTAATGTTGATTTTGTTGCATGTGGCGAGTATCATACATGTGCTGTATCGACATCTGGTGATTTATATACCTGGGGAGATGGGACCCATAATGCTGGACTTCTTGGTCATGGCTCTGATGTCAGTCACTGGGTACCAAAAAGAGTTTCTGGTGCTTTGGAAGGCCTTCAGGTTTTATCCATTGCTTGTGGCACATGGCATTCAGCGCTGGCAACTTCTAATGGGAAGGTATTTACATTTGGTGATGGAACATTTGGTGTTTTGGGACATGGAGATCGAGAGAGTGTTCCATATCCTAGAGAAGTTCATTCATTGAATGGACTAAAGACAATTAAAGTTGCATGTGGAGTCTGGCACACTGCAGCAATTGTAGAGGTTACTAACCAGTACGGTCCAAATGTTGCCTCTAGAAAATTGTTTACCTGGGGAGATGGTGATAAATATAGATTGGGCCATGGAAACAAGGATACTTATTTAGTGCCAACCTGTATCTCTGCGCTTATTGATTACAACTTCCATCAGCTAGCATGTGGACATAGTATGACTGTTGCTCTTACTACATCGGGCCATGTCTTCACCATGGGCAGTCCCACTTATGGTCAGCTGGGAAATCCACAGGCAGATGGAAAATTACCCTGTTTAGTACAAGATAGATTGGTAGGTGAGTTTGTCGAAGAAATTGCATGTGGTGCATACCATGTTGCTGTTTTGACATCAAGAAGCGAAGTATTTACATGGGGAATAGGTGCCAATGGAAGATTAGGACATGGGGATACAGAAGATAAAAACACTCCAACTTTGGTTGAAGCACTTAAAGATAGGCATGTGAAAAATTTATCATGTGGCTCAAATTACACTGCAAGTATATGTATTCATAAGTGGGTGTCTGGAGCGGACCAATCAGTTTGTTCAGGTTGTAGACAAGCATTTGGCTTTACTAGAAAGAGGCACAATTGCTATAACTGTGGGCTTGTGCATTGTCATGCTTGCAGTTCGAGAAAGGCTCTAAAAGCAGCATTGGCGCCAACTCCAGGCAAACCTCATCGTGTGTGTGACTCTTGCTATGCAAAACTTAAGAAGGCGGCGGATACAAATAATTTTTCCAATTTCAGTAGGAGAGTGACTACTCCTAGCCGTGCACTAGATGGTAGGGATAGGTTCGAAAGAGGAGAGACAAGGATTTCAAGGGTTCTGATCTCTCCAACTACAGAACCAGTCAAATACCTTGAGGTCAAGTCAATGAAGCCTGGGACAAGAGCTGATTCTTATTCTATTGTGCGTGCTTCCCAAGTCCCATCATTTCAGCAATTAAAGGATATTGCATTCCCAAGTTCGCTTAGTGCTCTTCAAAATGCTTTGAAACCGGTGGTAACAACAATGCCTCAGTCTCCGTCCCCACTATACCAGCAGCCGCAGTCTCAACCTCAGGCATCCAACTCAAGACCTGCTTCACCTTATGCGAGGAGGCCAAGTCCTCCACGCGCCATTACTCCTGTGTTTTCCAGGGGTGTTATTGACAGTCTTAAGAAGACAAATGAACTTTTGAACCAAGAGGTGACAAAATTGCAAACTCAGGTACTGGCTCGGTTCCTTTTGGACATTTTTACTAGAATTTATTTTTTTGAATTTATTCGCTACAATGAGATTTTGACCTCGAAGGTACGTTTATGCTAAGAATTCTGTTATTTTCCTTTTTCTTGAATCTTAGGTAAAAAATTTTAAGCAAAAAAGCGATCTCCAAGATGCAGAGATTAAAAAAGTAAGAAACAATGCTCAAGAAGCTGCTTCATTAGCTGCAAAGAAATCTTCCAAGTGTGCAACTGCAATGGACATCTTGAAGGGTATCACTGCGCAGGTTCTTCAATCTCTCTCTCTCTCTCCCAGTGTGCTCCCCCCAAGATCCCCTCGTGGTTATTGGATGATATAATTATGATATATTTTAATGTTATGAAGTCTATATTCTATGAAAACAAATTTTCACCCGTTCTCAAAAGATTGTCATGTTTGACCAGACACGCAGATTAAGAAAAGATATTTGACGCTATTATAAATATTAGGATAGTGTGTATTTTATAAGGATACCCATGTGAGAGTGGGATAATCGATAATCAATTAAAGTTAGAATCAATTCAAGGGTAAAATGGTAAGGGTAACTTCCAAAAAAGGAAAGATTAGAAAGTGGACAATTTTCTTGGAAACACTTAAAAAGGAAGGGAGGACTTCTTTTTTAGGAATGGATGGAGTAGTATTTTTAAGTTGCAGTTGAAGTTGTGGGCTGCAAGGAGGACAGAACTCCATTTTATTAAATTCTGGAAAGTCACTTTATCCATCTAAATGTAACTTTTAAACTTATACTAAAAGAGGCCGCCACAGGCGTAGGCCCATTTAATCTGGTGTGCCAACAAGCTGGATTATCAAGAGGCGACCTTGCTTATTAAGCTCTCTACTACCTAGTATATTGTTTATTTAAAAAAGTATTTATATATTAAAAAAAAACTCATTGAAATGAGGAATAGGAGAATTTAACTGGGGCATAACAGTGAGATCACAATCCCAATAAAAGCATCAATCTGTATCTAGTCTAGTTATCATGATTTACTTTTTCTTTTCTGATCAAAGAAGTTATCATGGTCTACTTTGACCATAAGTAAAAAAAAAATTGGCATACAAATGCAGCATATATTGTACTTTATGTTTATATCATAGAAAAACATTGAAGCATATGGCACAACAAACAATTAACAGCTGTGCACTCGCTGCTACTTTGTTTACATGTGTGACTGGGCACTCACATGAGAGGAGATGTCAAAGCATGGTATAGACTGTTTGGTCTCCTTTTGTAACTCTAATTTTTAGAGGATCTGATATAAGCCCATCTTTTGAGCCCCTGTTCTTGTACGCCACGTGCTACTCTTTCTTTTATTGTGCATGTACATGCATTGTTCCACTAGGCCCTACCTGAGCGCAAGTATCATGAGGTCCTGCTTTGGTTACTTTTAAGAAATTTCTTACACAGTTGGGTGCACTAGGGCCCTCTTCACCTAATGTTATGGTTCTAGGTTGGATCCTTATATGTTGCAATAGAGGTTGTTGTTTGTTTCTATGTTACAAGAACTCTTCATATCACTTGTCACACCATTTCGGACATGATCAGTGCAGACATGGTTATGGGATCTGTGTCAGAGTCTTCAATTGGCAATGTACACTCTAGCTCATGATCTCAGTGAAGTTTTTAAAACTATAAAATAATCAGCTATCAAACTCTCAACTGTTCTTAAATATTCTTAAATAGACTCCACAAACTTTATTATTTTTCACTGATTCCCATATCATATCCATAATGTATAATTAAAACATAGCAGAGGAGTATAAATTATAAAGCCATAAGCTATGTCCAAGTACCCCGCCCCATTTTTGGATCCTTTTGAGCCGAGTCCACGAATCCTAAAATTTATTATTTCTCCAGATCTGACTGCTAGACAAGTACCAGCACCTGAAACTCATACTCGAATATTTGTAACATAGGATGGTTTGCATGTTTCATGGATCATCTTTGCCTTGTTATTTTATTTTATAAGTTATTTTATTAACTTTTTTTATAAGTTATTACATGCTAGGCATGTTCGTCGATCAAAATAAGCCCATTCTTCTCTCAGGCATGGATATAAATGGGTTTTGAGGAGTTCGACATCAGTTTTTCTGGGTTTGGCAACCCTTTAACTAAGGACTAGACCCCTCTACCCCAAGGAAATAGGTGCTGGGTAACCTGGAATTGTATATATATCGACTCAATCATTATTTATATTTTCTTTAACTAAGGACTAGACTCCTCTACACAAAGGAAATAGGGGCTGGGTTGTAATTGTAAACCTGGAATTGTATATATATCGACACAATCATTATTTATGATTTTTCTTTTTTTTTTCTCATACAAGTTCTAGTACCTCAACCTTTTGAACCAAGCTGTAGTAACATCAATTAACCTTCTTCCACATCTGATTACTTGGTGGTATAGATGCTTATGTAAAGTTTGAAAAAGCTCCTTTTGGCATTCAACTAAAACCACAGATATTGGTCTACAACCACAGTTTTCAACATCTGCAGTGCCAGTTCAATATCCACTGTCCTTCCTATCTTTAGTTGGATTCTAACCTGTCAAGCAAGTGAAGTGAACCCTTTGGGAAGATAGCATTTCATCTTGTTTTACTGAAGAAGAGAAAAGGCAAAGACCTTCTTCATCTAGGTCTATTTCCAACTCAAAGAACGTTTCATAAATAGTGTAGGCTTTATATACTCTTAGAATTCTCTTCCAAAAAATTATATGCTCGTTTGGATCAGCAGTGGCAATGTTGATGATGCCCTGTTGGTGGTTGTGATGGGGTTTCTTCGATGCATGATGTTGGTTGTCCAGGTTCCCTACAAGAACGTAGGGTGTTAATTCGGCCAATGTAGGGAGTCCAACGTTTTCCTGATAACTCTCCGCACAGTGAGCACATGCCTGGAAGCTCTCCATGATTAACTCTGATATGCATTTGTTTTGTGGTAGTGAGAGGCTTCTTGCTGCGAGTCTTAGGTTTGGTTTTGCCTTCTTGGGCTTGGATGTGGTATCGGGGCCTTATGTTGGGCTTGGTAGGTATTTCTGTGTTTTTCTTGTATTGTAACTGTGTCTAGTTTCTTGTCTTTTCTTTTGGATCTTGTTGTATCTATCTTTACTGTCTTGGTAGTGGTATCAGAGAGTCAGCATAAAGGTATGGCCAATGTCAGCTCTTGTAGGGTTCCCCTGCCTTATTTTTGTTATTTCTTGTCTTTTCGTTTGGCTTCATATCTGTAATGGTGGAGTTATGTATCTTCATTAGGTCTGTAATGGTGGATTTCTTATCCACCTTTGCCTTTTCCGCTTATCTATAAAATCTTCTTTCTTATCAGAGAAAAACCATTAAAAAAAAATGCTAGGTTAGGTTAGGTTTAGTTTTCTTCTTATTTCCATAGACCAAGTGAGTCTTGCTGATATGCTTGTTTTCTTTGTGTTCTTTACCAGTTGAAGGAAGTTTCAGAGAAGCTGCCATCAGAGATCTCTGATAGTGAAACCTTTAAAGCCATTCATGCTCAAGTTGACTCGTTTTTGAATACCCATGGAAATGAAGGATCTGAGTTTCAATCTTCTTTTCCATCCAATCCTGATGAATCAACAAACAGGCAGTATCATAGGATTGAAGATCCTGTTGAAGTTGCAGGAGCCAACGACGCAGTAAACAACGTTGTTGGTTCTGTAGTGGAGAGTAATGGATCATCTGGTAGTGTTATTAGAGAAGCTGCGAATCAGCAAAGCACTGAAAGTGGCTCAAGATCACCCAGAGTTGCAAAAACCGAGGTGCAAAAAGAAGTAATCGAACAATTTGAACCTGGGGTTTATGTAACGCTCATCCAACTTTTTAATGGTACTAAGATCTTCAAGCGAGTTAGATTCAGGTACTTCAGTTGGTTGCTTTTACTTGCTATTTTCTTAGAAGTAGTGGTAGCAATTATACGTACTCGGTACTCATCCACATGATGCTATAAAACACACACCCTCAAGAGGATGAAATATTCCCTCCATCCAACAATGAGCTTCGCATTTTAGTTTTCAGCCAAAATTAAGCAAGTTGACTTTTTGGCTATTTTAATACATATACATGAATACTTATCCACGCTATAGCATGACAAGTGCACATTGGAACACGATAGATAGCAAAGGTGAATTTGGTAACTTCATACAAAAAGACACTCATTTTGGGACAATTTTTTGTCAAAAGGGGACACTCATTTCATTTTTCTTTCCTAGAATTAAAGCTAGAATGTTTTTAAAAACTCAGAAGTAACTGCTCTTTGGGACTCTTATCATGGCTTAACGCATGCAAATACCTTCCTACTTACCAGGCTATCAGCTATATCCCCGATTTCTACTTGTGTCTTTGAAATATTACAAAGTTATATTCCAATTCAAATGCTGAAATAATCACTAGCTAAGGATGATTTATCAACGTTAAAAGTTTGACACATAACTTATTCAACCATTAATGGTGTATATGGATGTCTAGAATGCTTGCCAGAATGTGTAAGTCTAAATTCATTGACAACCAATACTTGTACAAACAAATGAGTAAATAATATGGGCTCTTATCATACATTCCCCATAACCATAAGCTATATGATAGAGCATGATAAACATTCTGAGCCCTCTATCTAACACCTTCATGGCCTTCCCATGAGTTGGTAGCATAAGTTGATCTTCCTCACATGCCACCTGGTGTTGCTGATGATTTGGTAAATTACCACTTTTTGCTTTACGTAGTAAGCTACTATTTTCATAGCAGAACACCTTCACACTCCCATTAACTATGATTGGAACCATTACATGTTATGTTAGAGGTTATGATCAGGCAGACACTTCTGAACAAGATATAGGAAGTGTTGAAATTCGTCAGTAAGTGATTGGAAAGCAATGTCTACTTCATCAGAGAAGAAAGATGAAATTGAACAAAGTATAAGAGCGACATCTATTCAAATATTCTCTAGCCGGATATTACTATTGTTTTGTTAGATCTCATTTTGATATCATATTCTAATTCACTCAAATGGACTTCGAAACTATGACAAGGAAAGGAATCCATCTAAACACGTATTCATCTAGATGCATGTATACTTGTACACAAATCTATCATGAAACCGCATCTATTTGTGAAAATTGTCATTTCGATGACCTCGTATTGGATTATAAGACGAGTAGATGACACGAGCTTGAGAGTAATTAAACATGAGTTGCTACTGTTTCTGCAATTCATGCGAGGAAAATTGACCTTGTACTTGTAACAAATAAAATAGAATTCACATTGAGGTACTTTTACGTTTTCATATTTGCAGCAAAAGGAGGTTTGCAGAGCAGCAGGCGGAAGAATGGTGGAAGGAAAACAAAGATAGACTGCTTAAGAAATACAGCCCGGCAAAGACAAACAGCACTGTAACTCCTACTCCAGCACCAACTGAACCATCAGAAGCTCCACCACCTGCTGCCGAGGAAAATAATGAGGAACCACCGCCTTCTTAGACTTGGTTTTGTTAGCTTAGTCACTTGCAGGAAATGTGAGGAATAGGCATTTAGGGAGAATGCCAACTCATCAATGGATCAACAGAATATGTAGGCATATATATGCTTGATTCAGAATAGATTAGAGGATCGACTTCTTTTTGAAGTAGGATGATGCAGAGGGAATTTTTCTATGACGAAATGGAAAATCTCTGCTCTCAGAGTTGGAAACTGGCACAAATAGATGAGGTTTACGCGTTTAACTTTTAAATTTCTTGATTCATTTGGTTCTTCATTCTTGTATGCTGCAGTAAGTCAGCTTATGGTAGTCACCATTGTAGTTGTACAGAACATGATGAGCTGCTAAGGACCAAATATAGTTACTTTTTGTAAAGATACTTTTCTCGTATCGAATTCCTTCAATAGGCACTGAGATTGGTTTCTACCTATTACGTTGAACACATTTTATCTCATTTCAACCTGATGAGTTGCATCTATGGATGGATTTCTAAACATCTTGTTCTTGTCTAGCAACTGATATGTACGTACTGCAGCCTGCTGGTTCCAACATTCGCAGAAGAATTTGCTTTTCGGGTGCTTGCAACATTGACTCAAACTTATGAATGTTCGTTTCAAAATAGAATAAAAGACTCGTGTTCATCGACCGAACCGGACCAACGTTGGTACCAATGGTGACAATCTTTGTGCATTGGTTTGGTCAAGTATAGGTTCCCTACAATGTATCACAGTTAAGGAGATAAACAAAATGTTTGGGAATATTAACATGTTAATATTTATTTTAATTGAAAAATTTTCATTGATAGATGTTCATATGTTGGGTATATATCTATTTTACTTTCTCTTTTGAAAAATAATTAAAGTAAAATAAATAGTAAAATGTTTGTGAATTAATGATATGGTGATATCTCTAGCTTAGTTGTTTAAGTTTTATAGTTAGATGTTTCTAGCTATGAGCTCAAAAGGTTACCTTAAACTACATAAAGAATAACTCTTTTTTTTCTTTTAACGAAAGGTTGGAAGAGATATAGACCTACACGGCTACACCAACCCTTATTGATACTTCCCGTCATTAAATTATTGTCTTGTTTGACTCGGTACACGAAATAAGAAAAAATAATTGACTTGATTATTAAAATTGTTATGATATATAGTTTCCTTAAAAGCTCATGTAGTAAAGTAAGAGGGGTTCAAAAAAAAAGTTTGGCAAAGAGTCCACTATTTTATTTTGGGGTGTTTGAGTTCACTTTCAAAAATTAAAGCATAAAATGTCATTTTATTACTAATGGTCTACTAAAAGTTTCATTTTTTTAAAAAGTTTCAAATTTTAAAAAAGTTTCATTTGTTAAAAAAGTTTGACTTTCAAACGGAGACTCATTATCCGGAACGGAAGATTAATAAAGTAGGAAGAAAAAACAAGGGTAAAACGGTAAAAGTATTTTCTTAAAAAAGAAATTTACAAACAAGACAATTTTTTTAAGACGGACGAAAAAAAAAAGTATGACAAATTGACAATAATGTAGGAACGGATGAAATATTAGTTAATACATTAAATGCTACAATTATGGTTGTATGGTGCATTTGGTGATCAGTTCTAAACGTAGCCTACGATGACAATGGTCTCTTCATTAAGATAAGTAATTAGTACTAAACTGTGTCTTTGCTGAGGTTTGAACTACAACAGAGTCTTTGGTGAAGCTTGAATACCCGACCTGTTCGTTGAGAGTGGTGAAGTATTAGAGTGTCTCCAGTTAAACTTGAACACCCAAACTATCTATTAGGGTGTCTCCAATTAAACTTGAACGTCCCGACTCTTCTTTAAATGAAGTGGTAATATTAATTAAGCTATAGCTCCTTGGTACATAAAGAATTATTTGGTAATATCATCATAATCCTAAACAAGGGGAAATGTAAACGCAATTTCCTCTGGCCAAACATAATCCTAAGTCTCACACACGGGAAATTATTTAGTAATTGCCATACCGAATTTTCCTCTCAAAATTAAGGAAGTTGACTTTTAGTTCATTTTAATTTAGCTTATACATTTATTTATTTATTTTATTTTTTGAAGCCCTATCCCAAACTATACCCCATAACCCCCATGAGAGTCGACCGTGTGAGTCGTGTGACTAACTGTACGTCAAAAGAGCGTATTAACCACTAGGCTAACCATTAATCTCTAATCGTGCTTATATATAAATATCTTTAAAATTGAGTGTTGAACATTATAATTATAATATTACAAGTGCATTAGACATAATTAAAACAAGCATAAATTTATTAACTTTCCACATTACACTTATATTTGGAACAAACTTTTCCAGAAAAAAAAAGTCAATTAAGAATGTGGGGAGCACTACTATTCAATGAAGACAATTATTGTGTGAGTAGATTTTCTATTTTACGATTTTACGAATTTTAATCAATAAGATGAATTTATTCATGTTAAAACCTAAATGAGTTAAAATTTATAAATCTCGGCATCACCTGTCAGCTTTTAAAAATTGCAACGTCATCCCTCACATTTATAAATGAAAAGTGTCAATATTTAACATTAAAGTGTCATATTTTAGCATTAATTGTGTCATTTTTATCATTTGAAATGTCACTTTGCATCTTAATGATATTTTTTTGCTTAAAAAATGTCAGGTTTTGGCCTTAAATGTGTCACTTTTGCTTTGAAAAATATCATATTGTATTATAAATGAAAAACGTTGCTTTTGACCTTAAACTTTTTAGCATTAAAGGTATCCTATTTCGCCTTAGAAACTTTGTATTATAAATAAAAATCGTCACTATTTGCTTTAAAAGTGTCACTTTTAGCATTAAAATTGTCAATTTTGCACCTAAAAGTATCACTTTACATCTTTAATGAATAGAATAACTTTTTTCCCTTAAATATGTCACTTTTAAGTTTTAATTTTAAAAAAAAAATGTCACTTTTCATCAAAAACGAAATTAATCAAAGTTTTAAGTTGATTTAGAACAAAAATGCAAATTTGGGCACTTAGGGACTTCGACAGCCAAGTTTTGGAAAATAGAGGGCACCGAGCACGATCTGAAAGATGAATGGCACCAGAGCAATTAATGCAAAAACATTTCAATAATGTGGTGGCTGGTTCACACCTCCTTTGCTAAGCTGCGCTCTTTGTTGATGAATCCGGACTGATTACTGGTTTCAGGCTCATTTGCCCGGTTTCTAGAGTTATCAAATGGATCAGGTCGAGCCGGGCCGCAACAACCCCGTCGGCCCCATGCTTAGCAACGGGTCGAGATTGTATTGGGCCTCACGAAACTCAAGCTCAGGCCATATCAAACTTGGGCCTTTGGCCCGAAAAACTATGAGACTTTATTTTTAAAAAATATATAAAATATTTAAATGCAAATTGAGTCTTTAGCTATCAACCCACGAAAGTTGAATGGGCATACCGAACGTTCATTCCTAAACCGTTTGGTGATAATGATTTGGATCTTGGAACGAGTTTATCACAATTCTAAGGTGTTGTAAGTTTTTTTTTTTTTTTGCCTTTTCCATTGTTTACATAGTTACTTTCCATCACTAATGATTTAGTTAAATAGTTTACTAAAAAAATATTTTTGGTAAAGGTCCAAAATAATTATAATATTTTTTAACTATCAACCATTTTTTTTCAAGTTTTGACTTTGTATTTTATAAAATGAAAATTGGTCATTTCAAATTTGATTTGGGTTGAGTAACAGATTAATATTTAATAGAATAAGTGGATAGTGGGTTATAGCTGCCTAGCAAGCTGAATATATCATAGTATATTGATTTTTGCCTTGTTGCCTTTGGGGATTTAAATTTAACTAAATTATATATAGTGGCCGGGCCGGGCCACCCAGGCTTTTCTATTATGGGCTTAGCGTAATCCACGGGACTATTGAGACGGGCCAGAAAGACCCGGGGTTTTTTTGGGCCTTCAAATTGAAGCCCAAGCCTGTGTAAAATCGGGTTGACTGGGTCAACCCATTGGGTCGGACTCAATTTTAGCAGCTCTAACGTTTTCAACATATTTCCCTCTCTCATGTTAACATGCTTTCGTACTGAGTAATCTGCGGTCTTCTTTGATGGGTTGCCCATTATAGCTACCTTTTTTTATTTTCTTTTTTGGGGCTCCATTTTACAGATTTACGATCCGTAAGACGGATCTTACACAAGTTTTTGCCTTAAAGTATAACTCTCCAACCACAAGTAGGGATGTCAATTTCAAATCGAAACGTAGATACACGAATTTGACTGAACTCGAGTTGACAGTTATTAGTTGGTTTGACGGAATAAGCGGTAGGTAATGAGGGAACAACCGAAATGAAAAACTGGGCAATGATTTGGTTTGGTATTAGTAGTACCTATGACCATTACATACCTCTTTCCCCAAATCGCTCGTAATACTCCTTTCATCCCTAAATTATTGGTATATTTGAGCCAGCACACTAATTATGAAAAAATAATTGACTCAATTATTAATATTGATATTTTTGTAATTTTCCAGTTTTACTCTTATTGAAATGAATAAGATGCCAAATTCCCTCCAAATCGTTGAACAATTATGACTACTTAAACATGAAAATTTGATTAATTCAAATTCCCTCCGATCAAGGGTATGTCCTATGTAATGGGTCCCATAAGTTAATAAAAGAGTAATACGCCCTCTGTTTCACTCAAAAATTCTTCATTTTAAAAGTCTAATTATTAAACAATATATTATTATCATTAAAGTTAGTCATAATTACAAAAATAATTAAAAACAAAAAATATGGTTACAACACAAATAAAGGGTAAATATGAAATGTTATAGAAATTGTAAGCATAATTTTTTAAAGTAGACTTTTAGAGTGAAACATCTCAATCTAGTATAGTGGACTCTTTGCTTGGAACGGATGAAGTAATTAAAAGGACAAAATGATGAAAATGCATTTTTCCAAAAAGAAAAGATGCAAACACAATTTTTTTAAAACAAAAGAAAAATGAAATTAGGACAATAATTTAGTAACCAAATATAACTTTACTTCTATTCATGTAAGTATTAACCATATAACCTACTCATACTTTTATGTTAGATGTAAAACACTAAAATCCTAACATTATCTATAACTATGTGTATCCGCTTCTTAGTGCGCTTAGTTGTTAGCTTCTCTTCATTACTCATGTGTGCAAAAATGCAACTCATATAAGAATATTCGGTTATATCAAGTAATAAATATTAAATAGTACAAAGTACGAGTATCGATCTCATAGAGAATGTACGTAATTTTACTCAACTAAATATCAAAATTGATCTAACTAATTATATTTGAGCTAAAAGAAATTGAATTAAAAACTAAAAATATAAACAAACTAAAGAAAACAATTAAATCTACTTTAATGTAAAAGTGATTTGGCAACATCAAATCAATATTAAAATATAGGAGTGTGATACGCCCAGCCCAAATCTGGTCACGAGCAGGACACGAGCCACCGTCACGTGCCCATCACGAGCCTGGGCCTTGAAAGGCCCACAGGCCCAGCGAGCATAATAAGAACAACCCCAAACAGCGAGCATGACGTTCCTGACCCAACCTGATCGGACACAGGCCCCGCCTATCCGACCAGGGGCCTTGCCCGGGAATTGTAACTGGTTCGGTACATCACCTATCATACAGGCGAGTAGGGCCTTGCCCGCTCAGTCCAAATCAAGCAGAGGATACCAAGTGGCTTGCCCGCCAAGACACAGCCAGAGATTATCATGTGTAGGCAGGACACTTGCCTTATCTATTCCTGATATCACGCGGCCAGTCGTATATCATCAGGAAATCTAGAGTTTCACTCCTTGTGGAACAAGGTGACTACAGAAACCAAATCCTACCCGGATTCAACCACACAAGGGCCAATAAATACTCCTCCGCCATACACCACAAAGGTACATGCTCTCATACACTCTGCCTCTTCCTTGAGTTCTGGTATTCTGTTCTCATACATGATACTTACTCTCACGCCGGAGGGGTTTCGCGAGGCCCTGCCTTGCACTTCTACTGGGTTTTCGTGTTCTCACCGGAGTTCAAGGAAGCCTACAAGCGAATATCCAAACCCGAAACGAGCGGCCCAAGCTGAGGATTTTGCCACATCAGTTTGGTTTCGTTGCCGGGAAATCTCAAACATCCCACTTTTTTCAAGTCTTACAGTGCAAGTTCTCAATAACCACCAACTGCAATGGCTGGAAAGAACAGCAAACACCGCGCTGCAGAAAGCAACAACCGGGCCGGAAGCCAGTTGGCCGGTGATCTCCCACCAAAAGCACCCCAAGGGGTTCAGACCAGAAGCAAGAAGATTGCTACATGGCAAGCAACACACGGGAAGGATGTGCCTTATGTAGAAGAACAGCCATCCCAACATGCTAGCCAGAACCGTGTCAGCCAACGTGATGCAAGGGAGATCATCAATGAACAACTTAGTGCCCGGGAACAGGATCTCAGAACACAGCTGAATCGCCAAAGGGAGAATGGCCATGGCAGTCATGTGAATCCACCCGGCCAAGCCCCTGCACAACAAGCTGCTGCTCTCCAAGTCCAAGCGGACTACTACGGCCAAGAATGTACATGTGCTCAATCAACAACTATTGGCTTTGGGCCATGCCCTTCGATGGGCGATTTAGAATTGCTAACTCGAGTGTCCCAGCCTGATGATGGCCATGCCTCACAACGCCCGCCGCACAAGCGCCTTCAATCTGTTATCCGTATACCGTCGAAAAGGTTGAAGAGGTAAACGAGTAGATGACCAGTGGAAGCGTGATATAGCCGCCCAAGCTTCATCATAAGCGCAGGCAAAACTACTATGCCCGCAGTGAAAATAATAGTCACCGCAGAGCTCGTGAGCACGCCGAGAAAGAGGCATACCAGGCTAAACGTAGACAGCGCGTAGACAAGGAGATGGAAGCTTCCTACGCGCCAACTATCTGCCCGCCGGCCTCGAATGGACATAGGTTAGATCATGCCCGCTCATCGGGTATCAACCTAGATGCCGAGAAGCGCTTGTCTGAGCGCATGGAAGCCATGAAGCGTGACATGGCAAAACAGATGGCTAACCTGGCTGTGGCCAAGCCCGGCTATGGTGTGATCAAGCCGGCGGAGGGAAGCCCTTCACTCCGAAATCGAGAATGCACCACTCGCAAGAAGGCATCATATTCCCACAATTTGAGAAATATTTCGGGAAGACGCGGGCAAGTGACTGGCTCAGATCATTCGAAGCACAAATTCGAATGGTGACAGATATTGAAGCCCTAAAAATGCGAGCATTCGAGGGAGCTCTACAAAGGAAAGCACAGACATGGCTTGGAAGGGTTCCCCGTGGATCTATAGGCTGTTGGGAAGTGTTGAGGGAGAAATTCCTTGAAGAATTTGGCACTGCTGGACCAACACCTAAAAACCGATTCGATCTCGCTAAAGTCAAGCAAGGCGAGCATGAGTCTTATGGAAGCTACTTGAAAAGGTTTGAGGAGACGCTTGACCAAGTGACCGCAACCAGTGATCCCGAGATTACTTTCTGCTATCTAAACAACATGAGAGCAGGGCCACTGAAGACAATGTTAGCCATGAACCCGGGAGCCTCCAAGGCTGAGCTGCTAGCAAGTTCTCGATACTGCTCGCCGACCGAGACCGCTGTTCGAGCGGACAGAATAAGAACAAAGACAAGGCCCGGAGACCGGCTCGGCCACGCCAACCGAGACGGGACGGGAGGGCAAAGAATCGTTCACGCCGAGACGAGAAGAACATCTACCGCCGGCAAAGGCTATTCGAGGAGAAGCCCGGTTACCCCGCTAAACACAACACGGGAGAACATCATGCTCCAAGTCGGGGGGCCTTCTGCCCGAGTCCCCATATCCACTTGATCCAGAGCTCGCCCATTACAGGGGATCCCAACAGAATCTGCGACTATCATCATGGTACCGGGCATACTACGGAGGAATGCGTAGTATTGAAAAGAGAAATACAGAAGCTGATCAACGCGGGCAAATTGAACCGCTTTAAGAAAAATCAGGGAGACGGGAACAATGCGGACAATGAAAGACAAGCATTACCTCCACGAGGAAGAGGTGGCCGTGCCCTCAAATTCGAGGAGTGGTCAACATGATCCAAGAGGAGCTTCCATCCAACACACAACGGGAAAACACATATACTGCTTATCCGTAGCAAGAACTCTTCAAATTGCCAATGCAAGTGGGAACCCAACATCTTTTTACCCGCAGTGAACTAGCAAGCACCCTCTTGCTTCCGAACAACCACACGGTCATCTCCTCGCCTTGTAAACGAATGGCAAGTCCATTGTGGTTCTCGCCGACAATCGCGCGTGCGCAGATATCATGTATTATTCCTGCTTTAAAGAGTTAGAGTTAGCATATGCCCGGCTATAGCCCTACCTTGGAAAGCTGGAAGGATTCACTAACCACCAAGTGGGCGTAAAAGGGACCATCGAGCTTGAAGTCTTCATGGGAGCGGGGCACAAACCGACGTAGATGATCACTTTCCCCGGTGAT
>CM028384.1:44338019-44388603 GCA_013146195.2 Codonopsis lanceolata | reverse complement strand
TCTTGCAAAAATCTTTCAAATATTTTGGCACATAATGAACACGCACGTGGATGAAGAGTTTGTTTATGGAGTTGCAACTTGTTAAACACATTTTGCCATCGTGGAGGAGGTCCTATCCAAGTAGAGTTATTTGGAAGAATAATGGTTGTTTTCCAAACATGGAAATTACTTACCGAATCCTGTTGATTATTCCGGTTATAGTTGCATCTGGGAAAAGAAGTTTTTCAAAGTTTAAGTTGATAAAGAACTATCTTCGGAGCACAATGTCTCAAGAACGCTTGAATGAGCTAGCTATGATATCTATTGAGAAGAACATGGTTGAAAAAATTGATTATTCTACTTTGATTACTGATTTTGCTTCTAAATGTGCTAGAAGAACGTCATTTAAGTAGTACTTTGCAATGTGTTTTGTGTTATGCCCATAACTTTGCAATGAATTGTTTTTTTTTTTTTGTTATCTATTATGTTTGTTTGATTGGTTCTTTAGTCATTAAAAAAATATTTTTTTGCTACATAAGAAAGCCCCATTCGAGATAATCGGCCTTAAGCCCCCAATTTCACAGGGCCGGCCCTGTAGATTGAACTTCATGATCACAGAATCAAGAACAAAGTCTAAAAAAATTTGAGACGAATCGCCAAAAGCTGAATCTTTGAACTCCTTGATCAAGAACAAAGCCTTGAAAAATTGAGACAAATCGAGTTAACTAAAAAAACAACTTACATTTGATGGAGAGGGCGACAAGTACAGTTCGTGCAAGTCAAATAGTACATATACGTGGGAGGGTTGAAGTAGAAAGATTTCGGCGGGGAGGAAAATGTACATACTGTTTGAAGAAAGCCAAATTTTCAGACTCGTGACAATTTTTAGAAATTTGGGGCGGTGAAAGGCTAGAGAAGAAAAGGAATAGGTAGAAACAAATGCGAAAGAAAATAGAGAAAGGAATCATATTTCTTTGGAGGAGGGAGTGGAATGAGTTGGATGAAGAATATGAATCAGAAGAAGGTTTCACACACTTATGGATAATAAGATTTAATCATGGCCGGAAGTTTTCTTTGGTAAACTTGAATCTTGACCAGTTGTTATCTTTTCCTAATTCAAGCGTGCGAAGCTCATCTATAATACACATCCCAAAACCCGTGTGTAATTGGTAAATGCTAATTAGAGGTTAGGATTTATTTATTTTTTTACCAAATTCATGCGGTCTAGATTTAATCTAAATTGTAAGCGTGTGAAAATTAGTTACTATTTTACCGAGATATTACGGTTTTACAGTTATTATTTTACGGTTTTACAATTATTGTTTTATGATTTTACAGTTTTACCGCTATTTTTTTACAGTTAATTCATTTCCACATTATCTCTTCATTTATCCAGTTTCTTTTCCGATAATGTGCATAACTGAAACAATTTAATTTTAGTCCAGTGGTAAATTTTGAAATTTTGATTTTTAATTGTGATTGTAATTAACTTAATCTATTTAATTTTTTGGCCCGCAATTTAGTATACAATTTTTTTAAATCGTAAGTTTTGTAATTTAAAATATTTGTTTTTTTTCTTTTTAACTGTTATCATAATTAACTTAATCAATTTTTTTGTTCGGCCCGTTTTTTTGTTTGACCCGCAATTTCGTATATAAATTATTAATTAATTCCTCCGTTTCGGGTAAAGAGGCTCCATTTGAAAGTCAATTTTATAAGAAAATAATGGGGCCTCTTTGTTCGGAACGGAGGGATTAATTAATAATTTGTATACGAAATTGCGGGCCGGACAAAACGGGCCGGAAAAAAATTAAATTGCTTAAGTTAATTACGATAACAGTTAAAAAGAAAAAAAATATTTCAAATTACAAAACTTGCGTTTTTTTTAATTTTTTAAATTTGTATATAAAATTACGGGTAGAAAAAAAATTAAAAAGAAAAAAAATATAAATACAAATTTTCGCAACCGTAAAACTGTAAAACCGTAAAATATTAACTGTAAAATCGTAATATCTCAGTTAAAGAGTAACTAGTTTTCGCAAATGTAAAATAATAACTGTAAAACCGTAAAATATTAACTGTAAAATATTAAATGTAAAATAATAACTGTAAACCGTCTTGTAAACTGTAATATCTCAATATTTTTTGCAGTAATAAAATAGAGATGTAAAAAAAGGTGAAAAAACTGTTGAGATTGTGAGATTAAACGTGACAGAGAGACATTCTTTATATTATATATATATATATATATATATATATATATATATATATATATATATATATATATATCAATATTACATTGAAATGAATGCCCACACATAATTTTTCGTTTAAAAATTTGACATTCATCAACTTTTTAAAAACTATAATGAAAATTCTTTTAAAAAAATTGAGAGTCATTATTTGGAAATTGGTGTTGGAAAATAGTTTTTTATTCAATAGCCGTAGAATCTTGGTAAAACTGTAAATTGATTAATTTGTATACGAAATTATGGGTCGGAAAAAAAAGGGCCGGATAAAAATTAAATTGATTAAGTTAATTACTATAACAGTTAAAAAGAAAAAAAACAAATATTTCAATTAATTTGTATACGAAATTACGTGTCGGAAAAAAATTAAATTGATTAAGTTAATTACGATAACATAAAACTGTAAAATCGTAAAACCGTAATGGGGAAGAGAAGAAGTCGGGAGGAATTGCAAGAAAGTGGGAAAAAAAACTTGCTGGGAAAATCGTCATTCGCTCATGCGAAAACTGAGGGAAATAATGGCCATTGGATCACCGTAAAACAGTAAATCCTGACCCCTTTTTATCCAAAGTCAATTGTAAGCGTGCCACACTGACCTCTATTGTAAACCGTAATATCTCAATAGTTTTCGCAGTAGTACAATAGGGATGGAAGAAAACGTGATAAAAACGGTTGAGATTGTGAGATTAAACGTGATAGAGAGACATTCTTTATATTTCATATATATCAATATTACATTAAAATGAATGTCCACACATAATTTTTCGTTTAAAAATTTGACATTCATTAACTTTTTAAAAACTACAATGAAAATTCTTTAAAAAAAATTGGGAGACATTATTTGGAAATTAGTGTTGCAAAATAGTTTTTTGTTCAATAGCCATAGAATCTTGGGAAAACAGTAAATTGATTAATTTGTATACGAAATTATGGGTCGGAAAAAATGGGCCGGACAAAAATTAAATTGATTAAGTTAATTGCGATAATTGTTAAAAAGAAAAAAATATTTAAATTAATTTGTATATGAAATTACGGGTCGGAAAAAAATTAAATTGATTAAGTTAATTACGATAACATAAAATTGCAAAACCGTAATGGGGAAGAGAAGAAGTCTTAAGGAATTGCAAGAAAGAGGGAAATAATACTTTGAAAACCGTCATTCGCATTACGCGAACCGAGGGAAATAAAGTGGTTGGATCACCAGAAAGCAAAATCCTAACCAATTTTTATCCCAAGTCAATTGTAAGCGTGCCACACTGACCTCTATTGTATTATAAATTGAACTTCATGTTCATAGAATCAAGAACAAAGTCTACAAAAATGAGAGGGATTGCCAAAAACGAATCTTTGAACTCCATTATCAAGAACATAGTCTAATTTTGTTTAAAAAAGAAATCAAGTTAACTAAGAAATACCACCTACAGCTGATGGAGAAGGTGGCGAGTACAATTCGCGCGAGCCGGATAGTACATATACTTGGGAGGGTCGGAGAAGAAAGATTTTGGCGAAGAGGAAACTTACATACTACTTGAAGAAAGCCCAATTTTCAGACTCGTGGCAATTTTCAGAAATTTGGGGTGGTGAAGGGCCGGAAAAGAAAAGGAATAGAAAGAAAAAATGCGAAAGAAAAGAGAGAAATGAATCATATTTTCTTGAGGAGGGAGCAAAAGGAGTTGAAGGAAGAATAAGAATTGTAAAGATTTAATAGTGATCGATAGTTATCTTTGGGAAAATTAAATCCTCATAAATAGATATTTTTTCTCAATTCAAGCATTCGACACCAATATGTATTATAATATAGATACAAAGTAATATTATAAATCAATTAATTTTCGGCTTTGAGAATTCCCTTTTAATTCTACTTGACAATCCTAGTCAACATCCACTGAGGGTAGCTTTATCTGTACACCCGAATGTTGAATTTAAGGACCACAATGAGAAGTGTCAAAGATATAACAGCATTACAGGAAAAGAATCAAAGTATAGGGACCAAATCATATATTTATCCAAAAGAAAACCAACTTCTCTATTTCCTCCTTTTTTCCTTCCTAGTTTACTTATTCTCTATCTCTCTCTCTATCGTCTTATCCCTCTATACGGATTATTGAAAAATTTCCCCTCAAACTTCCTCTCTCTCTGCTTGAATTCGCTCTCTTGCACAGATCCTTCGGAATCTATGTAATCTGATTCCCAAAAATTAAACCCGTGTATTTCGTCTCCTTAGATTCGTTCTTCCCTACTTCAAAAATTTTCCAATCAATTTTTACTCGATTTTTAGATAGATACGTACCTATATATACACACGTCATCCACTCTCCCATCAATCAATTTATCATAAAGTTAATTACTTTTCGGAGTTTCCTTCTCCCGATGGTGTAGATTTTCTAGGGTTTTCAATTTCATTCATTGATTCATTCATTTGTTTGACGAAAAGATTTCACATTATTTGATGGAATCCGTTTAATCTCTTTGTATAGACTGATTTTAGGAATTAGGGTGTTTTTGAGGTCTCATTATTTTGGGGATTTTCGGGTTGATTTATTGTTGTGGCTTTTGATGGATCTGTGGGTTGTTTAGATTTCAGCTTTATAGAAGTTGAGTGTTTTGGTTGGGAAATCTGTAGGTAATTATTGACGGTTTCTTTAGGGGGTGGGTTGTTCCGTTTTGAAATTCAATCATGGATCATGTGATTGGTGGCAAGTTCAAGCTTGGGAGGAAGATTGGAAGTGGATCTTTTGGTGAACTCTATTTAGGTAATTTTTCTTTTTCGTAATTCTGTCTTATTAGTTGAAATGATTATCTTGCTGGGAAATTTTTTTTTGTCTTGTTTTTTATGGCTTGATTTTATTTTTTCTTCAGGAGTAAACGTACAAAGTGGAGAAGAGGTTGCTGTCAAGCTTGTATGTGTTTAGGGTTTTGTAATTATACTTTTTACAGTATTGCATTTGATTACGGTGTTTCCTTGTTGGATGCATTTGTATATGTGTGGAAAAGATTTTTTCAATCCTGAAAGATTGAATCTTTAACTTCACTATCATGGATTTTGGGTATTGACTTTTTTTTTTGGTTTCCTGTAGTAGCATGTGCAATTGTTGACTCAGTCAGCTTGATATTTACCACCCCTCTCCAATATATTATCTGTGTTTTTTCTCCTTTTTTAGTGCTAGTTTACCACTCGACTGACATTTCTTCGCGAGATGACTCTTGGGTAGTTAATTGCTTCACGTTGATCCCTAGAGTAGATTTTGTGTGTTAGTATTTTGGTCGAAGAATGCAGCATCTTTAGGTTGAAGGAAAATGTTGGAAAGAAACTTTGGTGCCAATCACATAAGCTACTTGAGTTGCTGAAATAAGGTTATGTAAAGGAAGTAGCTTGGTGAAAGAGTTGTACTTTTCATTTTGGTCTGTCCCAAAAAAAGAGTCACATTTTCTAACATTTAAGGTTCAAGTCTCTATTACTTTCCGTTATTTTCTTTCATTTTAAAGATATGGTATTTTTCTAACATGTACAAAAAACTTAAGTACAATTTAGAGAAATATAGGTGGAACTAAGAAAGAACATGTTAATAAATTAGTGTAGCTTAAATGAGAATGTTAAGATGGTTATATGGTAAAACTAGAAAAGATAGAATTTGTAATCAACACATTCGTTGCGATGTTAAGTTGCCTCATTAGCTTATAAGATGAGAGAAAATAGCTTAAGGTGGTTTGGGCAACGAACCGCTTAATGCACCCTATCATCAATATCAACAACCATGCTAGAAGTAGGGAAAGACCGAAACCAATATGGACATCAATATTAAAGAAAGATTTGAATGATTGTGGTTTGTGTGGTGGCAATGCCTTGGACCAAACTCAATGGAGAAAAGGGATTCATGTAGCTAACTCTAAATAATAGGGACAAAGGCCGAGTTGAGTTGCAGCTATAAAATGAGTTTACCATTTAATATGTTTCTGCTGCCTAGTTGTCTATCATTAGTAAGTTATCCCATATCTTGGCATCTGTTAGTTAATTTAGCTGTTTTACGTGCTATCAACTAATGATGGACTCTTGAGTTTCATATGCTAATTCACATCTATCTACGGTCCTGGTCCAAATTTGTAATGGTGTGAACAATTTATATAACACAAGCAAATAGTGGAATTGATTGTTGGTGGTTAATTTGAAGCATATTAGCTTCTGGGCTGTTATTTTTATAATTAAGGGAAGTTCGGGTGTAACAAATCAGGCCTCACTTTAAGCCCCCACCCACCGCGCGCGCACACGCCGATTTATGAAAGTAATAGATTAGTCTCAGGTGCCAAAATGAATTCTGCATTTTTTTTTCTTTCATAAGACACTGCATAATTGTTGTCCTATTCCTTATCTGATTTCATCACCTTAACTTGTAACTTCACTTGACTGTCCAGTACTCCAGTATTTCTTTTTTATATTGTTGTTTACTTGTCTATTCCTTGTCTTTGCAGGAGTCAGTTAAGACCAAGCACCCTCAACTTCACTATGAGTCAAAATTGTACATGCTTCTTCAGGGAGGGAGTGAGTTATCTACTCCATTTGTTCTTCTTTCTAGGTTTCCCCTTTTTGTTCCTGATTGGTCACTCGATGTAGATGGTGAAACTCATTCACTTGTATTTTGATATTGAATGCAGCTGGTGTTCCTCACCTCAAGTGGTTTGGAGTTGAAGGCGAATACAATGCCATGGTCATTGACCTTCTTGGACCAAGTTTAGAAGACTTATTCAACTATTGTAATAGGAAGTTCACCCTGAAAACAGTTTTGATGCTTGCAGATCAGTTAGTAAGTATGCTATAGCTGGAATGAGATACTTGGTTAGTTATTATAATACCAATTCTTACATTTGTCTTGTTGTTCCACACAGATTAACAGAGTTGAATATATGCATTCTAGAGGTTTTCTTCATCGAGATATAAAGCCTGACAACTTTTTAATGGGTCTAGGGCGCAAAGCAAATCAGGTAGGCTATTCCATGTAGTTGTTTATCATATACTTCCAGTTCATGTTTCTGGCTGGTCCTCCTGCGTGTTGGGGCTCTTTCATGAGTGTATTTATTTAAAATATTTCTGATTTTACAATGAACACCTCTTTTCTTCTACGCAAATGGTCTAACCACTTAGATTTGAAAATGATGACACTGGGATATTTTATTTGACCGAATCTTTTCATATTACTTCCTGAGCGTGATAAGTTCTACTACTATAGTACACAATGCATGATGATCGTTATGGTACCACTTGCACTATTACTGATGAATAATTATAAAGCGGGAGATGTGTTTTTGAAACCTCGTCCCATGTAGATAACCGAAATTACCCTAACCAGTAATAATCGCCTCCTACAAATTAAAAGGTTTTCTGCAATTCGTTAGAATAACTGCCAGCTTTTCCTTTCCTTAGAAGACAACTACTGAAAATTATCAAATTCTACTGACATTCACCAGAGTCAAAAGATTTCAAAAAACACAAATTATACATTTTAAAATCTGAAGTAACCAAGAAAAATAAAATAAAATCTATAAACATGCCCATGCACTGGTTGTGCGACATTCACTTGTCATAGTGATGAGAAGAGCAGGGATACCTATGTTCATAATTTATTACTCCCTCCGTTCCAGCCTTCCAGGCAAAGAGTCCTCGTTCGAAAGTCAATCTTTTTAAGAAAATGACACTTTTAGTAGTTCATTAGTTATAAAATGACACTTTTATGCCTTAATTTTTGAAAGTGGACTCTTTAAGTGTAACATCCCAAAATGGAATAGTGGACTCTTTGCCCGGAACGGAGGGAGTATTTTTTTAGCTTTAAGTTTATAAATTATAAGATTAGGTAGTCTCTGGTACTTCTCTTTTGACTAGTTTTATAAACTGTTTGGAATTTAGTAATGATTTATGTTAATCTTCCCCCTAGGGGAACATTCCATATTACTGAATCTGAAATTCATGTGAGCGAAAACATGAAGGCTATAAGTTGTAGAATGGAACCTAGGATATTATCTGTCTTTATGTACATACCTAAAACTACTAGAGGAGTATATAGTTTGTTTATGGGACCATTACTTCAGGTTTTCCATTAAGATGTTCTATGGAGATGATAACCTGGCTAAGTCTGAATGTTAGCTGCCAGGACATAGTTATAACTTTCGTATCTTTAGCCGTTGGAACGGTACGTACCAATATTGGTGTGTACCACTGTACTGGCATACCTTGTTGGGTTTAGCACACTTTTTAGCAATTTTTCTTTACAATTTATATATTCCTGGTATAAGTAGAGAATTCGTGGTAAATTTTGATTTTACCAAATTATTCAATTAAGAAACTCTAAAACAACACACATTTATATTTGTTCCAAACAAACTTCCCAAAACAATTTTTTTGAAATTTGTTTGTAGATGATACTAGGCAAGAACAACATTTAACTAGTTACATATTTACCACAACTACATAATTAAGCATCTTGAAACTAAGAATAAATAACAATATTTAATACAAGCCCACAAACTATGCTCCATATAAACAGTATTAAACTTTGGTGCGATCAGGCTGAAATATGAAGTTCAGTCGGTACAGACTGATACGGGCCAAAATTTTAACTAAAACGGTAAGTAGCTTGTTTTGCACCGGTGTTTGGCCCAGAGGGTGCGTGCCGGAGGAACGGCAGTCGTATGAAACGACATTGATAACTATGATTCATGAGCTAACATTCATTTCTATTTGGTGCATAAGCATATTGGAAGATTAATCCTATTGTATTGCTTTAGAAGGATACTAGCTTCTTGTTTTTGAGGCAAGGGAATTTTTTATTAGCATTTTACCTCCAATTTTCTCTGTATATTTGAATTTTGATCCCCATAACTTTACTGCTATTAGAAGTTCCTCAACATCATTTTGGTGGGTTTTTACTACAGGTATACATTATTGATTATGGTCTTGCGAAGAAGTACAGGGATCTCCAAACACATAGGCACATCCCTTACAGGTAATAGAATGGATGAGGATGTTATGTTAATTATAGCGAATACGAAATCATTGTTTTGCTTTCTCCTTATTTTCTAGTATTTATTTTGGTGAAATCCAACTATATTATTCTTCACTTCATCAAATTTGCAATCACGTGGATGTGCTTAGGCACTCCTTTGTTCTCTCTCTCTCTCCCCCATCTTTTTAGCTTGTGCGATTGCAAAATGCATGTGAGGTGGTGCTCCTTTGATTTGGATTTTTATGATATGCCAAGTGCAATGAATTGGCGGTCCTATGGTCCACATACTTTGGATTGTCAATTTTGGGTAGAATTGGTAGTCATGAGCTTTTTAAGATGTCTTTGCTTGGTTCTTTTGTTATTCGAAATGGATAACCACTTGATGGAGTCAGATTGCTGTTTGGATTTTCCTAAGACTACAGTTGTCAAATCGCCCAGGAAGATTTCCTGAAGCTTATATTACTGAATAGTTGGATAATCATCATAGGTAGAAGAGGGAGGGGGGGGGGAGATAAGAATAAGGATGTATATATATATATATATATATATATATATATATATATATTGGATAGGTAAGTGTAACCCTTGTTGGTATGGGGATTAGAACCAATGACGTCAAGGTCTTTATGTGATTGGACTTCAAGGACCTCAAGGTCTTTGCCTGAAAAGCCTAAGAATTAAGGGATATATAAGTAGTATTGGTGTTGGTCATAAGAACAAAAATACTTGAGCACAACCGATATGAAAATTGTAAGTATGATATGAAATGTCTTTATTTAGCATGGTGGACTCTTTGCCTAAAACGGAGGGAGTAATAAAGAAAAAGCTTTAGCTAGTGTGATACCATATAGGCATACAAACATTGAAAAAGAGGAAAACATCAAGGGGTCATTCTTACCTATCAAAAAAATAAATAAAAAATAATTAGACTTTTCAAACGTGGACTCTTTGGGTGAAATAGAGGGAATATGTTTTTTCAATTAGTTTTGGCATCTCAAAATACTTGTTGGTACCAACCTTTTATTATTACTGAACTATTTTTCCTCCATATCTAGTTTCTTACATCACATATACTTGCAAATTTTTTTCATTTCAGGGAAAACAAAAATCTCACAGGCACGGCTCGGTATGCCAGCGTTAACACCCACCTCGGAGTCGGTGAGTGCCTGCAACTTATTGAAGATATTTCTCATTCTGGCTATCACATGCTCGTGTTTATGTGGCTTTGCTTAGAGATTACATCAGCTTGGAAGGCTATTATTCACTTTGTGTCCCTGTTTTTACCTTTTTAGTTGTAATCTGGAGGACTACTCAAACTTCCTCCTTGTACATTGTCTCCATGTGCTGATAATATTTTCTTTTATCATCAAATGATATTTGTCTGACTCATATTTCGTGAAACTGGGATTTGAATATCAATTGCAGAACAAAGCAGAAGGGATGATCTGGAATCTCTTGGATATGTGCTAATGTATTTTCTGAGAGGAAGGTATAATATATGATTGACAGTCTTGCTTCACCTATTTCTAATTCCTTTTTTTTTTTTCTTCGTTCCTAACTCTATTCGTATGGTTGTCCATAGTCTTCCCTGGCAGGGTTTGAAAGCTGGAACTAAAAAGCAGAAATATGACAAAATTAGTGAAAAGAAGATGCTTACTCCCATAGAGGTACTATTTCTTGCTGTTTAAGTGGGTTGAGTTGGGGAGGTGCCTCGTAGTGGTTGCGATGGGTTGGCTCAGGTCGGTGATGTGTAGGTGCACAACATACCAAACTCAGTTTATTTGCTTATTCAGAAGAATATTTCTTTTTGATAGCCTTCAACTACTATTTTATTTTATTGTTAATTTATATTTTAATGTATTTGTTGTACAGTACTCCCTGTCTCAAAAAAAGTCACATTTGACAAGTTGAACCTTTTTATATTGTACTTTTACTTCTCTAATCTTATTTTAAATTGCACTGAAGTTATATATTTTTTGTATGACACGTTAGTAATTATCATATCTTCGAAAAGAAAGAAAAACTTAAAACAATATGGGTGATTTGACGCTTAAAAGTTAGAAATGTGTCTCTTTCTGGGACAAACCATGGGAAGTATGACTCTTTTTTGGGATGGAGAGATGCGACGGGGTAATCGGTGGTTAGGTGGTCAAAAAGCACAAATGAGCAGAAACTTGCTACCATTTAACCAACCCGTTAATTTTAATTGGTTGATGAAATCAATTCAGATAAGTCTCAAGAGGAAATGATTCAATCCCTAGTTGTTGCACATGATGAATTATTGTCGTACACTACGTGATACATTTAAAGATATATCATACATCTTCAAGGCACTAACATATTTTTTTGTAGACCACAATTGGGTAACTAGTGGTTTAATTGGAAGATCACATCTAAAAGTGTAACAACTTATTACCTGTTAACTTACCCCTCTATTTCAATTGGTTTATTGAACTTATTCTGAAAGGTCTTGGATAAGGGTTCTGTATGTTTAAACTTTTGTTATTTTAGCTTAAAACTGGACATTAACTCTGTTCCAGTTTGTTTGTTGTTTCTCGCACATTGTAGAGTTCAACTGAGTTCTGTATCTGAAATTGTCAGAGTGAAGTTCTAATAGTTTGTGTTAACAGGTGCTTTGCAAATCTTATCCATCGGAATTCATTTCATACTTCCATTATTGTCGATCATTGCGATTTGATGACAAACCAGATTATTCATACCTGAAAAGGCTTTTCCGCGACCTATTCATTCGAGAAGGTAAAATGTGCTCCAAAAATTGATATATTTAAGTTGTACTCTCTTTCTCTAAAGCAAAGATATGGAAATAGAAGCCTATTAGATAGGGGGCACAGAAAAAGATAAAGATATGACGTGGATATGACAACATTTCCACCTCACCGTGTAAAATATAAAAATGAACACTTGTGTAATTTGACAATTTTGCAAATGCATGCTTCGCAAATCATGAAATGAAAAAAATTACTACGGTTATACGCAAATCATGATATTAAGAGATTTTAGAATGTATTTTTTTTACTGTAGATTAATGAATTAAGAGTATCTCATAATATATTAAGGATGGCTGATTGAAGACCCTTGCTTAATATCTTTCTTAGATTCTCCTTGAAGGATGGCTGAACTTTGATATGAGCGGTTTTTTATGTTTTTTTATTTCAGGTTATCAGTTTGATTATGTATTCGACTGGACGATTTTGAAGTATCCCCAGATTGGTTCCAGTAGTAGAGGACGGGTCAGCATTCTCTCATTTCACTGTTCTCATATAGATTTTCTTCTGTAAATGGTTGGCTTCTTACTTTTCTCTTTTTTCATGCAGCCAAGTGGGAAATTACCACTGAACCCCGGTCCATCTGCAGAAAGAGCTGAAAAGACGCCAGGTCTGTTTGTCATTTAGTTGCAAGTTTTTGTTTGATCAAATAGTGTTCCTCTAATGCCATCTTTTGTTGTAGCCTTTTCTAAGCTCTGTCTGATCTCCGTTTCTGTTAGATTAGTAACAAAAGTTTTTTGGCATTATTGATGCAATGTAGCTATCATTATTTTTCGAATCTGGCGTGCAAGTTGTCAGCTTAATTCTTTTCTAGTTGCACTAAGAGATGGCCTCTACTATATGAGTTCTTTAAAGTATTATAGGATCTTAACTACTTGATTTTTGTGTACTGAATCAGTTACTGCACTCGGTCTAAAAAATATTGCTGTTTCTTGTCAAAACACAACTAAATGCAAGGTTTTATGAACAGTTTAACCTAGGAGTGACTTATAGTTGGGTATGAATCACTATTTTGATTTGATGGAAAAAGTTGCAAGAAAATTTATGTTTGACCAAGAAGGATCTTATTTTTGGATGCTGGGTGTACATATTATTGTTTATGCAAACAGACATATTGCACCAGGGTATTATTTTATAGGTTGTAAAACTTTGAGCGGTCTGGCCTCAAATTTGATTACTTTTACTCTTTTCTTTGGTGTTTTGTGCCTTGTGTATAATGATGATATATGGTAGAAAGAGTAATTATGTAATATTTCCTTCTTGGCATCCCCTACAGTGAGACAAGAGATTAGAGATAGATTCTCTGGTGCAGTGGAGGCATTTGCCAGACGGAATGGTTCTGGTACTGGCTTACATGGGGATCACTCAAGGCACAGGACCTCGGAAAATGCAACGTCATCCAAGGATGTGGTGAGTATTGATCAAGCGGGCGTACTTTCTCTTTACCTGGATTCTGTGACAACATTATTTGTGTCTTTTTGTTCTTTTATCTAGGATATTATTTTTCAATTTCAAGAAGTGTTTCTAGGAAAGATTAAAATATGTTCTAAAAATTATTTGATACTTCCTCCGTCCCAAAAGTGTAGTCCATTTGTGTTTTTTTTTTCTTAAGAAATTAAAGAAGTTGACTTTTAAGCATTCTTATTTGTACATATAGTGTCCACTTTATATTGCAAATGGACATGGGGACATGATAGTTGGGAAAAGGAGAATTAGTAAACTTCATTACAAAAGGGACTCATTTTGGGAAAAATAATTTCAAAAGAAAGACCCTCTTTTCGGATTAAGAGAGTAAATATTTTTGATACAGCAAGTTCAATGGAACCTTTTTTGTGTGCAATTTTGTGAAATATATTTTATAATTCATATGAATACGAAATAATGTCTTGTAAAATAGCTAGGAAATTATAATTGAAATGGGAGTTTTTGAAAATATACACTTCCTTTTCATTGTTTATATTCGTTCACATACTACGTGTGGGATCACTTGATTGATAGTTCAATATTATTTGATTTATGCTGTGTTTTCTGCATGTATGTGTTTTCAGCAAGCTGAATCAGACAGAGGTCGAGTCTCACGAACCGGTAGTACTTCCAAAAGGGCGGTGTTGTCTAGTAGTCGACCAAGCTCCTCTGGTGAGCCTAGTGAGAGCCGGTCAAATCGTCTCGGTTCAGGCAGTGGTCGTATATCAACTACCCAAAGGATCCAGACTCAACCTGGATTTGAGTCCAAGTCCTCATCTTTCACCCGCACTGTAAGAACTAGCCGTGATGATGCTCTTCGTAGCTTTGAGCTGCTAACCATTGGTACAGGGAAGAGGAAATAAAGGGCTTTGACGTGAAAGTCACATCATGCGATTCGTGGCCTTTATCAAGGTTTCAGTACCCTTGTGGGTTCTGTGCGTGTTTACAGAAATACACGTGTAACCATTTTTCAGAATTAAGTTCACAGCCAAACCTATTAATATTCAACTCCCTGGAGATCAGCTGGGATGTTTTTTTTTCTTCTTCCCCCATGTCTTTAAATGCTTCAAAGGAAGAGAGAAAATCAGGCTTTGGGGGGGTAGTGTTCATATGTTGAGACCTTTTAGTTGTAAAAAAGTACTTGTCTGTGTTACAAAAACTTCCAAACGTACCTTCGGTTTCATTCGTGGCGGAGAAGACGGCTGGAAATTGTTTTAAGTTTGTATTTTTCATAGTTGCATTTTAATGCAAGTTCTATTTCAAATCATGTACCAGATTTCGATTGTGGAGAAATGAAATCAAAGTGACTATGAAGATAAACGTTATTTGATCTTTGTTCCGTGGGTAAAGAATCGAGAGTAAGGAGAAGAAAAAGGGAGGGATTTAGTTCCTTTTTTTAATTTGAAAAGATTAATAATTAAGTACTCTCTCCGAAGATTTGTCTTATATAAAAAATAATAATAATAGAGTTTTTCAAAAGAAAATAAGATTGGTGCGTTATATAACCTTCCTATCTTATGAATGTATCTCTTAAAAATGTTGAACTTTCTATTTTATCCTTCTTTTTGTAAGGATGCCCCCTCTTCATTCCTTTTCGTCCTCTCTATGCGTAATATTGCGATTGAGTCATGCCTTCTCTCTCCCCCAAATCCACTGCTTCCTCCCTCCTCCATCACAGCTGTTTGGATTGAAATCTATGGTGCGTAGAGAGTGCGCATGGTTGGAATGAATGGCACGATTGTTGTTGAAGTGATGAGATCATTATTAGGTCGGATTCTGGAGCAATGTTGGAGGGGCAGAGAGATTTCGACCAATTCCTTTGTGCTTGGAGTTGTTCTTTGCCGAAGCTGTGAAAAAGGAGAGAGAAGGAACTTAGCTTGCAAGAGTTACTGACTTGTTGGTGGAGAAGAGGATTTTGTTAAGGAGAGGGATGGGATGGGATGGGATGGTCGGTGTTGGAGATAGGGCTTGCTGCTGTGGCGGGATGAGAGAGTGAGAGAGATCTTAGATCCCGGGCTATTGGTGTCGGCGCATTGCCTTGCAGGAGCTGAAGAAGGAAAACTTCGAAAGGGAGATTCTGGATTTGGATTGAAGAAGGGTGAGAGAGATGAGGCTTGGATGGGAGTGAGGGTGAAGATATCAGAACTGAGGCTTGCTTTGTCGGCGATGGGAGGAGAAAGGAAAAAAGACGGCTGGTGAGAGGTGAGAGGCGAGAGGGTTGGGCGTAATGTGTGCAATTACTAGGCCGGAGGAGAGAAGTTTGAAGGAGGCTGGGGTTGGGGATGGAGAAGGTGAAGAGAGAAGGAATGAGATGTGAGAAGGGAAGGAAAGAGGAGGGGGTATGTTTATAAAAGGAAGGATAAAATATGAAGATAACATTTTTATGGGGTGCACTCATAGGATAGGGAGGTCTGTATAGCGACACTTCAAAAATAATCTCGGGCTATAACTAATCATTACCAAATTTTAATGCAGCTGTATTTTCGTAACCTATGCTGAGGTATTTATAATTGAGAAATAAACATGTTTCTTGATGTGACAAAAATGCAGCTTGGGCTGTCCATGTGATGTGAATGATATCTGGGCTTGATCTGCTTCCTTGAACCTGATTAAGAACACGGAAGAACCTTAGTGGAAGTGCACGGCCTGGCCATGCGAAACCACTCCGGCGTGAGAGTAAGTATCGTGTGTATAAGTCAAAAGAGAATTTGACAGAGGTTCTAGGCTCAAGAAAGTATGCGTACCTTACTTGTGGTTTATGGTGAGGTATTTATAGGCCCTTAATGACCTAGAATCTTGGTGGGATTCAGTTTCCATAGATACCCAGTCAATTAAGGATGAAATCCTTAAATTGTAGGCATGATAGGCGGCTGGCCGCATGAATGTAGGAGCATATAAGGCAAGTGTCCTGTTCGAATAAGGAAACCTTTGACTTGTCTTGGGAAGCAAGTTTCTGGAGATTTATGCTTGATGCGTGCCCGGGCGAACAAGGCTCTACCCGGCTACCTGGTGTGGACTGATTTGAGGTAAGTGTAGATCCCGGGCGTGGCCCCTGGTCTGGCAGGCAAGGCCAGTGCTCGACCAGGTTTGGACGAGATGAATCCGATTCTTTGCCCGGTGTGAGTGTGGTCCCCGGGCATGCCCCCTGGTCGGATAGGCAAGACCTGTGTCCGGCTAGGTTTGGGTTGGAGTTGCTTTATCCATTGTTTGATGTCTTGTTAGCTCTACCCGCTAAGCTGGTAGGTCCCACACTAATTATGCCCGTGACTGGCACGTGATGATAACTCGTGTTTTGCTCGTGACCTGGCTTGGGCCGGGCACATCAGTGGCCCCTAGCTCTTTGTCTGGTGAGTATTTATGCTCGGAGCGGGGAGCGTGTACGTTGGATGATGTTGCTCTTGTTCAGGGCTCCAACATTTATGAATTTTTGGAGAAAGTTACAAATGGGCCGGATGAGCTTGTGGAAGGTTCCGGAACCTTGGCTGGTGAACAGTTGGAGCGCGCTGTACTGATGTGCCCGGCCCAAGCCAGGTCACGAGAAAAGCACGAGCTATCATCACGTGTCAGTCACGAGCATAATTAGTGTGAGACCTACCAGCTTAGCGGGCAGAGCTAACAAGACATTAAGCAATGGATAAAGCAACTACAACCCAAATCTAGTCGGGCACATGCCTTGCCTGTCCGACCAGGGGCCATGCCCGGGGATCACACTCACACTGGGTAAAGAATCAGATTCATCCCGTCCAAACCTGGTCGAGCACTGGCCTTGCATGCTAGACCAGGGGCCACGCCTGGGATCTACACTTACCTCAAATCAGTCCACACCAGGTAGCCGGGCAAAGTCTTGTTCGGGCACGCATCTAGCAGAAAACTCCAGAAACTTGCTTCCCAAGACAAGTCAAAGGTTTCCTTATTCGAACATGACACTTACCTTATCTACTCCTACATTCACGCGGCCAGCCGCCTATCATGCCTACAATTTAGGGATTCCATCCTTAATTGACTGGGTATCTATGGAAACTGAATCCCACTAGGATTCTAAGTCATTAGGGGCCTATCAATACCCCACCATAGACCACAAGCAAGGTACGTATACTTTCTTGTGCTTAGAACATCTGTCAAATTCTCTTTTGACTTATACACATGATACTTACTCTCATGCCGGAATGGTTTCGCGAGGCCAGACCTTACACTTCCACTAACGTTATTTCGTGTTCTTAATCTGGTTCAAGGAAGCAAATCAAGCCCATATATCATTCCCATCACACGAACGACCCAAGCTGCATTTTTGTCATATCATTTCCTTTGACAAGATTGTTGGAATTCAAAATTTGTAAAAATGAGGCAACATTTTTACTAAGTTCGAGTATTCATTGCGATCACAGTAAGGATTAGACCGAGTAAAGATATTCAATAATTGTAGAACATGACATTTCAACTATGATGTCAATTGTCAACATTTGTGACGGGATGAAAATGTGTCGGGATGAAATATGTTAGGTTATAGCGAGTGGCAGGTCAAAACAGAGTCGATCCATCGTGACCTGGATTTTCCTCTAAAAATATCTATATTATAAAATAGATCAGTGTTTAACTGATGGTCCTGATCGAATTGTGCTAAACACAACTGACGGTCCAAATTGATTCGTAAGTATGTGAGTTGCAAATGAATCCCTCAATTATGAGTTATGTTTGAATGACCCATCTACAATTACATAAAATTGAATTATTTCGTCAGTTATGAGTTTTGTTTATCCCGACTATTTATTGAACTGATCTCATACCGACACCGTACCTATGGTACGAGCACATATACTAGTATATATATTTATGGAGTACAAACTATTAAGTCAAAATGGGTAACAGGTTCAATTAGACCAAACTCGTAAATATTTTTGGGTTGAAACATGTTACCCGTTTCGATCTAAAATGTTGACAGATCAGGTACTTTTTAAGTCGGGTCAGGTGGTTTAATAGGTTCCAGATTGAAATTGTCAGGCTTAATCCCAACATGCCTAAGATCGAAGAGTAGGTTTTTTGTGAAACCGTTCTATAGATCATAAGACGAAGTAACACTCTCTCACAACTCAATATATTAACACACGGTAGGTCGAGTCATAAGAATCTGTTTTACGAAAATAACTCTAACACGATTTTTCCTAAGTTTGAATGAGACAAGGAATATCACAGATGTTGGGATAAAAGATTTCAATTCATTTTTAACGATTATACTTAACACTTTCACCATTATACTAATTGCTTGTTGATGTGGCAAAAATTAGTTTTGGGCTGTCCGAATGCTTGTGAAGATATTTGCCCCCCCGGTCGGAGAAACAGGGCCTTAGTCCGGTCAGGCTTTGATAAGGATAGATAGAGGTCTATGTTCGCATGAGACCGTTATTATTGAGCTCGTGACAGGCATATGATGATCTCATGTACTTTCCTCGAGACCTACTTTGGGTCAGACATATCACTTTCTATTTTTACCACAATTAGTAACGTTTCACTAATAACCCTGTTAACATTTGTGGCAAATATAAAAAAGAAAAAACTGAGTAGAATGAGGAAATGAAAAAAAATACTTCATCTGTTCCAAAATTATTGTCTTGTTTTCTTTTTTCGTCAGTCCCAAAATATTTGTCTTATTTGAAAATTTTCTTTTTAGGACATCACTTTTACCACTTTACCATTACTTTTTCTTCTTACATTAATTTTGGACCACATATTCATGGGTTTTAACTTTAAAGAAAAGAAAAAAGTGCGAACCGGTCCACATTTTGAAACTTTTAATCGCTAAAGTACGCATTTTTTTATTTTCAACTGGAAAAAGTTACTTTTTGTGGCAAAATGAATATGATACATGTGAGAACCCAAATCTATTACTTGTATAACATCATTATAACATGCTTAATGATATGATATTGACAAGCCATAAACGTGTTTCTAAGAGTTCAGGGATTTATTGGTTAAGTTTGACAACTTGTAGGCAAGTTTGGAAGCTTGGAAAACTGTTTGGATACTTCAGGGGGTCAAAGTGGCAAGTCAGCAAATTCGGAGAAGCTGTGAAGCTTGCGGCCGCAAGGGGTCCACAGCCTTGCGACGGCAAGGTCTCCAGAAAAAGCTGCCGTTTGTTTTATTTTAACTGTTTTACTGTTAGGGTATTATTAAGAGTTTTAGTTTCCTTTTATTTAGATTTATTGTTCCTAAAGTTTAGGGTTTAAGAGTTTCCTTTTATTTAGTTTTTTTGTTCTATAAGAATTATGATTTATTTTGTAAGTATAAAAAGACATTCTTAAACATTGTTTTGGCAAAGAGAATTTTGATGAATAAAAATTGAGTTGATTTTCTGGTTAGAAAATTATGTTCTTATTTGAGTGTCCTAGATTGGAAGCTCGGATTATAAACATCGTGGATTCGTTGTTTATAATTGAATTCGACTTATCATTTGGAGAATCATCCCAATTGTGGCGTCATTCACAATTCCAAGGTTCGCGTCATCTCGAAGGCGTTGGGTCGCGGAGTCATTCATCGTAAAACCTTTCTAGGAGATCTTGGGTCCATATATATTCTTCATCATTTGGTATCAGAGCTATCCTAGTTACGTTAATTCCATTCTATCTTAAATTTTGAAGTATTATCGTTCTAGTTGTTAAACCCTAATTGTCCTAGGGTTTATTATTCATTTTAAATTTAAAAAATAAAAAATAAATAAAATTACTGTTCACGGTGGCACTGTTCACGCCGGAGTTACTGTTCACACCGGTTACTATTCACGGTACTGTTCACGAAAAAAAAATTGTTTTTTTTTTTAAAATTCATCTAGTTGTCTTGAACTTGGATCATCAATCCTTGTTTAATCGTGTTGTCTTTCAATTTGAAATCCTAATTGTTCTAGAATTTGTTACTTATAATTTTTTTTTTTAAAAATATTGTGACTTTGAGTGCATACACGCAAGGGAGTGAATCACCAAAATAATCATCATGTCCGAACTTCCTAAACCATCGACTATGGATGATTGGACGGAGTTTTTTCTGAGAGATAGCGGGTAGTGAGTTTGTGATGGAGGGATTGAGAAGACTTGAAGAAAGATATGACATCATTACTCATATGCCTTCAACATCAAAGAGTTTGAGTGAATGGAAGATTGAAAAAAGATATGACATCATTACTCATGTGCCTTCAACATCAAAGTGCTTGAGTGAATGGAAGATTGAAAATGACAGAATTGAAAAAGAGAAAATTGAAAAAGAAAATATTGAGAAAGAAAGGATTGAAAAGGAGAAAATTGAAAAAGAAAATATTGAGAAAGAAAGGATTGAAAAGGAGAAAATTGAAAAAGAAAATATTGAGAAAGAAAGGATTGAGAAAGAGAATATCGAGAAGGAGGAGGAAGAGCGAGAAAGAGTGGAGAAAAAAGAAACTGACGAGAAGTTAATAATGGTTCAAGAAAACTTGAAGTTATCGCAAGTATACGAAGACCCGTTTGATTTTACAACTTCAATTTTGTCTTGTTCTTGGCTAATCAAACGGATGATCGATGACTACTTCTTCTTAACTCAATGGGCGGATTGGATGGATCTTGTCTCACGGGCGGATCATCGAGTTCCATGTGTGGATTTGAGGACAAATCCTTTTCAAGAGGGGGAATATGATATGATATTGACAAGCCATAAACGTGCTTCTAAGAGTTCATGGATCTATTGGTTAAGTTTGACAACTTATAGGCAAGTTTGGAAGCTTGGAAAACTATTTGGATACTTCAGGGGGTCAAAGTGGCAAGTCAGCAAATTCGGAGAAGCTGTGAAGCTTGCGGCCGCAAGGGGTCCACAGCCTTGCGACCGCAAGGTCTCCAGAAAAAGCTGCCGTTTGTTTTATTTTAACTGTTTTACTGTTAGGGTATTATTAAGAGTTTTAGTTTCCTTTTATTTAGGTTTCTTGTTCCTAAAGTTTAGGGTTTAAGAGTTTCCTTTTATTTAGTTTTCTTGTTCTATAAGAATTAGGATTTATTTTGTAAGCCTATAAAAAGGCATTCTTAAACATTGTTTTGGTAGAGAGAATTTTGATGAATAAAAATTGAGTTGATTTTCTGGTTAGAAAATTGTGTTCTTATTTGAGTGTCTTGGATTGGAAGCTCGGATTATAAACATCGTGGATTCGTTGTTTATAATTGAATTCGACTTATCAGTTGGAGAATCATCCCAATTGTGGCGTCATTCACAATTCCAAGGTTCGCATCATCTCGAAGGCGTTGGATCGCGGAGTCATTCATCGTAAAACCTTTCTAGGAGATCTTGGGTCCATATATATTCCTCATCACTTAACGTATGCCTTAACATGTTAGAGAGTTCATATTGTTCATATCATGCTTGCATCAGATTTGTTACGATTATAGTCGTTTGAATGTCTTCTATGCGTTGCATACTTTGCCATTAGTGCTTTGAGTATTCATCTTAGCATGTTAGCATTTAACCAAGTCTTGTTGGAGTTCTATTACCTTGCATATATGACTTATAACATTCATCTTGATCATAGTATGCTTGGTTGGAAGTTTAGAAGTTTTGTTGCTTCGTTTGAGTCTTAGCGTTTGCCCTTGTTGCTTGTATTGCCTGTGTTTCGTCTTGCGAGATGTTCATTGAGTTCTAGGCCAAGTATTCAGGTCATATCCATGTTTAAACAAGTCTTGTTCATGTTCAAGTTGTTCTAGCTTGAGTTGTGTTTGATTCGTGGGTCATTCGTCGCATGATTCGAGCCTTGTTTTAACTTGTTTTGGATGTTGTTCGGGTGTGTTTCCGACTTGTTTTGAGTTGGGTTACACCTTAGAATGGTTGTCCATGAGTTTGAGACCATTTAGGACAAGTTTAGACCATGTTCAAGGGCTGAACCTCGCGCTCGCATCGATTTTTGGTCATTGGCTCGCGGAACAGTGCTGAGAGCACAACAAAATGAACTTGGGCTGTCAACAGGACCATGCGCTCGCATGGTCCATATATGATGCGACCGCATCCTCCTAAAATGCACACTACGAGATTTTTCTTCAATCTGAATTGGTGACCCATTTAACCCATTGAACCCCCTTCCTTAGTGACCATAATCCCTCATATTAGACCCTAATTAAGTTTGCTTAAGCCTAATCTCATTCATCCTCCATTAGACATGTGGATTTCCACTCATCCTCCATGTGACATGTGGATTTCCACCCACATTTACATGTCATATATAAGCCTCCCACCTTTGTGATCAGCCATTAAACCCCCCATTGTAGTAAATTTCTTCTCTCTTTTCCCAAGCTCTTGTGTGTGAATGGTGAGGGGAGATTAGTGTGTGTTTCCTCCATAACTTGAGCTCCCGAACTCCGATTACCAATCCGAGACCACCAAATTGAAGCTATCGACGAGGAGCATGATTCTATCCGATTAGATTTTGTTTATTTCATATTTTTCCTTGGTGTAAGGTAAGCTATTGATTCCCCTCAGGATGTATGCTAGAAATGCCATGCTATCCAATTTTTCTCATGTTTCCCATGCTCCTACCATGTCTATACAATATTTGATGATGATTTGAGTTTATGAGATTTTTGAGTGACATACGCATCTTGTTGTTTTGGTCCTAAGCTTAGAAATAAATGTGTTCTATACCCCATTTGGAATAACTATTGTTCTTGGATTATTGACTTTTAACAACCTTTGGAAATTATGATTCTAGGGTTCCATAAATTATGAATTGTTCATCTTGTTCTTTTGGTCCTATGCCTAGAGTAAAATGTGTTCTATGCTTCATTTGGACTAACTATTGTTCTTGGACCATTGTCTTTTAACAACCTTTGGAAATTATGATTCTAGGTTCCATAAATTATGAATTGATGATAATTATTGACTATGATTATTATTTAGATTAATGGCCTAGTCTATCCTATACGAGAACTTAGAAAATGGTTTAGAATGCATTTAGCGTTTAAACTCTATTGGATGAATTTATAGAGACGACTCAACGGAATCCATTTTAGTGAGCCATTGAACAAAACCGGCTCAATGATCAATCCCTACGACGTTCTAAATACGTTTCACTAAGAATAATAATTATAGACTCTTGAATTGGATTGACTACCATACTTGATTGTAGATGTCATATAATAGAATGTCTATTTGACATGTTGAGTTCGCTCTTGTCGAACTTAATCCTACTTGATTATTGATGAGAATAATTACTTGTCATGAACGAGATCGCTCTTGTTGACCTCGTTCTCTACGTGAGAATTTGTTAAGTAAACACTACTTGGCATTTGCATGAGTCCAGCGGGCATACTTGTTCTTGTACACATATACCTCCACTGTGGCCACAGTGGGGAAGTAGCCCCTTTGTTGTAACCATTAAAGCGCATTGGTGTGTCTATCCTGGGCATCTCCTTGAAAGGTCGATGTATTCACAACCATCTGACACCTCACATTCCAGATAACGCTTGTATGCAGGAACTACGTAGCGGCACCGACTCTCAATATATCCTTATCCTATGTGATTTAATTACGAGCACCTATGTGAAACAATGTGCATATTGGATATATGATCTATATGCTTATGTGATGATATCTTGCCTTGTATGTTGCATATTGTCATGACATGCATGATTGATAGTTTACAAGTCTTTATGACTTATCCATTCCCTTTACTGCTTTAGATCCTAGCAAGGCATGTCCTTCTCGCTGAGGCTTGCAGTGTTCGTGTTTCCTCTATTCCTCTTTTGGTCCAACGTTGCAGTTGAAGAGGTGGTTTAGTTGTCCTCTTCATTCTTTTATAATTTGCAAGGACGACGGGTTTTAAAGTAAGTCATTTTGACTATGCTTGGGAATGTATTTAGAACTTCCTTTATTTAACTACTTGTAGTGTTATCACTTGTAGTACTTGTAATCCTTTTTATGCCGACAATGTGTAAGCCGAGCTTTGGTTATCATGTTGATTAGTTCACTATGTATAAGTCTTCGGCTGAGCATCTTATTAGCTCTTATTTAATTCTTGTCCATTAACTGCTAGCTTGAGTTCCGACATATAGTGTCGCCGATGACTTGGTTTAATTGCTTAACTGTTATATCAGAAAATATTTTTAAAATTCCGGCTTTTTGGTGCCGAGGCGTGTTACATCTCCAATGTTGCATCACGTCGTTTTCTTAAATTGAGTCATTGCATGTTTATGTGTTTACTTGTTTACCCTATTTGGGCGATTCGACCCGCGGTTCCACCTCGGACCCGGGTCGGATCGCCACAGTACCCTTAATGAACCGTAGGCGCGCTACGGATGCCATTATTTTTGTACCGCGATTCATGAATTTTATCGCATTATTTTTTGCACCGCGGACTGCGGTTTAATTGTATAGCTGCTAGTTTATTTTTGAATCACAATTCATTAATTTTTATTGAATTAATTTCGCACCGTGGTTTAATGGTGTAACTGCTAGTCTATTTTTGAACCGCGATTCATCAGTTTTAGTGCATTAATTTTTACACCGCGGTTCAATAGTATAATTGCTAGTCTATTTTTGAATCGCGATTCAATTTTAGTGCATATTTTGCATCGTGGTTCAATAGTGTAATTGTTATTCTATTTTTGAACTGAGATTCATCAAGTTTAGTGCATTAATTTTTGCACCGCAGTTCAATAGTGTAATTGCTAGTTTATTTTGAACCGCGATTTATCAACTTTAGTGCATTAATTTTTGAACCGCGATACAAAATCATAAAGAACTAGGTCACGTCCTCCACCTGCTTCTTTCATCTCCTCCGTTGTAAGTCTTCTTCTTCATCCTATTTCTCCGCCTTCGTCTCAACTGAAATAAAATTTTCAACCCAGTACAGATCCATTATAGTTTCGTATGTTATTTTGAATAAAAAAACTCGTTTATCTTTAACGCCCCCGAAGCTGCCCCCTCGATCACCGTTTCGTTGCGCACAATCGTGATTTTCGAATGCAAAATATGTTACCGGAACTGTTAAAGAAGATGATGATATTTTTTAAACAATATTTTGAAAAATGGTTTTTTGTTGTTGAAAAAAAGAACAGTGGATTTTGGACCAACCAGAATTTTTCCCTAAAAAATCACAAATTATTTAAATATTAATAATTCAATCAAATGTGTTTTTTTAAAACTGTATGCGAAATCAATCCAAAGATAATTTTCAAACGAATGGATTAGTAGAACGGTCAACGTTGACCACCGACATCTTTTGAACCCAAACTGTTCTCCATACACAAATTAGGAGGAAATTACATGACAAGGAAAAATATACATTGGTCAATTTAATTATACTTAGTGCTCTCGCTAAACGCGGATTAAGAAAACAAATGAAATAATCCTGAAATTGCTAATTATTACCAAATCTGCCACACCATGAAAATTATTGGGGATGAGCATCAAGTTAGCAACTCCAATGTACTTGTACGGTACAAGTACTTTCTTAATACTTAGAACACGTAATCGTTGTCTTCCCCGGTTTCAATGGTGGAAGAAGCCCTTCCCTGAGTAGATCCCACGTCCCTTGAGCTTTCCTTGGTCAGCCCCGATGATGAGTAATTCTGAAGGCTCTGAATAAAGGCTTGATGTTGTTCATTACCGTGATAGTACTGCTGGCCGCCGCCGCCGCCTTGTGGTTGCCAGAACTGTACATTGTATCCACCAGTCGGAGGCGGTGCCGTCTCCGTCATCGGCCTAGTGGGGCCGAGCCCAAAGTTTAAGTTGGCTGAATTGTTATTGTAACTATCTAAGTACTGATTAGAAGACGCATTACCGGAAATAAACGGAGGAGCGGATTGACCACCATCACCGCCGCCGCCGCCGGTGAACTGTTGAACCATAGCGCGGAAGTTGGTGGTGTCTGTATTGACAAGGGTGGTTGGGGTCCTCCTTGAAGCCCTGGGCCGTCTTCGGTTATTGGGCTTTGAGACGCGGCCCGATGGAGGAGAAGTTGCAGAAGTGATATTACTACCGGAGGTGATAGCGGTGGTCACGTCGGAGGCAACGACATCACCGGCCCAGCCTCTCTCCGCCGTGGACGGAGGTTGTTCGGGGAGGTTGCCATGTTGGTAGAACTGAAGCCAATCACTGCTAGCACTTGACATGGTTCCGGCCATCTTAGGAGGAGGAGTGGCAATTATTAAAGTCCATGTCTATATTTATAGGCCCTTCCTCAGAGTTTCTAATAATTGCATGGATCTCCCCTCTAATTTATGTTATACTCCCTCCGTCCCTAAATTATCGTCTTCATTTCTTTTTTCGTCCGTTCCAAAATAACTGTTCAGTTTGAAATTTATTTTTTTAGAACATCACTTTTACCGCTTTACCCTTACTTTTTTCTCCCTACTTTAATTATGAGTCATATACACATGAGTTTTAAAGGAAACTATACATTAAACCAATATAAATAATCAAGTCAATTGTGTTTTCTTAATCCATGCGTCGGGTCAACTAGGACGATAATTTAGGGACGGCGGGAGTACCAAAATAGATTTTGTTTATTGCAATAAGTCTTACTAAAAAATTCTGATATCCAAAAAGTTTAAAAAATAATTTTTGTATCCAAAAAGTCTCAAATTAGAACTTTAATACTAGTAACTCTGAAGCTTAGTTGTTATGTTAAATTTTTTTCTTTTCATTTATGATAATGATGAGAATAATTACATCGAATATTATAATTACTATTATTATAACAATAATAATAATATTAATATTATAACAATAATATATTTATCATTGTCTTTAACGACATTATTACTATCAATTACTAAATAGTGTCAAAAATCTCTTTCAAAAATTAATTCCCGAATGATCCCAAAACAACTAAATTCATAAAATCTAAAAGTTAATTATTTTACACTAAAATTTTAAAAAATTAACTTACACTATTATGAAATTTTGGTAGTAATATTCATAGTAGTACTAGTGAATATGATTAGGATAGTAATAATTATTATTTGTGCCTCCACTTGAGAAAATGTATGCGTCCACCACCTGGTGAGATTACTCTTATGATAGCACTTTAAGTAATCTTTAAGAGCAATATCATTGTTGCTTCTTTGCTCTTCTTCTTAATAAGAAGAATGAGTTTTACAATGGTAGATCTTCCTACCATTTATTCTTAGCTCGCCATGTAGGAGAGATATAGAACAATCTTCCAATTTAGGAAGAGAAAGGTGATGGAGGAAGAATGGAGCAAGAAGTGGGTGGTGGCGTGCACAATCGGTCCGTGTGTGGTGTGTATGGTACACGCGGGAAGAAGCAAGTGAGAAGATGAAAAATGTGGGGTCCATCATCTGAATGTGTGTAAATTGTTTGTTTGTTTGTTTGTTTATTTATTTTTAAAAATTAAAGGTTGGTCACTTGGTCAGTGACCTTTGTGGGGGAGCGGGGGTGGGGGGTTAATTTTTTTTCTTTTTCAGAAAATAGTAGTTAATTTGGTTTGTTTTTTTCAATAAATTTGTTTTTTTTCCTTCTTTCCTATAAATATACCACCTCAACCTTCTTCATTTTCTTCATAACTTCTTCATTCTCTCTTCTATTTCTTCATAATCTCTTCTAAAAAATTATTTTCTCCACATACTTATCTTCTAAATGGATCCAAGAGATACTAATTTTTTTCAAAATTTATTAAATTCTTCCAAAAATGAAGAAAATTAAATTATTTTACGAGTTATGTATAATATGTATTTTATTGATAATTTATTAATTAAATCATAAATTATTTAATTTATGAGTAATTTATTATTTATAAATTAATTAATGTCTTTATTTATAAATTAATTAATTTATAAAAAATATTTAAATATGAAATATATTAAATAACGTGAAATAAATTTATTTGTTGAGAAGTATAAAAATAAGAATAACGTGTAAAGTTAATAAGGTGTTAGTGGGACCCAACTAAAAATATATTAAGAAGCGTATATAATTGGAAGATATATTCTTAAACGGTTAAGAAGAAAAAAATGTATAGATAATAGTGGGACCCAGCTAAGAAGTTGTGGAAAGAATTTTCGCAATGGGGATGCTCTAAGGATTTTCTTGTAAATATGTGAACATGAGGAGCAGCCCATGCATCTCCACCAAACTAAAGGGGGTATCTTAGATATTTCCTCTTACATTGGTGGCGTTGAAACATCAAACTAAGGTAACATAAGACTTTTCTTTGATGAGAGAGAGGGATGATAGAGATGGTCAAATGGTCCTTTATCTACGAGACGTTGAAAACGACACGTCGAAGGCACGTGCGTTAATATTGGTAATTTTTTCGAAGTGGTCTTCACTCTAAAAGCAAGTGTTTCCACGAAGCAAACATAGGACGTACTGCGGGTGGTAACTACCTTGGTGAGTATTTTTAGGGATGGTAATGACTGGTACGATACGATGAGCGATTATAAAAACGATTACGAGATAAAAGACACTAAGCGACGACAGAAACACGACACGAAAGATACGAAATTGTTAATATATTCAAATTAATATTTATTGTTATATTTATGATCAAATAAGATAGATAATATGAAAACACGATAATGAGGCACGAACACGACACGATAGTACGAATTGTCACCCCTAAATATTTTATGTAAATGATTTTCTTGATTTGATTTATCATATATTGATGGATTAAATTAAAAAAATATACAACTTTGTTTTATAAATTAAGACCAATAAGACGAGAGAAAAGATTTTCTTGTAGTAGTAGTTAGCGATTTGGATCGTTTTTTAAACATCATTTGTTTTAGAAAAATACGTCTAACCATTTTTAAGAATCGACATATATCAATAGTGGTTTTTCACTTACTCCATGTTGACTCGAACTCACAAACTCTTATTTAGGTGAAGCTTACCACTTGGGGTGATAATTGAGAGTTAATAGATACCTTTGGCCCCTAAGGGGGTGGCCCAGTGGTAGACATGGGGCTACACATGTGAGATCTCACATTCGATTCCTTCTCATGCCCTCCTTAAGAAAAAAAAAAAAAGAAAGAAAACTTTAAGTTAGACCATATCTATTTTTTTAATAGATAATGTTCTTACCCAAAGCTGTCCATTAAAACTCAATAAACCTAAATAAATTAAGCTTGTTTAAGTTGTACATAAATTGGGACCTTGGTGGTGTCGATTTTTTATTGGTCGTATTATTGTTGAACAAGCAACAAGCATCGAGATTCATCTTTTGGCAATTTGGTTGGTGAACATTAGTTAGGTAATCAAAATAGACATTTCATAGTACATTGGTTTTAATTCTTCACTAAATTTTTAGTTTGATTTTACTGTTACTTATATATTAATTTTTTTTCTTTAGGAATTTATATTCCCAATAATTTTAGTTTTTCCTTCATTTTTATATGGGACATACTACGAAATCATCTGCTTTATTTACACTTTTTTCTCTTCCCACTACAATTCTTATTTTTTCTTTTGTAAGAATTTTTGAAGCTTCATTTTTGTTTGTGAATATTGCTCCTTATGGTTTGGTGATTCTTATCCAAATAAGAAGTAAGTTTAGAATCATCAATGGTGACGCTCTTATTAACAAAAATAGGAAATTTTAATAGTGTTTGGCAAGGAGATTTTGAGATTTTAAATATTTGTTTGTGATGATTTAAGTTTAAGTAAAAGAGATAAAGAGAATCCAGAGAAACAATAGAAAGAAAGTAAAATATAGAGAATCAAATATATAATAATAATAATAATAATAATAATAATAATAATAATAATAATAATAATAATAATAATAATAATACAGTCATCCTAATACATTAATTTTTTTTACCTAAAATCATTAGCTAAAAGAAAGCTATAATCTAAATCCATGCACTTGAAGATGAAATATTTCTCATGTTTCTATGCCTCCAATTTTGACCGATGAATTGGCAATCACGAGACAAAAATGATCATTTGGTTTCTCTTCACATATATATTTAAGAATCTTATACAATATAAATTGTGACAATCCATCTTACATAAACTCACATTGAGCTCCTACAAAACTCACATAAAACAGTCCGTCCTCCAAAACTCACCTATTTGTAAGAAATTTAGTTAAACACTGATAAATCAACAAGAATTGCAACAAATTAATGTTATCATCATTTGATTCAGTTATAATTCCAATCAGTATGCAAAGGTGGTATCTTATGAGCTACTTCATCCGTTCCGGACAAAGAGTCCACTATTCAATTTTGAGATGTTTCACTTAAAGAGTCAACTTTCAAAAATTAAAACATAAAAGTGTTACTCCATCTGTCCCAAAATTATCGTCTGTACCCAAATAAAGGGGAAACTCTCCCAGAGGCCCCAAATAAAGGGCGATTAAGAGCTAGGACTCTAATACATAACCATACAGAGCCCCCACACCCCATGAGAATGTGAGAGGGAAAATCACGATAACTCGGCGATTAAGTAGCTAGGAGGACGGTGCCTATCATAACTTGGTCATGTACCAAAATCTATTAGCTCTTAACCAACTTGACGCACAGTTTAAGAAAACACATTTGACTGAATTATTAATATTTGAATAGTGTGTGGTTTCCTTTAAAGCCCATGAACATGTGGCCCAAAATTAAAGTACGAAGAAAAAATAAGGGTAAAGTGGTAAAAGTGATGTACTAAAATGAAACTTTCAAAGAAGACCCTTACTCATTATTTCGGGACGGACGAAAAAGGAAAGTAAGTGAATAATTTTGGGACGGAGGGAGTATTTTATTATTAAAAAACTACTAAAAATGTCATTTTCTTAAAAAGTATGACTTTCAAACAAGGACTATTTGCCCGAAACGAAGGGAGTATTTTTTTTTCCTTTTCCATAATTAATGAAGTTTTTTCCTTCCCATTAAGGAATATGCTAGTAAAGCATGCCATGATTAATCAACAAATGAAACAAAAAATAAGTTAGTAATGTCGTACAAATTCTCAAGTCAGAATATATACGCTATAGCAGTCAACGACTCAATATACAGATGTGAAACTTTTACGTGAATTTCAATTTCTCTCATTATGTTAAAACAAAACAATTTAAACAATAACAAAAATATATTGAATAATGAATTAATATTTATAATTTTCACAATATTTGAAACAACAATTGAAAATTTCAACTAAAATTTTCAATTATTTTCTCTAAATTATTATATAAAAATATGCCTGCTTTATTCTGTAAAATAAAAAACTTCATTATCGCCATTCCATGGTCCGCATCCCTCATTAACACCAACACTGCCTTCTACCTAGGTTTGAGATTTAAGGCGGCGGCGAGGATGTGGTGTACGTACGAAGAGGGAAGAGGAAGATAAATGTCAAGTAATCACAGCTTGCTAAGAAAAGACTCAAAAGTTGTCTTGAAGCCTTAAACAACCCTTTAGTTAGAATATCAATCGTTTGTTCTGTTGTTGAAATAAACGATATGCAGACCATATCATTCTCGAAATGTCTGTGGGTTATCCAACAATTTTAGATTGGGGTCATTTGATCAAGAACATAGATAAATAAAAAAATTTAGTCTTTTAATGAATTCCAATTAAAGTCTAACTTTATTCTTTCCTTCTCTCTTTGGTTTTTTATTTCTTAATTGAAATGTCGTGTATATAAAAAATGTTATGGTCAACATTTTTTTATTTAAGTTTTAGTTTCTTCTTTTGTTTGATTTAATTGTTGGTTCTCAACAATATATGGTTGAGGGTTCTACAAAAAATATTAGGTATCATATTATTTAATAATTAAATTAATTGTTATTAATTTTATCATTTTGCTTGAGTATAATATAATTAAAAAAGTTTTGTTTTCGTGTGTTAAACACACAAGTGTAAAACTAGTTGTTCACTGATGTAACGCCCAAAAAACCACATTAACGCGTGAACTAACTAAAATACATATAACTGCAACTAATGCTCCGTTTGTTTCACGAAAAATAATTTTTTAAAAAATGATTTCTGGAAATGAAAAGATTAGATTTTCAAGTGTTTGGTAAATCTTTTAAAAATATGACGAAAAATATTTTCGGGTGTTTGGTAAACACACGGAAAATGTTACATAACAGATTATATCAATAAATACAAAAACATATTGTAGAAACTTACATGTTTTAGTTTACTTAAAACCATTAAGGTTAAAACAACTAGTGTTAATAAATTACTTAATACATTTAGGCTGTTTTACTTAGACTTTAGCAAACCTAAATATATCTCTGATAGATGCCACTTAGACCTTGTTAAGTAGTCTTCTTAAAAGAAAATATCATATCTTCTTAAACATAGTTATCGGCGGTTGCTGATACCACAGTGTCAGCATTTATTTACTCGTTTAAAATTATATCTGCTGAACACTATACGCTGTTGGAACAATTGACCTTCATGTTCTTATATTTAATTATTATTTGGTCATCATATTTCCAACAAAAAAACTATTCATAGAAGACTTTTGTTTTGTCTATCTTATTAATATAAAACATTCATGTATGTCTTAAATGTTCTACAATATATTATATCCACTATCTAACCACTCTATTTATTATTTCATGTTAGGAGATATCGTTTGCCTCTAATCTTTTGCAAGATTTTTGTGCATTCAATGATATATTTGTCATCATAATTTCTTCAAGAAATTCAAGTTTCAACCTTACTCTCTCAAACGACTCCAAACTTGAAGAGCTCTATAAAACATCTGAAGCAAGGATTGAAGAAAATACTCTTTTGCAGAATTACGTGTGCAGACTTCATATATCTTACAAATCCTTAAATCACACAAACAGAGACAATAGATATAGCCTTACACTGTGAACCACTTACTAGATTCAATCTTTATTTGAAGAGCTTTTTCTCCTCAAACACTTACTAGATAGCCTTCCATTTATTAATCTCTTTCTAGTTCTTATTTAAACGATCACTGTTTAGATTGATCATTTATTATTTCGAATCATTAAGGAACCTTTGATTGTTGCACGAGTTTGATTGTTTCTCAATCATACTCCTCAAACACTGGTTTTTTGTTGTATACTGATCCGTTAGTGATTACTTAGAAAATACATAATCTTAGTGCACTTCAAAAATTCAAGTTTGACCAATTTGCTAGTAGACGTAGCAGTTTTTATACTGTGAACTACTCCTAAATACCTTGTCAATTTTCTTTCTGCTGATAGAACTGTTTCTAACACTTACGCATCTTCCATCTACTTAAGTGTCAGTCAGTAGAGCTGTCAAAATTGGTTGGCGAGGCGAGCCAACCCACAACCCACCATTTGGAGGGGCGGGGTGGGCCAGCCCAAACACATGGCGGGCCTAAGAAATACCAACCCAACCCACCTCTTTTAGGTGGCGGGCGGACTAGCTCAATGGGCCCAAGCCTTTTTGACAACTCTAGGCGAGCCAACCCACAACCCACTTCAACCCACCATTTGGCGGGCAGGGCGAGCTAGCCTAAAAAAATGACGGGCCTAAGAAATATCAACCCAACCCACCTCTTTTAGGTGGCGTGGCGGGCTAACCCAACGGGTCCAACCCATTTTGACAGCTCTATCAGTCAGTTACATTCTTGAATCATTTAGTTAATTGTTTTATATATTGTTTTTTAGTTCATTTTGTTATATTAGTGATCTGCTTAAAACCTTTCCTACTCAAACATGTGTCAACAAGCTGACACAAAGTATTTTGTTCATCCACTGATTGAGAGTTTTTCTATCTGCTGATAACTTGACATTTCCACTATCAATTTTAAAGGTTTTCAAAATAACCCTTAAAGTTTTTAAAAGGCTATTCACCCCCCCTCTAGCCTTATTTCTTTTCCTACTGGACTTACAATTGGTATCAAACCTGGACTTTTTGAAAATCTATTTTTCCAAGTCTAACAACTTGAAAGATCGATTATGGCAACTTCAAAAACTTTTCTATGAAACAATGTTACTCAAGTACCTATCTTTGATAAAGATCACTTTGATATATAGAAAGAAAGAATTACAAGATATATGAATAACATAGATAAAAGATTGATGTAATGTATCAGAAATGGTCCTATTCAACCCATGAAGATTAACATTAATATTGGTAAATCTTCTACTGCAGATGATGATACCATAAATCCTCTTGTTGCACCATTGAAGAATATGTTCTTAAACCTCAGTCTGAATGTACTAAGGACGACAAAGCAATCGATGGGTTGGATGCCAAGGTTATACACATTCTATCAAGTGTTGTTCCAAATGAAAACTACAAGCATATATATGACTGCAACATAACAAAAGAGATATGAGATGCTCTTGTTGAATATGTAGAAGGGGATCAAAACACAAATGACAACAAGCTATATTATTGCATACAAGAGTTTGATGCATTCAAAAAGGATCCAAAAGAATCTCTCAAGAATGCCTATGACACATTTCTTGAGGTAAATAATAGATGCTCTTCTCTTGGCAAAGTGTATAGTATGAAAGATTTAAATATGTGATTTCTTAGTAGCTTGGGAAACATATGACATGTTAAGGTAACTGTCATAAAAGAAGCAAGAGATTTGAACAATACACACATACGTAGCCTTGTTGACAGTCTCAAAAATTTATGAGAAGAAAATTCTTTAAATTCAAGAAATTGAGAAAAGTTTCAAAGACATCTTTTTTACATGTACAAGAAGAGACGCTAGAAATGTCTACATTTCTGTCAAATGATGACTTTGATGAAGATGAGTTTGCTGCCTTTGCAAAACATTTTATAAAGTTTAAATCTTTCAAAAGAAATTTTCAAAATCCTTCCTCAAACTTTCAAAGACCATTTTCTTCAAATTTTCAAAAGTCTTACTTCAAATCCAATGAAGTCAAGGATGATGAAGAAAAAATCTTATGCTTCAATTGTAGGAAACCTGGACATTTTGCTTCAAACTATCTATCTACCAAAAATGAGTATTACAAGAGAGCTCACAGAACTTTTGAAAAACTAAAAAGGTTAGTTGCAAAAGATCAAAATCTAGCAACTTAGATTGAGACTTCAGGAGATGAATCTACTGATTTTGTACAAGAAGCAAATCTTTATCTTGTTGCAGAATAAGATGTTTATGATTCAGAAAATAAGTTTGATGATGAGTTTCCAAGCTTACCTATTAAAAGTCATAGGTTGTCAAAAGTCATCTAACCTAAACAGTTTGTAATCAAGAAAATAAGAAATAACTTTTATAGACAAAACATTAATAGTCAACTTGACATAAAAGAAAAATCAACTTCTCTAAGAACTACTGATACTAAGAAGACCAACTTGTCAAAAGAGCAGGAGGAGAAGTCTTTTAACAAAAGGTTGATGTTCTCTTGGGACAGATGCAAAAAAATATTTTTCAAGTTTGAGACAATTGAAAGAATTCACATATCTTTGTCTAGTAACTTTAAAAAAGTTTCTGATGAAAACAATGGGCTCCAAAAGATCAATGAGCTTTATAAAGTTCAGCAAGATGGATTGCTGCAACTTAAAAGCTTAAATGAACAATATGAGACTTAAGCTAAAGTCTCAGTAGCTCAAATAACTGACCTTATTGTAGAAAGGAACCAACAACTGACAAATGTTATTGATGCCTATTCAAAGTTAAAAGTTACTGTTGAAACTATCATAAGTCAACAGAAAAATCATGAAGATCAACATGGTCTTAGATTTTCAAAAGCTGATAAGAATTGTAAAATCAGACAGTCAAATGGCAAACCAAAGGTTCTGCTTAAAAAGAACAAAAGATCTACTTACAGTAATGTTTCTCTTAAATACCTTAAGACTCGATCTTAGAAGTCCTTTAATAAAAGTGAGAAGTTGAACCAAAATAAGTGTCAGCCTTCTGCTGAAAGTCCTTAAAAACTGTCAGCAGCTAAAACAATTGATAAATCTCAAACTGCTGACAGATGCCAACCAGCTGATAAAAAGGAGGACTTAGAAGGAAAGATGCTTACAAGTTTAAACCAATTAAATTTGTGGCTACTAAGACTTCTACTGAAACATAAACTGAATCAAAAGGTTCCCTTTAAATGACTGACAAACCTGTTATCACAAATGAAAAATCTATTCTACTTTGGTCATCAGTCTCATGAATGCTTATTCAAATTTAATCCTACTGACAAAGCCAAGATGCCTAAACTAAGGAAAGTTTGGCAACCAAAGAAAGCTAACCCTCTGGACCCAAACTTATAAGGGTACCATGATTTACTTGTTCACATTTTAGGTATGCTTTATGGCAAATGATCAATCATTTGATGTGTGGATAATAAATAGTGGATGGCAATGGAATTTATCAATGCCTACATCATTGATGCTAAGAATCATAATAAGGCTCTTCATCTACAACAGCTGTCTCAGTCAGGAGGAGCATCTACTTCTACCAATCCTCCTCCATTCTCTTTTGTAAATCTTATTGCTACTCCTCACACTCTAACTGTTGCCTCACCTCTAGCCTTATCTACTAAACCATCTACTGAGTCAACTAAGCATGTGCTGCTGCCACCTACTTCTTCCAAACCACTCAGGCCAGCCATCAAAAGGCAGGAAAAAACAAAAGAAGATTATCAGTCAAGCTGTCTCTCATCCAATTACTGAACAACCAATTTTTATTGATGACTCTTCAGAAGTTGATACAAAACATGCTCCTACACCTACTGATGTCAATGCAACCCTTGACTACCACACTCTTCTGCTCCATAATCTTTAAACCCAACTGAATTCCATTGTTCCCAACATTTGAAGAACCATCTCCACTGAAGTTTAGCTGGCGCTCCTCGAGAAGCAACTATGCATGATTGGAATACCATTCTGTCTTTCCAAAAGGATTGGGCTACAAGGTCAGAAAAGGCTGAATCTGATGTGTTTAAAGACCTTCAGGAGGAAAAAGTGCAGAGAGCAAAAACTAAAGCATATAAAGCAAAGGTTGATGCATATCTATTGGAACTCAAAGATCTAAGGAAACAAGAAAACGTGCAATAAGCTGATGAATTGGATTCATCAGCATTAACATATTTAAACTTCTTACATTTTGCTATATCATATGTTATGCTCCAACTAACATCTTATGCATGGATAAATTTATAAGTTATAAAACTGAACTTAGCAATTATTTCTTACATGCTTATATTTTATTGCTCTATGCTTAGGATGAATGATTTTAATGTAGTGTTTGTTTCAGTTTTTAAGTCAAAAGCCAATGAGTAATGCACAACCCTTCCATTGCATAAAGAAGCTGAAGCCAAAAAGCAAAAAAAATAAATAAATAAATAAATAAAGCTTTTTGAGAACATGCGTGTAGTCATCAACATTAATGAACATTTGCATTCCCACGCTACCCTTCTCCTTCCCTCCTTCCCTGACTGCTTATTTAGTAGATCTTTTTAGGTTTTATTCTCCATTATTTACAAAGCGCGTTAAGGAGCAGGGAAAGGAGTCGGAGCAAGCTGGTGGTGACTGGTGAAAGGTGTCGGAGACGAATGAAAACTGAGCGGATTTCATCACTTGCTATCTCCATCTTCTGGTTTGTTATCCCTCCATCTCTTTGTCTTTATGATTTTTAATTTTTGTTGTCTCACCCATTCTCGTCTTACCTTGTTCTCAATCTAGCTGCTCGTCATTGTAATTGCTTGCCATTATAATCATACAATAATCTAACAGTATAGAGGAAAGTATGCCATTTGGTGTTTTGTTTGAACATTCCAACTGGGTACCTCTTTAACTTTTTGGTATGTGTCGAGAAGTAGATGGATACATGAATAGCCAGCAATTACTGTGAGTTTGGCAATGATGTTTTGAGACCATTATTATATTGCTCTCTCATTGGCTTCACTTTTTTTCTCTCTGTCTCTCTTACTTTAATTATCATATCAAATTTGTTTTGCTTGAAGTTGTTAGCCTCTGTGAAGAGTTGACGAATGCCTACGATAATTTTAGTCTCATAAGGGAATTATTATAATAATTTTAGTCCTGGATAATAAGATTAATCACAAAATGATACCATCTATGATCTTGTTTGGTACAAGCATGTTCCAAATAGAGCAAAAAATCAGTAAGAAAATAAAAAAAAAAGAGAAAATCTCATCAAAGGATTCTTCTCAAATCTTGAATAGTATAAATTGAAAATAGAAAGGCTGATGTAGCTACCACTACCAGTTGCCTATCTTGGTAATATTTCCAAAATATGTATGCAACCCATTCGTAATGCCCATGCTTTCGAAATAGAAGACTAAAACTAGAACACTATCGATTAGTTGGAACAAACCAGATAAATTAAGCATTGCAGTAATAAGACATATTTTTTGTTGTTGAAGCTGAAACGAGAATTTGGCTGAAGAAACTTTTAGTCATTTGCATCTGCAATTCCTCAGTGTTATTTGAAACACGCGCTCTTTGTTAAGAATAACTTCTCGACAATGGCATACTCTTACTTTAGTTACTTTAGTCATTAATCTAAGCTTCCCAAGCTTCATCTAGGATTTGTAAAATTTCTCAGATATTATATCAATATTTTTTTTCAAAAAAATAATAATTATTACTTTTGAGGAATAAGATTAATCACATGATGATACCATCTATGATCTTGTTTGGTACAAACATGTTCCAAGAGCAATGTAGGGGAAGGATATTGCTTCAGACTTGGGCAGATTTAGCACATCAAAAACCTTGCAGGCACGTTGTTCACCTTTGCCTTTCCTGAAACAATATCCTATGCTTTGATCAGAATAACTTTGACTCTGTATATTTTAGGAATTGAACAAAATGACTCTGCTCCATCACAATGATTTTGATTTAGTATGTTACTATTGACAGAAATAAATAATAAAGACAACTAAATGAAATCAAAACTTGAGTATGTTATTGTTTCTTTTTCTTTTAAAATTCATTATCTTTCTTGGTTCCTCCTATTTAACTTATCCTTTCACATGAGCATGGTTGTTATTGTGTGTCATAACTAAATTTTATCTTTCTTAATGATCTCTTTTCTCTCTCTCTCTCTCTCTCTCTCAGATTAGAAGGTAGATGGAATCACGATATGTCATTAAGCAAAACAAAGGGAAGGGAGGAAAGGGGAAGAAGAGGGAGAAGGAAGAAATTCCCTTTGAAAAGGCTATTTGGGATCCCGTAGCCAATGAGATATTTATGTCTGTATGCATGGACTTAGTTTTGTCAGGAAATAAGCCGAATTCATCTTTATCGAAATATGGGTTTAGGGAACTCATAAAAAAAATTAATGATAGAACTGGGAGAAAGTATTTTCAGGAAGCAGTTTAAGAATCATTGGGACGCACTAAAAAAATTGGAGTTTATGGAGGCAATTGACTCATGGAGAAACTTGACTAGGTATGGATCATGATTTGGGTACCATTGATGCTTTTGATGAATGATGGGACAAAAAACTTAAGGTATATATAATACTAATTCATGCCATTTAAGGTTTTAATCTATTTCGTTAGGTGAAACTATAATATTATCACTTAAATTACAGATAGTTCCAGAAGCAGCTAAGCTTAGGACCGTTCCACTCACTCATTGGCAAGAGTTGCAAACCATATTTTGTGATAGTGTTGCAACTGGTGAACATGCACGTACGCCTAATTATGGTGTACTTCCACCACACATGGATGACTTAGACGTCGATGATGAAAATGCTCAAGCACTTGAAGACATTGGAATTGATGATGATGATGCAAGTACTGTTGTGGCAAACACAAGGAAGAGAGTAGGTACATTAGGGCCACGTAAGGCAAAGACAAAGAGGGTTAGTGCTACCAACAAGCTCACTAAGGCACTAGACAAAATTGTGGAGGCGGTAACTAATGATAGCATCACATCTACCCCCGCATATGTTGAGCCACCTTTTTCTATTCGAGAGTGTCTTGCATGCTTGGATGATATGCTTAGCGTAAGCGATTCATTGTATGCCTTTGCGCTGCATTTGTTTCACAGTCCTGTTAGTTGTGAGATTTTTTTGTAACTAATTGTTGAGGCTCGTCTTATTTGGTTGAAAGCTAAACAAGCTTTAAGCAAAAAGTGAAAAGATGTTTGGTTTGTTTTATATTGATGGATGACATTCGACGTTTCGATATATTAAGTTAAGATGATTTCTCTCTATATTACTAATGGATGGTGTTTTGTTCTAAAATTCAGTTCATGTTTTTGTTAAAATATTGTCTCTATGTTACGATGATGTTTTTCATTAGTCTATTTTTCTTGCATTTGAAGAGTTTTTTTAATATAAATTTCATTATCAAATTTATAATGTTATTTGCAGTTGAAAGGAATGTGAATGATGAATATTCATATTCTTCTAATGAGGACAACAATCTCAAGTTGGCTGAATCTCTACGGAAAAAAAATGCCTCTCAAGCGCGCAAGAAGAAAATACTTGCTTCAACAAGTCTAACTATTGAAAAATACAAATTTGATACGTATATTAAAAAATCACCATGTAGACCATCTGATATAGCAGGTTGGAATTTGTTATGGAAATTCTTGAATCTGAAACTGATACACGTTCTAATGAGGTGTTTCATATGAGGAGAGAATCATTCATACACTGTGTACATTGCTACAAAATGAATATGGACTGAAGCATAGTCGACATGTTAGAGTGGAGGAAAAGCTAGCAATGTTTTGTTTTGTTAGTTGGTCGCAGTGTATGTCATAGGCTTGTTCAAGAGCTATTTCAAAAGTCTAGCGAAACAGTAAGTATTTTCATGAAGTTCTTTCTTGTTACTACGAAGATGTCAATGGATTGGATCGCACCTTCAACTAACACCGACATACATGATCATATTAGAAATAACAAGAAATATTGGTCATATTTTAAGGTACAATTTTTTCTCTACATTTTACTACTTCTTTTTTTAATTTGAAATTGTATTTTTCTTCTTTATTTGTAACATACATGATTGTATTGGTGCTATAGATGGCACCCATGTACGGGTTACGGTTGCTGTCGAAGAGCAAGGTCAATATATTGGTAGAAAAGGATATGCAACTCAAAATATATTGGGAGTATGTGATTTCGACATGTGTTTCGTTTTTGTGAAGCCTAGATATGGGATGGAATTGCTCATGACACACGTATTTTTCTTCATACTCTTAGAGATCCATCATCAAAGTTCCTTTAACATGTGCCTCGTATGTGTCAATTTTATACGAATATTACATATACTTATATGTAATTTTATTTATTCTACATGAATTTAATTTTACTTTCATCGTAGCTAAATATTACCTAGTTGATGCTGGATATCCTAATAAAATAGGATATCTTGCACCATACAAGGGGGAGAGATATCATTTACCTGAGTTTAAACTTAGTCAGCAGCCTCTAAACGCAAAAGAGAGGTTTAATGAAGCCCATCCCTCATTGTGAAGTGTGATTGAGAGAACATTTGGAGTTTGGAAAGGAAAATGGAGAATTCTAGAGCGCATGTCTTATTACCGATATGACGATCACGTTTGTATTGTTTCTGCAACATTGTCAATTCATAATTTCATCCGTAGAAGAAATCTTGCTGACAATGACTTTCAACGTTATGATAACCAACCTGATTTTATACCAATTAATGAGCGTGAGGAACTGATGTGGCAAAATGCACAGCTTGGGCCGTCCTTTAGATGGGTAGGATATCTGGGCTTGTAATCGTCCTCCTTGAGCCTGTTAAGATCACAAGAACACCTGAGTAGAAGTGCAAGGAAAGGCCTCGCGAAACCCCTCCGGCGTGAGAGTAAGTATCGAGTGATTGTCAAAAGGTAAATTGACAGAGTAACGAGGCTCAAGAAAGTGTGTGTACCTTGTTGATGATTATGGAGAGGTATTTATAGGCCCTCAAGGTGATTGAATCCGTCTAGGATTCAGCCAAGATAATCAAGGAGGAAATCCCTTGATTCTAAAACAAAGCGCTGACCGCCTAGTTATAGGAGTTGATAAGGCAAGAATTCTGCCCAAACATGGAAACCTTTGACTTCCTTAGAAAGCAAGCTATCGGCCCCTAGGGTGTGTGCTCGAGCGAGCAAGGCTCTGATTATTTGTATTGATCTCGAACTTGCCATCGAAGATCGGCCTCGGCTGCGCCAGGCGAAGAGATGATTCTTTGCATAAGCATGCATGAGTCCCGATCATGGTCCTCGGCTGACAGCAAGGCGGCCTTTGTCCGCCAGGTTTGAGTGAGGATTATGCCGCTCATCTCGCTGGCTATTCATGGGCCGCCTATGCCGTGTCGCACGTGATGCTAACTCGTGCCTTGCTCGTGACCCGGTTTGGGCCGGGTATATCGATGGCCCCTAGCTCTGTCGCGAGCATTCATGCTCTGTGGGAGCGTTCAAATTTGATGTTCGCACATGCTTCAACATTTATGAATCTCCAAGAAGTCAACAAGTTCATCGGGGAAAACTTGAAGCGTATTAGGGAAGCTTCTTGTTAGAGGCGTGTCAGGCGCGTGGTCGGAAAAGGCGCGTGAGCCGTCGCGGCAGGACGGCGCGGCGCCATTTAATCCATCGTTGTCGAGAATTTCCTAGAGAGAAAAATTCGTGAGAGCTTGAAGTTGTCTCCATTGCTACCGGTTTTTCCCTTGAAGGTTGGCGAAATCATTCTCGCCGCTTTCGGTGTCCATTCAATCCTCGGTTAAAAAGCGGCTACGGTTGATATTTTCCCTGCACTGTTCAAAAGGCGTATCATCACAGAAGTCACAGTAAGTCTTCAACCTTTCTTTCGTTGTTATTTTCAGTTTTCCTGGGTTTATGGATGAGTTTCGCTGTTTCTCTTCATCTCTATGCGTCCCTGTTAAGGTTTTAGGGGGTAAGACCACTCTTAGATAGAGATCGAGGAATAGAAACCACAACCCTGCTCGCTAGGTGGACAGAATCCCTCACGCTGACCTAGATTTAGGATTTTCTTTTCTCTTACTAATAGTTGCCCGGACAGAGCTCTGATAGCCATTTTCCTCGATCTCTTTGTAGATGTCGGATGTGTCCGAGAATGACCGTGAAGCTTTCAGTTATGGAGGGAGGAACGACTCGCTTAGCAGCGAAAAGTCTCCTTCGATTAGCGTTGAGTGCGACGAGGGAGTCGATCGTGGCCAACACAATGGCGGGCTGTGGATCCCGTGGTTGACATATTCGATTCTTCCAGCGAGGAAGATTCCGGCGAGGAGAGTGTGACCGGTGGCTTAGTTGTCGGGCAAGGCCACGAGCAACAAGCAGCTTGTGAGGGGGATACTGCCGGGCGAGTAATGGTTGAGCAAATAGATTTAGCCGGAGAGGCTTCAGAGGCCGATGAGGCAGACAATTTGCCGCTTGCCCGACGTTTCAAAAAGACTGGCCGTTCTCAGGTGGAAGTGGCCCCTGAAGGGGTGGATAGCCAAGATAGAATTCCCATTGCCCGCTTCCTGACTAGGGTAGGTGGACTTCCAGTAGTGGTTCCTGTTGAGGAGAGGATCGAGGAGGAAGAAGAAGAGGAGGAGGAGCCTGACTGGTATATTAACGCTGATGAAAGCCGCTATGCCGCGCATTGAGCTACATTGGATACGGCGGACAAAGTGACCGCGTGGCTCACCACCCTTGGGGTTGATTCAGCTTACTACCGGGCGAATAAGATGGACGTGCCCGCGAATGTGAAGCTTTCCCGTGAGCACGGGAATGAAGTTTTATTTTTTGCCGACTTTTTCTGAGTTGGATTACGTCTTCCTCTGGAGCCTTTTCTGGTTGATTTTTTGCTCGAGGCCAAAGCGGTTCCCTGTGACTTGATGCTGAATACTGTCCGGGCTATTACCGCTTTCACAGTGGCGTGCAGACTGCTTGGATCTGAGCCGGACATGTACTTACTCCGGAAGTTGTTTGTCTTTGCCCCGAAAGGTGGGAGGATCGGAGTGAGAGCCAACTCTAATTTTTTAGGCATTTTCGAAGTTCAGGGAAGGTAGATTCTTGGGATAGGAGGGTCTTGTTCATAGAATCTCGAGTCGGTGGCCGTTTATGCTTGCCTCGGCGAAGTCAAAATCCCAGGCTTCAAATGACTTCGACTCGGGAAGCGTAAGCAGCCTTGGCCAAAAAAGTGGGGTGATAGAAGAGAACGAGAAGCGTTGGCCGGCAATTTCTTCTTGATTGGAAGGAGGCTGGTTTGTAACCCGCATGACTTGTGCTTGGCTGGTGTGATGAGGCGAAAGATCACGATGTAGAACCCCTTTTAATTCACGTGCAGAGACCACACCCTATTGCGGCTGCCACGGTAACATTTTTAAGGGGAATGTGTTGAGTGCCAACGCTTGGGCCGGCGGAGGCTAGGCCGCCTTATGAGGATCATGATGGTTGTTCTTTGTGATTTTCTCTTGTTTCTACCTTAGGCTGTGTCTTGCTCGCATCATTAGTTATTGACCACATTTTCTGTTTTCCTTGCTTGAGGGATGAAGAATGTGGCTCTGTGAAGGCGAGGAGACCGCCATCGGCAGGTTGATTTGAAAGTTAACGATCACGTAGCTATGCCCAAGGTGCCTTTTGGTCCCAGGCCAAGAAAGCAGGGCTTGGCAAACATGCTTGCTAGGAAGGCGCCGGTGCCCAAAGTCGTCATCCCCCCACGCAAGGAGGCATGCGAAAGAGGGTCGTAGTGGCCATTGAAGCAACCATCGGGAAGTCGGGCGCCAACCTATCTGTGGTGCCTCCTCCCAAAGACCCCAAGGGAAAAGGAAAAAGGAAGAAGAGCCCTTCTCCTCCTCCGTCTTCTCGGGATGTTCGCCCCCGGGGCTTGAGTCCTGACCTTGTCTTCCCTGCCTCTGCTCAGGCCAGAGCCAAGCTTGTCATCACATGCTCTGTTCCAAGCGGGTTGGGCGTCTTGGAAGCGAGCCGGCTTCAATGCCCTCTACTACCGGCTTGCTCGTGCTACGGTGAAGGGAGAATTTCGGGGGGCCCGTTATTGGGGGGTATCGACCTTCATGCCGTGGGAGCAGGGTGGCTTGGTGGGCAAAGTGTTATAGAAAGGGTTTTGCACGACGATCTCTATCGTGATCGTGATACCGCCGGCCATGTTTTGGTCGGAAACGTTGGGCTCTGCCTGAGCGAGGTAAAAATTCTTGACTGAAGTTTGTTTCTTCTTTCTTTATTTATGTTTTATGTTTCTGACTCATTTTTCTGCTCGCAGGTTGCTTCTACTTGTGCCAATCTTTATGATAGGTACAACGAGGAGAAAGGCGGCTCGAAAAGGCGATAGCAAGACTCACGAGAGTGCAGCGAAGGAGAAGGTCGGCGGTGGCTCGCTGGCCGATGGCTGGAAGCCCAAGCTGCGGCCAAGAAAAAGGAAGCGTGTTCGGCGTAACTTTGAAGTTGGTCGCCCAGAATGGAGACTTTCTTGCGCCAAGAAAGAATTGGTCGGCGGTGAAGAAGAACAGTAGTGGAGAAAGCTCAAGCCGGCGCGATGGCGAGCGGAGGATCGCCTTCAAGTGGAAAGGGATGCGCTGAAGATGCAGGCCGTCAAAGATGGGAATCATGTGGAGGATCTGCTCCAGAGATTGAAGGCCGGAGTGGCTGTGGAGGATTATAAGAAATCCATAGCCTTCGAGGGCGACTTCAAATTAACTTTTTGCTGGCGTGGCGATGCTATAGTGCCCTATTTTGCACATGGCGTCAATCACGTCCTTAGGCACTTCGACTGGCCGTGGGGTGATCGACATGAAGACCATGGTGAATGGGCGTTTCAGGCGTCTACTCAGGAGCGCGCCGGTTCCACCACTTGGTCCCATACCCACGGCAGTTGGAATCTTTGGCGAAGGCCGACCCGGAAAATGGCCGCCAACCTTGGGATCCGCCTACTCCCAGGTGAGAATGTGTGCTCTCGATCGGCGCTTTGGAGGCGAAAGCTGCCGGTTAGGTCGCGGAGGAGGAGGCCGAGGGAAGGCTGAGCAAGAGGCTGCTCGAAAGGCTCACGAATTTTCACTACACGTCGATGTCGGGCTTGACATCAGTTCTTCCTCTCCCCGAGATACCTCCACCCCTCAGGCGATTCCTCCACCCCTCGAGGCGATTCCTCCACCCCTCCGAGGCCTTGACCAACTTTAGGCTAGGTTTACTTTGATCGACTGCTTGCGCAATATTTTTGATCTCTTTTGTAACTCGGACTTGGCTATAATAGAATCCCCTTTCAATTATAGGCGCTTATGTGTTCTCGATTAGATGTTTGTTTCGTTCAATAGCTATTTCTTGTTTGCTTGTTACTTCTGTCATTTGTTAGTACAAGTGCTATGTATCGAGCATAAGCGTTCAAATGAATAAATTTAACCAAGTATGATTATTAACATAAAAGTAACAAGACTAACAAAGCAATCTTATTACTTAAATTGAATGTTACAGAATAGTATCTGGGCGAGAAATGCTTGGATCGGCCAAGGCTTAGGCGGGTGAGCTTCGAGAAAGGCGCCAGCGGGCATGGCCCAACTCTGTCGGCAACCAACAAAGGCGGGGCCTTGCTCGATATGGGTAGTTCGAGCGGTTCTTTGGTATATCTTCAGGGTATTGAGATATACGGTTAACGGTGTTGCTCGGTCACTATAGGAACCGAGGTAGTTAATCGCTATCTTGCGAGGAATGGACTCGGGCAGGCGAGCATCTAATGCGTGAACCGGGCATGGCCGCACCTCACCCATAGAGGATGAATTCACAGATACTAGGGATTTTAGAATTTTTGACCGGGCATGGCCTCGTCTGCTCGCTGGGCGAGCAGAATCTAGTCAAACAAGTACAAACAATTGCAGAATAACAGTTCACTGATAACTTTGAAAATTCTGAACTGGTAAATATGACAACAACTTGCCTTTTATTGATAAATGATCGATGACCCTCAACAGGACTGAGGTCTTGCCCTTTTGTTTCCTCGACCTAGGGATAATACTTTTTGAGGTGATCTGCATGCCAAGGATACTTGGGTCTTTTCATACAGATGCAGGTGTGTAAGTGCCCTCCCTTATTATTCCGATAACTCGGAAAGGACCCTCCCAATTAGGGGCAGACTTCCCCCTCTGCTAGATGACCGGTTACTTCAATTTTTAAGTACTAGATCCCCAACAGAGAAGGCTCTGCCTCGAACTCTTTTATCATGGTGAGCTTTTGCCCTCTGTTTGTAGTTGACCATTCTGAGTCGTGCATCCAGCCTCCTTTCTTCCAGCAGGTCTAAGTCTATGGCCCGGGCAAGTTGATTGTTTTGCTCGCTGTAATGTGAGACTCGGTAGCTTGGCAAAGCCATTTCCACCGGGATCATAGCCTCTGACCCGTAGGTAAGTGCGAATGGAGTTTCCCCGGTTGGTCCCCGAACAGTGGTTCTAACGCCCTGAGCCGATTGTAATTCTTACGCCCACTTTCTGCTCGCCCTTCTAAATTCGCTTAAGCGTGCAAAACTTGTTTGTTTGCGGCCTACGCTTGGCGTTGCCTTGAGGGTAAGCAACGGACGATTGCCGGTGCTTCACGCCCAAGCGAGCACATTCGTGAACTTGTCAGAAGCGAGTCCCATGGTCGGATATGATTGCTCGAGGCCGAACACGCACCATACACAGTCGTATACAAACTTGATGATATTCGCCTCGAAATTTTGGCCAAGGCTTTGCCTCAATCCATTTCGTGAAGTAATCTATGGTGACTACGGCGTATTTATACTTGTATTGTGCCGGCGGAATGGGCGATCGGATCGATTCCCCACATGTCGAAGGGCCGGGCGCGGCGGGGTTTGCATAGTGGATGGAAGCCTTGGTATGTCGCGTATCTCGGCACTTGTCACGTTCACGGCATACTTTTCGCGTCCTTTCGAAGGGTAATCGGTAATATCACGCTTTCGCGGGACCCTTTACTGCTAGAGCTCTTGTGCGGGTGGCCGCCACATTCCCCCTCATGTACCTCATACAAAACACCCTCGGTTAGCTGGGGAGTGCAGCTTGAAGCATAGGTCGACCTTAGATCGCTTGTATAAGATTCCCCGACTACAGTGCAAGCAGGCTTGGCCGTTGTTGTGGCCTTGACCTTGTCTGCGAGGCGAGAACTCCACGCTCGATGTAATCCTTATAGTCATCAATCCAACCGGCGTGGCTCGATGTCCATAATTATAGGTCTATCGATGGCGGGAGTTTCCATGTGCTTTCGATCATTCTTGAGGGATTTAGCAAAGCAAGATTCTCCTCGCAATTTTGGATAAGTAGTGCGCTTTCGCATATTGTGCGCTTTCGGTCAATCTGATCATTTCCCAAAACTTGAAATTTTCAAGATTTCCTTGACTAGCTCATGATGCTTAACGGGGTAGGGTGATGTACCATATATTCCCCACGGACTTGGTTCACGACTAGTGTGAATCAGAGTACTGTTGTGACCGCCTCTACACCCATATGCATTGCGAGCTCGAGCAGGCAATCATTGCTTCATATTCGGCAACATTGTTGGAGGCGGGGAAATTTGAAAGGAGAGCTAGCTCAAACTACGTGATTTCATCGGGAGCTACGAGAAGGATGCCGGCTCGCTCCCGACTTTGCTCATTGCCCGTCCACATAAAGATCCCAACGGTAAGGTCGGGGTTGTGGCAATTGTTTTTGCTCGGGCTCTGTCGGTTGCTTGGTCTCGGGATCCTCGTCTTTGGGTGAAGCTTGTTTCAACCAAAAGTCGGCCAATGCTTGTGCTTTGATTGCTCGCTTTGGGCAAGTAGTCTATGTGGAACTTCGGTGAGCTCGATCGACCGGTTGAGCAATCTGCACGATGTATCGAGGTTTGTGCGAGGACTTTCTTGTGATGGTGCATCTGTGTATACTATGATTATATGTGCGAGAAAAATAAGCCCTTAATTTTCGAGGCGGCTATGACAAGCGAGTAGGCTAATTTTTCAACATTAAAATAACGACCCTCAGCGGGGTGAGGGCCTTAGATACATAGTACACGGGTTTTTGGATATCTAGTTCCTCCCAACTAAAAGCAGCGGCCACGGCACAGTCAGTGGGCTGCTAGATACACAAATAAAGGCTCATAGGGCATGGGGGCTGGCGAGAGGTGGTTTGCCAAGATATTCCACTGGCTGCTCGAGGGCCTTGGCACGATCGTATTCCACTCAAAACCCTTGTTGCGCGAGAACCTTGAAGAAAGGAGGCATTTTCGGTGATCGAGAATGAAGCGGCTTTAAGGCAATGACTCTGCCGTTTAAGCTTTGGATGTGCTTGATGCGATAAAGGCTGCTCCATGTCGGCGAGGGGCTTGTATCTTCTCGGGTTAGCCTCTATGCGGTTGACCATGAATCGAAACTTCCTGCTCGGACCAGAAAGCGCATTTACTCGGGTTCGGCTTCATGTTGTGCTTGCGCGGTTGGCAAATGTCTCGGTCCAAGTCAAGAGTATGGTCGCGGCCCTTTGTTTTGATGACCATGTCATCTATGTAAGCCTCCATATTTACTGCCGATTTGAGAACCAAAAACCTTGTTGACCATGCGGTAAGTGGCTCTGCATTTTTGAGCCGAAGGGCATCATTTTGTAACAATAGAGGCCGCTTTTGGAAGGCTGTCTTCGCCTTATCTGCTCGTTCATCTTGACTGGTGGTAACCAGTGCAGCGTCCGAGGCGAGCATCTCGAACCGGCTATAGAGTCGACAAGCACATCGATGCGGGCGGTGGATACGATCTTTCGAGGCGAGGCTTTGTTTAGGTGGTGAAGTCACGCACATTCGCCATTTATCATTTGCCTTTTTAACCATCACCACATTAGCTAGCCAAGTCGGATGCTTGAATCTCCTCAATGATGTCGCTTTTAGGAGTTTCTCGACCTACTGCTTTGATCGCCACATTCTTCTCGAGTGATCTTGTCTTGGTCATTGTTGGACCAGGCGGAAGGTAGGGTCGACATTGAGGTCGTGGCGGGCAATGCTTTTCACGATGCCCTCATGTCCTCCAGTCCACGCGAACACATCTAGGCGTTCTTCAACGGCTCAATCAATCTGCCCAGCCGGGAGGCATGGCCTTCCGATTTTAATTTTTTGCTCGGGGTATGCGGGATTGATGATGACTTCTTCCTGCTCGCCCTACGGTTGAATATCGGGCTCGTCCGGGACACGCAAAGTGTCGACTCAATATCACGTGATTTAGAGCTTCTCCTTGCGTCTAGAAGGACCTAGGGCGGAGCTTGCTGGAAGTCTCAAGCTGGAGCTTG
>CM028384.1:44280674-44337919 GCA_013146195.2 Codonopsis lanceolata | reverse complement strand
CCACTCTGCAACCCATCTCTCTTCCATCCTTCACTCCAGTCACTGATGCCTCATCTTCCATTCCAACCACATCAGTTGCTCTCCCCACTTTACCAATATCAGCCCCAACTCTGCCACCTTCAGTTCCTCTTTCCTCAACTCCAGTGGTGTCAGTCCCTCAGCCTATTCAAACCATGTCAGTCACCCTGCCTTCCATCTCACCAGTCTCAGTCACTCCTACTCTTGTTCAATCTCTGTCAGCCATGCCTCCACCTGCATCACCTGTGTCAGCCACTCCCCTTCTGCTCCCGAAACTTTAGCCATTCCTCCATCAGTTCCCCTCATGTCAGTCATATCATCCATTCCTCCCTTGACTGCCACTATTCCTGCCCCTCTTCCCACTGTGTCAGTTGCACCTGTGGTTTCAGCTGCTATTCTTATATCCTCAGCTGACACTGCAGCTGCTTCTCTTCCTCTTCCCCCAACTGACCTTCCTACTCACCCAAACCAAGCCTCTCCACTGTTTATTCTGCCTGACCTATCTCTTCACACATCCCACACCCTCTCTGTCAGTCCAGTTTCTGTCTTCAAACCCTCTGATCCCGAACCTTTCCAAGTAGATGACCATGGTTCCCTCTCCCCTGACAACTCTCTGGACCAGACTGCAATGGACTCATCTTCTGACTCTTCTAAATCCATTTCTGAGGACGAGTCTCTTCTATCTCCCTCTCGCTAGCTGCCAAGAGAAAGCTCGACTTCAACGTAAAATAATTTCAAAAGCTTTGCTACATCCCACCGGCACTAAAATAGTCTTTCCCGAAGACATGCCTACCCCTTCACCTGAACCTGAGCCTGAAGCCCAAATCCCAGCCTACCCCATGGATGTTTTCTTTCCCCCGACCCACGAGGATGCTCATTCATACACATCGGTTATTCTCCGATGCACCTCGCCGGCTCAACCACCTTGGCTTCAGCCTCTACCTCTTCGGTTCCATGTCTCTCGCATCGCTAAGCTTGACCTTCTATGCTCATCACTTGCATATGAAGTCGCCCTCACTGTCCATACACATCGCCTTTCCACCATTCAAGAACAAGTTGCTTCTCTCGCTCCCAAACCTCACCCAGATCATTACCACCGAGGGTGCAATTTGCCGCCATCGCTGGCTGGTGCTCCTCGTGAAGCTCATATGGATGATCTGGCGACTCTCTTTCTATCAAGATAGCAAGAATGGTCAAATCGTGCTTTCAATGCCGAAGCCGCTATGCTTCAAACCATTCAGAGGCGAGTAAAAGCAGAGCCGATGCTACATGGTGAAAACCGATTCTTGGAAAGACCGGTTAATGCCCGATCGCCGCTGACTCTCGGCGATACGCCAAGAACATGGTGTTTTCTACAAAAGAAGCGAAGACTTTGGAAATGGTAAGCCGAAAAGAAGCGAAGCCGATGCTCAAGTTGAGCCACAAGCACCTCAAACCTCAAGTGTGGCGGGGAAAGAAAGAATTCAAGAAGCCGAAGGAGAACAAGTTGCGCATTTGGTTTAAGGCTGCAGAACCGAGAATGAAGCTGAAGTTGGTCCATCGCTTGAAGCCCAAATCAACCGAAGGATCCACATCGCCTACGGAACATTTCATCTCTTTACTTTGAACAAACTCCGTTAAACTTTCGCTTTTAGTTGTACCTCACATTGGGCATTACTCTTATGATATCGCACTACATTGTGGTACTAACAAAATTTTGCAGAACTTTAAAATTCTTGGCTTTCGCTTTCAGAGTGAATGGTTTTAAGCAAATAGGAGGAGATTGTTGAATCTTTAAATTTAAAAGATTTGCTTAAAAACATTTCACTTGATTGTCACCAGACAAGTGCCTTAAATTTGGTCACTGGTTATTATTTTGTCGGCCAATCTTCTCGGTGATCAATACGTTGCTATGAAATGAGTTTATCTTTTCCTTATTTGTTTAAACATACTCTAGTACTAACTCTTCCCTTCTTTGTGTTTGTGATAGATGTCACGCCATAAAATATCTCCCAAGATCGCTGCGATCTTACATTCGTGATAACACATTTTCAAAATTCAAATGTGTTCCTAACGGGTTGCTCACTCGGACTATCTATATATACCCATTGGAAGCATTGAAGACAACGAGTCGGCGAATTGCAAAGTCAAGAAACTTTTTACTCACAAGCTCACTTCGTCTTCATTAAAACTCTAGCTAGACACCTGTCATTGAAAATTTCTTTCTAGTTTTTGTTTAGGCAAAACACTGAGTACTTCAGTTCAAATTATCTCAAACTCAGTAAATTTGTCTCACGAGTTTGATTGTTTCTCAATCATTCTCCCAAACACCGGTCTTTTGTTGTACACGATCCATTAGAGATCAATTAGATTTTTAATAAAATTAGTGCACTTCAAAATCCAAGTCTCGACCAACTTGGTAGTGGACGAGTAGCTTATCGTGAACCACTTCAACCGAATTGTCGACCATTTCTTATCCTCGCTAACCGACTTAACACTTAAGAAGTTATTAAACCGATTAAGTGTCTTAACAACACTGCTTGCTTACTTGTTCGATAACTTGTGTTTTAATTTCTTCTCTATATTCGTGATCAAACATCAAAACAAATTTCTTTTGAAAAGTGTGTCCAACCGACCAACTCACTTCAGCCTTAAAAATTTTAAAAGTTACCGCCTAACCGACCATCTCTTCGCTTGATCGACAAGATCAAGTTTTCCGCTGCCAATATTATAGGATTTTCAAATCAACCACCAAAAGTTTTTAAAGGCTATTCACCCCCCCCCTCTAGCCTTAACTGTTGCCATCTGGACTTACATACGTGCTACATGAGATCTCACCTCTACGAAAAATAAATGTCACTTTCTAATATTTGTTTCATTAAAAGGTAAATTTACCCAGTATTCTGAAAATCATTTAGGGGGGAGCCTAAGCGGAGCCTAGAATTAAGATATTATTACCTTATTTTCGATTTTTTTTCTTAATATAACATAATTAAGAAGCATTAAACATTCAAATATACTAATATTAAATATCATCAATTAATCTAAAAATAATGATTATATAACGATACTAAAAAGTAAAAGAAAAATAAGCAATTCAATATCATTCCAAAGTTCAACACAACAAAATACTTCATAACTCCATTTAAACATTACTAAGATTGAGTTGCTGCCCAAAAGGCTCAGCAACGGTCACGTGTATGCACGCCTCCTCGGCCACGAGCACAGCACGTGCATCCTACATGATCTAAGTTCAAATATTCACCAGCCGTCTACAAGATGCTTTTGCCCTCGATGAGTACCTCTGTAAGCCCCGAAGGCCCAAGAATGCATCCGGTCTTTTTATTTAAAGAAAACAAAAAAAGTTTTCTAAATAAGGTCATGTCGCTCGAACCCGAGTAGCCGGCAAGTTACGATAAGCGCGAAAAATCTAACGGTGGTGAGGGTCGTCGCAAGGAAGGGCGTTAAACCGATTAGGAATTTAAAAGAAATGGTCTAAGGGAATCCTCGGGCCGACGAGGAAAAAATCAAAATAAAAACCATTCGATCTCCTTGGAAGTTATACCAATCTTTCTCGATGTCCAGGTCGAAGGCCTTTACTCGGTATTTTTTGGGGTCCATTCCTAACGAGTAGAACCAGGCAGATACGTCATCTTCGCAAGTTAAGTCGCCCCACTTGAGCAGGTTGGGTGTGTTGGTCATGACTTGTTTGCCCTTAAGAGTGTCAAGCTTCTTCTTTCTGGCTCCCAGGATGCTCGTGCTCAGCGGGTCATTTTTAGCTCGCCTGTCTTCCTCGAGGTTGGTTTGCTCGGCCTCAATCAGTCTATCCTCTGATTCATTTGAAGCTCTAGGAGTTTCCTCCATAATAGTGTTTGGCACTTGGGGATTATTGGGGCCTCCTCCAAATCGGTTTCTTCGAACCGGGACTCGGCCAAGCTCTTCACTTTCTGTTGAGGCCCCGTGATCGTAGCTACGCCCTTCGATCTCTGAATGAGTTTCATCGTTGAAGACATCCTACAGGAATCGAAGAATACATATTAGTTCTTGCTCGAAAAAGCAAGCAAAAGCGGACAAGCTAAAACCCCTGGTTATGGTTCATCTTAAGACCGGTGAACAGGGCACCAGTCACGTATTCCTCGATTCCCACTTATGGGTGTTGTGCGCGTGAAGCCCATGAAATGGCCAGACCCGGGGTGCTAAGGAAAAGAAAGGGTCGTGACTTTTTTAAAAAAAAGATTGGAAGATCAAGATGAAAAGAAAGAAAAAGGGTGTCAGACACCCAAGTTTACATCAGATTGGTGGTCAGATCGTAACTAATTCGTCATCATATACCCAGCCAAGATCATTGAGCCCCCAAAATTAGGGTTCTAGAGGCAAAAATGAAGAGAGGTAAAATTCATAGCAAGAACAAGAATGAGAAGAGAAATATTTGGTGATTTTGAAGGATTGAGTTGAAGAGGTTCTGGGGAATATTGATTTTGCGGGAAAATTTCCTTCCTTCAGCTGAATATAAGGAGAGAGTGAGGACTGGGAGTTGATGCTTGGATTCTTCGATGGTAGGAAAAAATCTCAAATGAGCAAAGAACTTTGCTTTTATAATGGGGGAACCGTCACGGGGCGGCAATCGAGATAGCCGGGGGTATCATTAAGGCGTGGGAACCAAGGCGTCGCATTAAATGACGCCGAGGCATGTGCACGCATGTGTAATAGACGGCAAAGGCGGCCCGTCCTTCAACCTATCGTACCTCAAGCCGGCATCCACTTACCATTTGACCTCGGATCCGTTACTTGCAAATGATCAAAATGAATCAAGTGTTGCAGCGACCAGATTTCTAGGAAGTTCCAAGTTCTTCTGCTCCTCGCTCCGAGCATGAATGCTCACCAGACAAGGAGTAGGGGGCCACTGAGCTGCCCGACCCAAAAGGCCCAGACAATGGACCACGTGTATGGCACGCCCTCCTCGGCCACGAGCATGGCACGTGCATCCTACATGATCTAAGTTCAAATTTTCAGCCAGAAGCGCTCAGCCTACAAGATGCTTTGCCCTCAGATGAGTACCTCTGCCCCACAAGCCTGGAAACCCAGTATGCAACGAGCAAGTCCTTGTATGCAGCGAGCAAGGCCTTATGTGTGCAACGAGCAAAGTTTAAGCAAGCGTGCACGCCTTGCTCGGTAACTTAGTAACGGTTGTCTAGGATGTGGGTGGTTATCACCGAGAAACCCGCCACTACGTTCAAGAAGTGACTGTTCGGTTGAACGTGGCTTTTAAAGTGCCCGTTTCATATGCTCATGCATTCAATGAGCATTTAATTCAGTTCTCCAGCAAGGCTATATAAACCCCTCAAAATGAAGGAGGGAGGTATGTGATTTTCTAACCAAGGCTAAACTCTGTCAAATTGCTTACCCAACTGAGTGATTACTGATTCTTACGCCAGAGAGCATTTGCAGGGTAGGCCCCTGCCTAGTTCATAGTTAGTGTTTGCTTTTCAGGGTTAGGTCTTGAAGGTTTTAGATAGAATTGAAAATCAGATATCCAATTTGCCAAGCCCTGTGTGTCTGTGGATTATTTTGGACACATCAAGTACATAATTCATTAATTTTAAATTTTTTTTTTTTTATTTTAAGAAATATTTAAAAAAAAAACTAAATGAATTTAGCTGACTTGATATCTAGGAGTCGTGGTGGTGCCCAGCATCTACGCGGGGCTTAAGCAAGCGCCTAGAAGGATTTTTAGAACACTGATTTTACCATTTTACTCTTAATTTGATTCTACTTTAATTGATGGACCTAATTTTCACATGTGTATGGTATGAAGATACACCCTATTATATTTTTTTAGTAAAATTCAAAACAAAAATAATAATTTATACGTCAGGTCAAATAATACAATCTTTTTTAAAAAAAAAAAATATGCCCATTACATTAATAGTGACATGATAATTAAGTTGAGCCAATTCGCTCTTTGCACACCATCCATTCATCCAACCGCCATCCAATCACCTAACAAACATGCAAGATGGCTAGCTTGATTAAGGTTTCAAAAGGAGGAGGCAAATTAACACCTAATAAAATTGAGTTGTAGGATCAAAAAAACAGCCTTCAAAAACATAGGGTTAAGTGAAAAACAACGTGTAAGTGTAGGAACCAAAAGTTTATTTTGAATTGTCCATCTCCATGAAATCCAGAGAGCATGAACCAATCTCGAACGAAAGTAGTCCTCTGTTCCAGACAAATAATCTATTTTTTTATTATGTGATGTTTGACTTAAATAGTAGAAAAAATTGTTACAAACTTACAACTTTCATAACATTTTATATTTATCATCCACTTGTGTTATAAGCATTTTGGTTGTGTTTAAGTATTTCTATAATTATGATCAACTTTAATGACACTAATATACTCCCTCTGTTTCGGGTAAAAAGTCACTATTCCAGTTTGTGATGTTTGTTTAAAGAGTCCACTTTCAAAAATTAAGATATAAAAATAACTTTTTACTATTAATGTACTATTAAAAGTGTCATTTTCTTTTTAAAAAATGACTTTCTGACAGGGATTGTTTGCCTGGAAAGAAGGGAATATATGTTAATTAATAAATTTCTTATACGTGAATTCTTTGGATAGAACGGAGGGAGTAAATCCTAGTTTAGTTCAATTAAGGGTGATCATATGTCAGAGTACTTCGATGTACAAGTAAAGCGTTTATGAACATTTTAGTAGCATTAAATTGGAGCTCCAATTGTTCTTAACATTTTAGTAGCATTAAATTGTCCCTTGACTACAGGCCTCTCACAGTTTTAGTCCCTTAACAATTTTTGTCAAATCTGGGTCCTTTGAGTATTAATTTTTTTCAGCGTCAGTCCTTTTGATGGATGTCGTTAACGAAATCTTGTTAAGTGCCACAGGCATTTTGGTAAGGGCTAAATTGAAATTTTTCACAATTAAACTTTTTTCCCAATTTGCAATAGAGTCCCTATGGACTTATAAAAGACCAAATGGCCTTCTTCCCCAAATTCTAGACCAAGCACACAGACAATTAAAACCATTGACACCAGTACTCTAACACTTGTGTAATTTGGCAGAAATAGATGAAAGAAGCAATCACATGGAGAAACAATAAGTTTCAAAAGCCGCATCAACACCCACCCATCTCTCCTCCGGCCGAATTGAAATCAAATGATCTAACTTGTAATCTAAGACAAATCAACTCCAATTTGCAAGCCTTAGGCTCGGTTTAAGAACAGTTGTGCGTGAGAGCGAGCACCACTAGAGTGTGGCCTTAAATTGATTGGAGATAACAAACTTGACCGGCGGTGAAGAGAGAGAGAGAGAGAGAGCGATAAAGAGAGAGAGAGAGAGAGAGAGAGAGAGTTGATTTGGGGATTTAGGAGCTTTCATTAGGGCCCTATCTTACCTCCACCACCCAGGAACTTCACAAATCTCATAATGAATCTTCCATATGCTCCTCCGAAAATTCCACGAAATTAACTCACTAATAAAAACCCGACTTCGGAAAATCAAATTCGATTACACCTCATCCTCATGGAGAACCATATTAGGAATACCCTTACTGACAGGGAAACGGCGGTCGGTCTCAAGGAAAACAAGGGCCCCTTCTTCAAGACGGAGCTCGAGGAGAGCGTGGTGGAACTTCTGTAAGAAGTCATGCGAATCGAACATTGAAGGTTCGGCTTCGTCGGGAAGCTCGAGGGATAGCCCATGGTGCGGGAGGCGACAAAGAGGCTTTTCCAATCGACCTTGGTGAACATGTTGTGGAGGAAATCAGGGTTCAGATCAACTTGCTTCTCGACAACTTTCTCAACTTTGATCCACAATAGGAAGCCGTTTGTGACCCCCTTGATGTTTGATGATAACATATTGTGGGTTAACAACCCCATCCTTCTCTTTGTACCTGTCATCTGCTCTTCTGAAAATTTCAATTTAGCCCTTATAGAAAATACATGTGGCACTTAATGGGATTTCGTTAATGGCATCCATCAAAAAGGATTGACACTAAAAAAAATTCATACTCAAAGGACTCAGATTTGACAAAAAATTATCAAAGGACCATTTATGCGCGCCCTAACATCAATCACAGTATGTTTTCTACATTGGGAAAAATACTAAAAAGCCCACCAAAAAATTCACATATCCAAAAAACCTCAAAAATAATTATTGTATCCAAAAACTCCCAAAATCATAATTTTAATACCGAAAAATCCAAAACTTAACATATCTACAAACGTCGTTATGTTAAAAGCTTTCATTTGGATCAAAAAATATTTTTCTTTTAATTTATGACAATGATGATAAGAATTGTATTTATTATTATTATTATTATTATTATTATTATTATTATTATTATTATTATTATTATTATTATTATTATTATTATTATTATTATTATTATTGCTACTACTACTACTACTACTACTACTACTACTACTACTACTACTATTATCATTATAAAAATAATACTATTATTATAATTGTAATATTATTATTCTTCATTAACATTATTAGTATTAAATACCAAAAGTTTTTTTAAAAAATTAAATTCACAATGATCCCAAAACAACTATTCAATCTATAAAATATAAAATTAATCTTTTCATATTAAGATTTAAAAAGTTAACATTTACACGTTTATGAAATTGTGGTAGTAATATTACTAGTCAGAGTAGTGATAATAATGATAATAATATTAATAGAATTTTTTTATTGTTTTTGCTATTAATAGTAGGTTATTTGTTGTTGTTGTTTCTTTTATTATTATTATTATTATTAATTTTATTACTAATATTAATATTATTATTATTTTGTTATTAATATTATTATTATTATATCTAAAATATTTAATAATTAAAATCATTGAAGTTAAAAATATATTTTTTTTTCAAATAAAACCTCATACTCTAACGATGTTAAAAAAACGTTAAATTTTGGACTTTTTGGTATTAAGAGTTTAACTTTGGAACTTGTTAGATAAAAATAATAATTTTTTAGACTTTTTGGATATGAGATTTTTTAAGTGAGACTTTTTGGTATTTTTCTCTTCTACATTTTATTAGCATTAAATTGGAGGTCAAATTGGACACTCAACCACCACAAGATATCTACTCCTTTCTTTTGGACCTCTCTCATTTTTTGTTTTCATTCACATCATCCGTCCAAATCATCTGTCCCATGTTGGTGTCCCATCACCTGTCACACCAATCAATGGTCGCCACGTGTCCAATTGGTTTTCACCGTAACTGTTAATAGGTTTTTCCCAAAAAAAAAAAAAACGTAATCGATTTAACGGAACAAATGACGAAAGGGTTAGAGGGGGTTTAACGGGGTAGTATATGGGAATAAAATAGGTTTTATCACGTACAACGGTGTATCATACCCTCAATCAAACCGATATCATTTGTGATGTTTCAATTTCAGTCTCCTGGGCTGAGACACCCAAATTTCTGGAATCTGCCGCCCACTTGGCAACCACATGTGAACTTTCAGTTGTTTCTTTCTCTCTCACCAAATAAAGAATGTGTCCAATTATTATTTTTTTTGTTTCTTTGATTTTTGGCTTTTTTGTAATCCAAAAAAAATTAAAAAATATATTTTTAAAAAGTACACATTTTTATCTATTAATAGAGACTTTGTTTGGCTCATTTGGATATCAAATGTTTTTTTTTTCAAATTTTAAAGTTATTGGAGATAAAGATGGTGGGTATGAAAGATTATTGGAGTATATATCAAGCTGTTGTATGAGTTTTTTTGTTTGGGTAGCTTATGAATATCAAATGAATTTTTATATTTATTATTAATGAGATGAGTATTAAAAGTGAATCAAAGATGACTATTTGTTATACATAGCCTTAGGAGGTTTTACTGTGGTAAAAACCAATTGGACACGTGGTAGCCATTGATTGATGTGACTGGTAATTGGACAATAATATGAGAAAGATGATTTGGAGTCATCAATCATGATATGTTTTCTACATTTTTTTAGCACTAAATTTGAGATCGAATTGGACACTCAACCAACACGTGCTTTCTACTCCTTTCTTTTGGACCCCTCTCATTTGTTTGTTTTCATTCCTCCATCGCCCCTCTTGTTTTCTAACTTGTTTAACCAAGCACTTTTGAAATAAGCAAAAACTTACAAAGATGATCTTATATGTATTTTATGTAATATGGTTCCTTTTGACCTGATTCATCATATGTTGGTGGATTAAATTATGAGAGAGTTGAACTTCGTCTAACGATTTAAAATCCGTAAGACGATCTCACATGAGACTCACTCTTTGGAATATATATTTTTTTAATTATTTTTTTAAGAATAATAAATTGTGGAAAATTCATCTACTCGAAGTTATAGTACTATTTGTTTGATATTTTTAGAATTAATTGTTAATATTATTATTGTTATTATTATTTTGAGAGATGGGTGGAGGTAGGGTTGTAAACAAATCAAATTTTTTGATTCGATTCGGTATTCGTATTCGAAATATTCGAATTCGAATTTTTTTTAATATTCGATAAGGATTCGAATACGAAAATTCGAGTTTGGTGGTATTCGATTCGAGTATTCGCAAATACTATTCGAATAATATTTAATATATATATATATATATTATATTTAAAAATTAAAACAAAAAACCCTAATCTAACCGAACCTCACTCAAACTCTCACACATTCACAGTCACGGGCTGACGACTCATTGCTCACGCCCAGATTCCATTCCGTGACTTCCGTCTTTCCAGATCGCCGACCCTGACCGAAGAGTCGAAGACCACGAAGGCAACCCCAACCCAAGTACGACACTACGGCGTGCGGCAACGGCAGACCTCGATCCTTCAGACTTCAGTTCCTAATTCGGTCAACCGGCTCTAGCATCAGACTTGTTTGGATCTTCCATTTATTGTTTTGTTTGTCACCCATTTACGCTTCATTTTAGTCATTGATTGTGAAGTATACTCTAGGCATTTGCCATCTTTTTTTGTAAGCAACTGTTTGATATTGTAAGATCTGCTTTGTATTGATTGTTTGAAATACCACATACCAAGTCAATTCAAAATGATGAATATTTAAAAAAATTGCATGGCAGCTTAGTCTCTCAAGTGACATGTCCATAGTCAATGTCGATCTGAAATGGATGTGAGTTGGCATTTTTCATTAGTCCTAAGATAATATAGAGTGATAGTTTACGCATTGTCTTTTTATGGATTTCATTTTGTGTTGTGCTTCAAATTGATTTTATCTCTAGAAATGATTTTATTATCAATCCCATAAACATAGAATAAAAATGTTATTAGTAATTTTATGTTTCTGACTATTGATATCCATTAACCATTTTCCGAGTGAGAAGGTTTTATTTTATGATGTGTTGACCAGTGATGCGTCCAAGAAATCTGGATGCACTGAGTAAGCCCAATCCAAACACCTGGCTTTCAACGTGTTTGTGAATCCTCTAAGCCCAACTCTGTAATATGAAAGAACAAACGTGAACTGGGCAGGGGCACTCCCTGCAAAGGCCCTCCGGCGTGTAAATCAGTACACAGATAAACAATGGAGTAAGCAATTTGACAGAGTTTTGGCTAGAGAATTAGATTGCGCATACCTTTCTCCACATTTTCGCTAAGTTTTTATACGCACCGGAGGCATAACCACCCATAACTATGAATAACCGCCCATGATTGGCATTAACTGCCCCACAAACGGCCATGGCCTTTAATAAACACGTATTTAATTAGCACACTAATGACAACGGGTTATCCGGAGAGCTTGCCGGTCATTACCACTGGCCAGGATTCTTGCTCGGGTGTAACCACCCTCAACTGTCACCTTGATCTTTGCCGAACATAAATGTCCTCAACTATCAATAGCTCTCTGATGCAGACGAGCAAAAATGCTCGTTTATCAATTTTGCTCGTTTAGCTGAGCCCCCATCTCGCAAGTAACTAACCTGACCAAAACTAAGGTTTTGCCCGGTTGCTCGCGTTACACATTTGCTCGCTTGCTCGGAGGATACACACGCCTGACACGTGGCTCATGGCTTGGGCCTTTTTGGGCCAGGCAGCTCAGTAGCCCCCAACTCCTTGTCTTACCGAGTATTCATGCTCATGACGAGGAGGAACCCAAAAAAAAATTTCAAAGCACACCTCTTTTCGAATAATTTTGAAGCCGAAAAGTTGAATAGGCGGCAATTTATGAAGCGTCTTGAACAAGCGTTTCTTGAAAGCAAGAAACGTCAGTCGCCAGCCGCCAGTCTGAAAAAAGGCAGGCCCAATTCCTTATGCTCATTAAATGCTGCCTCGGTCATCGCGCCTCGTGCTTCGGGCCAAATGATTTGTTCCTCCATTCGACGGTTTCGCTGGGTATAAAAAGCCCAATCTCCTTCTATTTCCAACTTTACCCAGTTGGAGATTCTCAGTCGCTTAAAGGAAAACAAAGGCGAAGCACTGAAGCATTCTGCAATTTCCCATCAGAAGCCATTCCTCAGACTCATTCTTCCTCAAGACTTTTCAGAAGCAAGATCGAAATTCTGCAAAATCTTCAGGTATTTCACAGCTTCTGTTTCTTCCACTGTCTTTCCTTTACTTGAATTATGGGCTAGGGTTTCTGCTAAAACCCCTCCTTTTCTATTTTTACGAACTGTTTATCCGATTAGCGTAGTGAACCAAGTTTCAATCCCCTTTTGTTTCCCACAAATTTTCAACCCTTTTACCATCCAGACCAAAGGAATCGAGAAATCCATGATCGCACTCGCATCGATCTCACAACTACCCAATTTCTTTTTTCATCATACTTCGCCCGATCAATATCTAACCTGTAATTCTCAATTCCTCTTCCTGTAGGATGTCTAGCGAAGGAATTGTTTCTGAAATCGAAGGCCGGAGCTACGACCATGGAGCTCCAGAAGAAAGGCCCCCATCATCGAGCTCATCTTCTGGAGAGAGCGAACAAGATGTAGTCCCATTAATTACCCGCCGATGAAAACCTGTATCCTTAAGCGAGCAACCGATAAACAGTGCCCCTCAAACTCCTTTTGAAGCCACGCGAGCAGGCTATCTTCCTCGTTCAAACGACCAATCAGCCGGACCAAGCCAAACCTTATTTGTTCCTGCCTCTTCATACTCCTCCCCTTCAATCAAGTGGGAAGACTTGAATTCCGAGGAAGAGGTTAGCACTTGGTTTTACTCGTTAGGGATGGACCCCAAACTTTACCGTGTTCGCGCTTTTGACTTAGACATAGATAGTGAAGGCCATAATTTCCAAGGAGACAGAATGGTATTTTACTTCGATTTCTTTCAAGTTGGGCTCCGTCTTCCCCTCGACCCATTCATTGTCGAGTTAATGAATGCTTCCAACACTCTTCCCTGCGACCTAGCTCTAACCACCGTTAGGTTCTTAGTATCATTCATCGTAGCCTGCCGGTCACTCGGGTTTGAGCCCGATATGACTTTATTTCGCAAATTCTTCCTTCTCTCTCTTGACAAGAAGACTGGTCGCATCAATAGCCGTTCAAACCATGGATTCTTCAAACTTCTCACTGACAGTCCCAACAAAGTCGATGCCTGGGACTCGAAGGCTTTGCTTATTGAGTCGAGCATTGGCTGGCCCTTTGCACCTTATATCAGTGACTACGGTCTTCCTGAGAATGACAAAAACGCTTACAGAGCTAGAGAACCTCAGGTTGTTAAAGCTTTCAGGAATCTACTGGGAGCAAGTGAAGGGCGAGCTGGGCAGGAGTTTGTATTGGACTGGCGAATTCTCACTTCCGACCTCGGTCTTCTGCGATCTGCTGGGATCTCTTACCATCGCACAATAGCGGACCAAGATCGGGTGATGTACTCCATAATCGCCCTTGACTTGATTCACCACCAACTGAGAATCACAATATACAATCACGCCTCAGACTCCAATGTCTTCATGCGAGCTCGAGCCCAAAGAATTAGAGCTTCATACTCTACCGATTGTTGGAAGCTGGAAATTTGAAGCGCAGTGCCTTCTCAAATTCTACATCTTGCTGTGGTGGGACTAGCACTAAACCAGCACCACTCCCAAATCGACTAGCCGAGCCATGAACATGGAGCTCCCAACAATATTCTGGCCTCGGCTTTGGACTTGCGTTGCTCGTCGCAGCTGCTTTACCCACAATTTCTTCTTCGCCAGAATCCTTGAAGCTTGTCTCAGCCACGAAATCTGCTAATGCCTGCGCCTTGATAGCTCGCCGTGGCTGGTAGTCGATGTCAAACTCGGTTAACTCAATCGACCAAGTAAGTAACCGACCAGAGGTATCTGGCTTGTGCAAAATCTTTCTCAAGGGCAAATCCCTGTATACAACAATTGAGCGAAGAAAAATAAGCTCAAGTTTCCGAGCAAAGAACAACAAGCGAGTACGCCAATTTCTCTCAGATTAAAATAAATTCTCTACATCGGTGAGGGCTTTTGATACATAATAAACAAGCTTTTGTACATTGCCTTCCTCCCTAATCAAAACAATGCTACCGCCTCTAGCCGCCAATAAACATACAACTTCTCCCCAAAGACCGGGCTACTCAACAAGGGTGGACTTCCCAAATACTTCACCAATTCTTCAAAAGCTTTCTGGCATTCAGGAGTCCATTCAAACCCTTTATTACTTTATTACCCGAAGAACCTTGAAAAAGGCAAGCACCGCCCGACCTCGAGATGAACCTTCCTAAAGCAATCACCCCGCCATTAAGCCTCTCAGACGCCCTTAATGCAAATGAGGAAGCTTCATAGTGACCAATGCCTTTATTTTCTCAAGATTGGCCTCAATTCCCCTCTCAGTAACCATGAAACCGAGGAACTTGCCCGCCTTTACCCCGGAAACACATTTGCTCGGGTTCAACTTCATGTTGTTCTTCCTGAGATTAGCAAAAGTCTCACCCAAATCCTCTGTATGCTCGCGCCCTTTAGTCTTGACCACCATGTCATCGATATAAGCCTCCACATTTCTCCCGAGCTGCGAGCTAAACACCTTGTTGACCATCCTTTGAAAAGTGGCCCCAACATTCTTCAAACCAAAAGGCATCATCTTATAACAATACAGCCCCCCTGCTGCTCGGAAAGCTGTTAGAGTCTTATCCTGTTCAGCCATCTTCACTTGATGATACCCGGAGTAAGCATCTATAAAGCTGAGGAGCTCAAACCCTGCAATAGCATCCACCAATTTATCGATTCTCGGCAGAGGGTAACAATCTTTCGGGCAAGCTTTATTAAGATCTGTGAAATCAACACACATCTGCCACTTCCCGTTTGCCTTCTTAACCATCACTACATTAGCCAGCCAAGTTGGGTAATGTATCTCTTCAATTATATCCGCCTTAAGCAGCTTCTCGACCTCTTCCCTGATCGCCTGATCCTTTTCCACCAAGTAAACTCTTGGACGCTGCTGGATTGGCCGAAAGGCTGGATCAATACTTAGCTGGTGCAAGGCCACATTCTCGCTACCCCTCGCATATCATCTCGTTGCTAAGCAAAACATCCGTCTGCGGTGGCTTGATTAATCCTTCCCTGGCTTATGCTGTCAAAGCTCTTCCAATCTTGATCTTCTGCTCGGGATAAGTAGAATTAATGACAACCTCTTCTAGCTCGTCTTGAGTCAGAATTCTGCTCGCCTCGCATTCAAGCGTATCACACTCCACTTTTTCATCCGTCTCAGCTCGATCTTCGACTTTGTCAAGCTGATCTATATCCATGGCCTCAACTGGCTCTCCTGACATCAATGCTGGCAAAGTTTCCTCCACAGGGTCAATAACCTCATTCAATTGCTCCAATCCCCCCGACGTCAATGTCGGCAAAGGATTATCATCACCTTCCTCGGCCACTTCTTCTCGCTCAGCTTGTGCCAACGATTGCACCGTCGGCAAAGATGAATTAACCTCGAAATCAGCCTCGACTATCACCACCGCACTGCCTGCCTCGACCTTGCTCCCCGACTTCAATGATAGAGCTTGCACCGTATCCAACTCCTCCGTACCATCGCTACCACCGACGGTCCTACAAATATACGCGAAGTTTCAGTGCCGATAGTAACCTTCGCCGCCATCCTCCAAGGTCAACTTCTGTTTCTTCCTCTGTGTATCTCGCACATACTCGAGGACTGCTCGCGGCTGGCTTCGCAACACCCCCACTCCTTGGTCAGTATAGAACTTGGCTCTCTGATGCGGGATTGATGCGACCATCTGAAACTTAACCATACTCGGTACGCCCAAGATGATGTTGTAAGGAGATTTCAAGTCAATTACCATAAAGGTAATCTTCTCAGCCCGGGTCTTGCTTCCCTCACCAATAAACACCTCTAACTCGACGGTGCCCTTGACCGGAACCTTGTGATTGGTAAAACCTTCTAAAGCCCCAGCATACGGTTTCAAACGATCATCACTCAACTCCAACCCCTGGAAGCAAGAATAGTACATCACATCCCAAAGATGCTCCTCAGATCCACTAAGATTCGCACGACCTGTCAACCAACGCCGAGGCAATCAACGATTGCTCGCCTGCCACATTACTCGCCAACTCGCTGCGAGTAAACTGAATGGCCTGTTCACCATCCTGCAAAGTCGTAGGTCGATCCACCACTTTTGACAAAGAGTAGATCTGCTTGCCAAGCTGTGTCGGAGTGAGCTCCTCATCCATTATAACATTTATTACCCCCCTGATCGGTGGGGCTTCCCGCCTAGGGGCATTCCCTCTATTACCTGCATCTCGCTTAAAACGATCTAGCCGCCCCTCATTAATCAACTTTTGAATGGCCTTCTTCAACGGCCAACACTCTTCTGTAGTATGCCCATAATCGTCATGATAGGCACACCTCTTCGTCTGATCCCTTTCACCGGCAGTAGCAGGATTCATGCGAGGTGGATTAGGAAGCTCGTTCCTGACCTCGTACATAATATCTTCACGCAGCGTGTTGAGTGGGGTCAAGTCTGATTCACGGAGAAATTCCTTCGGCCGATCATAGCGAGACTTGCTTTTGTTGTAGCCTCCATTTCCTGCCTGACCATTTCCCTTAGTGTTTCCTACAGCTTCGCTACTCTCCTTTTTCTTTTCCTTCTTCGATGTCTCCCCAGCGTACCATTTTTGTGCGCGCATGAGCATCTCTGCTTGCGTCTTTGGTTCGCGCATACTTAACTCTGAGCGCAAACCACCTTCACCTTCTAGCAATCCAGTCTCAAAACACAACGTCACCTCTTGTTCGGTCAGACCAGGAACTTGCTCCAAAACTTTGGTAAACCTCTCAAGGTAGCTCGCCGTTGACTCATGTGCACCTTGTTTAACTTTAGATAAGTCAGCCCTTGTCTTTGCTAACGAACCAGCCGTCCCAAAATCAGCCAAGAATTTTGCTCGCAAGTCGGCCCAATTATTGATCGAGCGTCGTGGCAATGCTCCCATCCAAGCCAAAGCTTTTCCCTGCAATGCACCAACGAAGGCTCTGATCTTCAACGCCTCATCTGACGTCACCAAACCAATATGGGATTCGAAAGACATTAACCAATCCCTGGCCTTGGTCTTGCCCGTGTACTCTTTAATGTTCAGAAATATTAACCCCTGTGTTGGTGGAGCATTTTCAATCCACGGAGCCAACGGGCTGGCAGATGTACCCAAAAAATTCCTATCTAGAGCCTTGCCTTGTTCCCAGGCCTCCATCCGGCGCTTCAACTCCTCGAAATCTTGCAAGTTTATGGTTGCAGGCAAACCACCCCCGAGCTGAGGCTGTACCACAGGTAGAGGAGGGGCCTGTGGGGGTCCCATAACCGCAACGGCTTGTGGAACTCCCACGGCCTGCGCCACCTGTCCCTGAGGTGCCCCAGCAAGCTGTGCAATAGGTGCATCTGATTGATGAGAACGTTTAGGAGAGGGAGTTCTACGCTGACGAACGTAAGAACCCCTTGGTGATCGCGAACGGCGACTATAGGCACGAGATCGCCGCGATGAAGGTGAACGGAATCTGCGAGCATGTGATCTTTGTGGTGAAGACGAACGTCGGCGACGGCGTGTGTAGACACCCCAATTTCGTACCCCTGGTATGTGACTGACATAAAATATCAAGAACTGTTAAAACTTAACAAATGTCAAGTTGCAGAAGTCAAAAATGTGAAAGGAAAAGCAGGATGCGCGAAACAGTGAACTGCAGGGGGGAAAGTGTCAAATTTTGAAACTTCAAAAAGCATCCGGTGCCGCCAGAGAAGTTCTTGGTGCCGCACCAAGCATTCCTTTCATGCGCTCTCACAGATCAATTTGGTACAAGTCCTGAAGCACTCGGTACAAGCGGCCAATGCACGGAAAGAAATCAAGGAATTCCCACTGCGTCCTCAAGCTCTGCTATAAATAAGAGGCCCCGGATCTCATTCTCGACACAATTTTTCATCCGCAATTTTTGATCGCAGCGAAGCTCTGCTTCGTTCCTTCGATAATCCTTAGTACGAGAGGTGCGAGATAGGTGAGTGGAAGCCTCTAAAATCTCCAAACCCCGTCCAAACTCTGCCAAATCAAAAACCCATAGGTTATAAGTGATCCCTAGCCTAGTTGTTAGGTATCCGCCTCAAAACCCCAGTCCAAAATCCCAAAGTAAGCCGTTACTCTGCCCGAGTAACGAGCTAAAAAGGTCAAAACTTAAGTCTAGGTTCCGCCCAACTGAAAAGGCCAAAACCTACCTAAATAAAGCTATCACTCTGCCCGAGTTGACAAGCCCAAACCTCAAAACATCAATCAAATCAAGCAATCATCTAGTTCAATTCAAAACAAAAAGACTCCTTCTCCCTGAAGGACAGAGTGAGCACACCGCCGCTCTAAAAGGTAATACCTTTAAGAGCGTGTTTTATTTTATTTGTATTTTCTGTCTTTTATTTATTTTTCAAAAATTGTTATTTAAATCCGGCGCAATGTAGTCAATATAATTGTTGTCTTTGCCGGATTAGATTAGGAAAAATTATGTAAAAGAGCTGTTATAATGGCCAAATATTCTTAAATGTGTTTGTAATTATTGGAAGGAGACGGTTGCGAGTCCGTAAATAATGTAGCCACGAATGTATCTGTTTAATTTTCCCTTGTCAAAATAAGACCTTATTTATTTGCTAGATTAATATAACAATGAGCATACTTCAGCCAAAAACGCTTTGAGACCGAAAGGGCGAGTTGGGTGCCTAGCACCTTCCCAACTCGTAACTTAGCCTCCGAACCCGCTTTTCTAAAATCTCTAGTTTTCTTTTCTGGTTTTCCTTTATTTTTGCCTTAAAATAAAGGTGGCGACTCTAAAAACTTTCAGATCCAGTGGGGCCTCGCAACATTCCCTCTTTGCACTTTCCTGTTCTCCCTAAAAAGAGAGGGGAATGGAGGGTGATATATTCCCATATCCCGGTATCCCCTAAACAAGGGATAACTTGATGCGGAAACCCATAGCTCCCATAGCGATCGATTGGGCCATAAGGCTATTTTAATAAATCCATAAGTGGGGCGTCGCAATATCTTTTCTTGCACTTCTCTATTTTCCCTCGAAAGATAAAAGGGAGAATGAGAATGGAAAGGTAATGCATTCCCATATCTTGTTATCCCGAAATAAGGGATAACCCGACATGAGGAAACCTTTAGTTCCCATTTTGGATACAAAATCCACTCGAACCGAGGCACATTCCAACGTGCTAATATAGACAGCACTCCTCTCGCACTTTGGATTTCGTCTTCCCCTAAACAAGGGAGGGTGGAACGAGAGCAGTGGTGTCGCGCATCCGCACGTATGCGCACCCCTATCCAAGGGCGCGCGGGAGCACACCCCGGGAACCTCACAGCGTGACTGAGCCGAATCCTCGCCAACTCGCGGTCCCAGCCTTGAGTGAACACTAGGAACAACCCTATGACTAGCCTTGCTTCCTTCCGGTTGCTCGCGCTATTTAGAGCCTTGTGCTCGCGGTTGAGAATAAACAATCAAAGGGTTCACCGGGTTACCACCTGTGCGAGAAACACCTGCCACTTGACTAGGAGCCGTCAAGGCTGGTAATGGATCTACCTCGATGGGCAATGGCGGCTTGCCCATAGCAATCAATTGTAGGTTAAGTTGATGCATCTGACCCAAATAGATGGCTCTCTGACGTAAATCTTCCTCACGAAACTCATGGGCTAACCCCACTGCAGCTTCAGCGCTCCTGGCCAATGAATCAACCCCACGCCTTTGATTTAGCTGGTGGCGTGCATCATGGGGCGGAGGGACATTATTCCCAGCAGCCTGATTGAGGCTGGGATTCTGGTGTACCTCCTCTCTGCGACTTCCACTACCGCCATTAACTCCATTCTCCGCCATGGATGAAACTTCCAAAACAAAAAATATCTAACTGAATCTTAATGCCGTGAAAACTCGTTCCCGGCAACGGAACCAACTGATGCGTCCAAGAAATCTGGATGCACTGAGTAAGCCCAATCCAAACACCTGGCTTTCAACGTGTTTGTGAATCCTCTAAGCCCAACTCTGTAATATGAAAGAACAAACGTGAACTGGGCAGGGGCACTCCCTGCAAAGGCCCTTCGGCGTGTAAATCAGTACACAGATAAACAATGGAGTAAGCAATTTGACAGAGTTTTGGCTAGAGAATTAGATTGCGCATACCTTTCTCCACATTTTCGCTAAGTTTTTATACGCACCGGAGGCATAACCACCCATAACTATGAATAACCGCCCATGATTGGCATTAACTGCCCAGGATCTCTATTAACTGCCCATGATTGGCATTAACTGCCCCACAAACGGTCATGGCCTTTAATAAACACGTATTTAATTAGCACACTGATGACAACGGGTTATCCGGAGAGCTTGTCGGTCATTACCACTGGCCAGGATTCTTGCTCGGGTGTAACCACCCTCAACTGTCACCTTGATCTTTGCCGAACATAAATGTCCTCAACTATCAATAGCTCTCTGATGCAGACGAGCAAAAATGCTCGTTTATCAATTTTGCTCGTTTAGCTGAGCCCCCATCTCGCAAGTAACTAACCTGACCAAAACTAAGGTTTTGCCCGGTTACTGATGCGTCCAAAAAAGCATCATACCGGGGGTGCTGAAAGTAGCGGTGGACGTGGGCCGTCGGAGTTGCCGTCCGGCGGCCATCTTGACGTCGGTGATGGATATCTGGCTATATATCTGTAAAAATAAAGGGCCCCCGCCAAAACCCTCCGACGTGTTTATCAGTACACGAATGAAAAAAGAGGGTGCATAGCCCCCAAGTGTGTGCGTGATTCTCAATCAGAAAAAGAGAGAAAAACTGAGTCCCCCTCCTCTATGAGCTAGAGGGGATTATTTATACCTGAGGGAATGGGTTTAGCCCGTTGTGCATAGACCTGGCCCAATCCTTCGGACATCTTGTCAAATATAGTGGGCCATTAAACAAGGCCCAAACGTCATTTGTAGCAGATCCAAAATATGCACATCAATCAGAATTTATCAAGGGTTAGGACCCCTTATATCTAATCATGTTGGCTGTTACACTTTAAAGTGTAGTCTAACCATCTTGCGAAAAGGTGATCAAAGATAAGTTAAGAGATATTTGTTGATTGATTGAAACATGCTCTTCTATTTGTATCGTAAACTCTTCATCTAAAGGAAAATTAGTGTCTGTGGGTTTATCTATGTTTGATGAGTATTTGAACTCTATTGAAGATGTTGCTCATTTAAAATCAGAGTTGGACATTTATTTAGAAAAAGAGATTTTTAGATGTCAAGATGGGGATGCAGACGTAGCCACTGAGTTTGATGCCTTAGTTTGGTGGAAATCTCAAGAATTGAAGTTCAAAATTTTATCCAAGTTAGCTCGTGATGTGTTAGCTATTCCTATTAGTAGTGTGGCATCATAAGCCACATTTAATGCAGGAACCCGAGTTTTAGATCCTTATCGTTCAAGGTTAACTTCAGATATGGTATAAGCTTTTATTTGTGGAGCAGATTGGGTTCGTCAACTTCACGGGATTAAGAAGTCTATTATGTCACATGTGAGTTTTATTTTTTAAAATTCATTTGAGATATTTACATATTTGCATGATTATGGTTTATGACAATAAAATTGATATCTAACTGATTTTTATTTTTATTATTGAGGAGGACGAGCCGATTCATGTCATATTACGAACATGATGGATGTCAGATGCTAGTCTAATTTTTATTCGATGTTTTTTTTTTATGAATTTGATAATTGATATTTATTTATGTATTTGATAATTATTGTGGGTGTTATGGATATTTGATCTTATGGATGTTTTTTTTTTTTGTTATGAATATTTAATGTTATGGGTTTTTGTTATGGACAATTGATGTAATTGATGTTTTATTCATATTAATTCATATTGAAAAATTGAATACTCGAATCATTGATTGTTAAATAGATTTTGTAAAAAAACAGATATAAAATTTCAAATCGAATACTCGAATCGAATCGAAAAATTCGAATATTAATTTCGAATTGAATACGAATCAATTTTCATATTTGAATAATAAATGAATACGAATACGAATCGAATATTGCAATATTCGATTTGATTTGATTCGTTTACACCCCTAGGTGGAGGGTGATTTGCAAACTACAAAAGTATGGAAAGTAACTAAAATAAACTCATCTTATTTTAATTAACTCAAGTGTTCATCCTATAATGAAATCTTTCCAATGTTAGTAAGCTAAAAAACTGGTTGATCCGGGTGAAATGGGCTCTATCGCTTAAATAATACTCTCTTCATTTCAGGCAAAGAGTTCACTAATCCATTTTGAGATGTTTTGCTTAAAAAGTCTAGTTTCAAAAAATAAGGAATAAAAGTGTCATTTTTTACTTATGGATTACTAAAATTGTTATTTTAAAAAAAATTGACTTTCAAATGGGGACTATTTGCCCGGAACAGAGGGAGTAGATCTTGGTTTAAAGCCCTTGTGTTAATATATCTGATCAGCATCAACACATTGATAAAGGCAAGGGAGCTCGCATTGAGAAAGGCAAGGGAGCCGTGTGTAATAAAGGAAAAGAAGAACCTGTTGTTTTATTAAGTTCATATTTTAAGTGTCATGTCTCAGATAGTACAGGGGTAGCGAGTGTAACTAGGATTTAAATGTCGGTTATTGATAGTTATATATTGTTCTCTTCTCTTCTTGTTTGTAATCGATTAACAGAGAGAGAGTTTTAGGTTGTTATTGTTCTTTCAATTCAAGATTAATCAATTCCTTGTTTCAGTGATTCAATAAAGGTTTAATGAAGAATTGCAGCTTACACATAATTCTTATGTTCAAAGTTTATCATGGTATCAGAGCCTGAGATCAAGATCCTCAAACTCTGTTTGCAAAACTAAAAGGAGTAAATTCTTTGTGTTCTTATTTCTTCCTCGTCTTTCCCTTGATTGTGTCTCTCTTATGTATATATGTCTGAATCCACGTCTGAAGAACCTATCAATGCCGTAAAGAATGATAAATCCCCAATCACCAACACTACTGTTGATGATTATGACCTACATGTATCTTCCTTTCTATTCTCTTCTGGCCATCCTTTATATCTTCATCCCAATGATCATCTTGGGATGAATCTTGTCTCTGAACCTTTTTCAGACTCCAATTTTAATCAATGGAAGATCTCTATTTCTACTTCCCTATATGCCAAGAACAAACTTGGTATGATAAATGGCCTCAACAGAAAACCAATCCCTCCTCCAAAGTATGTGAGTGCTTGGGCAAGATGCAATAGTATGGTAGTGTCTTTGCTTCTTAACTCTATTAATTCTATAATACATCAAAGCATTGTATATTTTTCAACTGCTTGTGAAATCTGGGTTGACATCACCAAAAGATTCACACAAAATGATGCTCCCAAGATCTTTCAAGTCCAGAAAAATATCATGCTTTGTACTCAAGGAAATCTAAGCATTAATGTCTATTTCACTAAATTCAAAGGACTGTAGGATGAACTCACGAATCTTCTTCAAATACCTAAGTACATGTGCAATTGTACTTGTGGTGCTAACACTGCCAAAGATGAGTATGACCATGTTACCAAACTGACTCAATTTCTAATGGGATTGTCTGACAAATACATTGATGTTAAAGGGAAAATATTTAGGATACACCCTCTTCCATCATTGGCCAAAGTTGTGTCCATGCTTGTCCAAGAAGAAGGACAAAGGCAACACACCAATATAATCAACTTTGACAATGTTTCATCTGCCTTAATGAGAAAAGTTAATAACAGTTCTGGTAACAAGTTCAACAAAAGCAAAACTACAGGAGGTCTTCAATCTTCCAGTACTAAAGGCAAATTCTTTTATGACTATTGTCATGGTGATTCCCACACCAAATATAAGTGTTTCTTTATCCTAGAGTATCCTGAATGGCACCCCTTATTTGGTACAAAGCCTGATCTCAACAAAATGCCAAAAAACAAAGGAAAGTCCATAAACTACTATGCTGTCAACACTACTGATGTTCAAGATCTTCCCAAAAATTTTGGAACAAAAGAGAAGACTGATGGAATTGACATCAACAATCACTTCACTCCTGGACAAATTCAATAATTAATGGCCATTCTTAAGAATGTCAAAAATATGAGTTATGCAACAGCTATTCTAGATGTACCTGAAGAACACTTGTCAGGTATAAAAATTACTACTACTAAACATGTTTGTCTTGCCAGCTTGAAACCTACTTGTCATGACTGAATTATTGACATTGGTGCTAATGATCATATTACCATTTCCTTTGATTGTCTTATTAATCCCATACATGTAAGCGCTTTAATCCATCCACCTAATGGTAAAGCCTCCTACATAACTCACAAAGGAACTATAGTTTTATCTGATGATATTATTCTTAAAAATGTGTACCATGCTCCTGAATTTCAGTTTAATCTCATATCTGAAAGCAAGTTAATCATTACTAGTGGTCTCTGCCTAACCTTCACTGCCACTTCTTACCTCATTCAGGACAAAGCTTATCTGAAGGTCAAGAAGATTGGTAGTTATATTGGTGGTCTATACAAACAGCTCCGATCTGAAGTCAATCAATTCAAGTAAACTACTACTGTGTTCCATAATGCTTCCAAAGTTAATGCTTGTAAATCCAGTAATTACTTTGCTATTACAGACCTTATTAATAACTTGTATCTTTGGCATACTAGACTTGAGCATGTTCTTTTACATTATATGAAACACGTTAACTCTCTTGATATTAAATTCAATTCTGTGTCTTATATTTGTTGTGATGTCTGTCATTTAGCTAGACAAACCAGGAAATCTTTCCCTCTTAGTGATTACAGTTCTGATTTTTTTTACCTCATACATTGTGATGTTTGAGGACCCTATAGGAAACAGACTTATGATGGTTGTTCCTCCTTCCTCACCATTGTAAATGATTGTTCTAGGGTCATTTGGACTTTTGTATTAAAAAGTAAAACTCAAGTCTACCAAATACTGGAATATTTACTAAAAATGGTGAAAAATCAGTTCAAAACTAGTGTGAAGCATATAAGAAGTGATACTAGGACTGAATTTCTTAATAATGGTGTTGGTAGTATCCTTCTTTCTCAAGGTCTTCTTCATCAAGGTACTTGTGTTGATACCCCTGAGCAGAATGGTAGAGCTGAGAGGAAACACATGCATCTCTTAGAACTTGCCAGAGCTCTTAGGTTCCAAGCTAGTCTCCCAAATAAATTTTGGGGTGACTGTCTTCTAACTGCCACTTACATTATAAACATAATTCATAATTCTTTTCTGAAGTTTAAAACTCCTTTTGAGATTCTATTTGGAGCTCCACCTAACTACAGACATCTTAGAACCTTAGGTTGTCTGTGTTATGTCTCTACTTCATCTCACAATAGAGACAAATTTGCCCCTAGATCTCAAAAGTGTATTTTCATTGGTTATCCTAGCAACAAAAAGACCTATAAGGTTTACAACTTAGATACTCAACAAGTTATGTATACTAGGGATGTTGTGTTCCATGAGTCTATCTTTCCTTTCAAAACTCAAATGTCTAATTATGATCAATCTAACAATGTCAACATATTTCTTAACCAAAGTATTGTCTTTGAAGAATAAAGTGAAATTAACACTGAAAATAAAGTGTGGAACCTGACAATCCTACTCAAGATGAAACCAATGATATACATCCTTCTAACTCTAGTGCTCCTACCACTACAAATCCTTCTACTGAAACATCTTACATTCCATCTAGACCTCAAAGACACAAGGTTGTTCCTGTTAAGTTCAAAGACTATACAGGTCTACCTTTCAACCTCGTACAGTCCTCCATCAACCTCACTTCACCTTACCCCATAGAGAAGTACTGCAATTACACCAATATATCTGACTCTTGCGTAATCTTCTCCTGTAACATATCCTTTTTTTCATGAGCCAAAGACATATCAACAGGTTGCACAAGATTCCTTGTGGTGTTAGGCCATGACTGAAGAGCTGCAGGCCTTAGAAATCAATGGCACCTGGACCCTTCAAACTCTTCCAGCCCATAAAAAGACTGTGGGATACAAATGGATCTTCAGGATCAAATATAATCCAGATGGCACAGTTAATAAATATAATGCTAGGCTTGTTGCTAAAGGCTTCACACATATTAAAGGCAATGACTACTTTTAAACATTCTCTCATGTGGCCAAAATGACTTTTGTGAGGATGTTTCTTGCTATAGCTGATGCTAAACAATGGCCCATATATCAGATGGATGTTTCTAATGCATTTTTGCATGGAGATCTCCTTGAAGAAGTATACATGGATCTCCCTCCAGGTTACTCTCATAACATGTCTCCATCCACTTCCCTCATTGTTTGTAAGCTATCTAAATCCCTATATGGCTTAAAACAAGCTCTTAGACAGTGGATTGAAAAATTCTCTTCCATTCTTTTACAATTTGGCATTAAACAATCTCAAAATGATCATACTTTATTCACTCACACTATTGGATCTAAATTCACTGATATCCTTGTGTATGTAGATGATTTGCTCATTACAAGAACATATAAGGATCAAATTGATCAAATCAAGGCTTACTTAAAAACCAAATTCCCTATGAAAAAGACCTTGGATCTTTAAGATACTTCTTTGGATTGGAAGTTGCCAAAAACAAGTCAGAAATATGTATCCACCAAAGAAAATATGCTCTGGAGATCATTGATGACATTGGCTTCACCAATGCTAAACCTGCTTCCATTCCCATTGAGAAAAATCATAAGTTGGCCTCCATATCAAGTCCTTCCTTAAAAGATCCTGCATCTTATAGAAGATTTGTTGGCAGATTGTTTTACATGTCCATCACCAGACCTGACATTTCTTACAGTATGCAAGTTCTCAGTCAATTTAAGACTAAACCTCTTGAACACCAACTGCATGTTTCTTTGAAGCTGGTCAAATACATAAAGGGAAATCCTGGTTAAAGATTGTTTTTCTCCAGTTCCAATCAACTTCATCTCACAGCCTTCTGTGACTCTGATTGGGTTGTATGCCCTATCATAAGGAGATCTCTCACTGGTTACTGTGTTTATCTAGGTAACTCTCTTATATCCTGGAAATGCAAGAAGCAATCCACCTGTAGACACCTTAAATTCGTACCCATAATTTTATAAATGTCCTAAAAATATAATTTATAAATTATAATGGACTAACGAACGTCAAGTTTCCATTAAATTAAAGGAAGGGCCAAAACGTTATAGATAAGTCAAAAAGGCAATTGATGACAGGGGTAATTGCAAAATTCTGAAAGGAAGAAGCAAGCCAGGGTGCCGCGCCTACCAGACCTAGCGCCACGCTCAGCCAGTCTGGTGTCGCGCCCCCTGCCCACTTGAAATTCTCTGGCGTCGCGCCATCTCTTTTGGAGCCACTCCTCCAAGCCCTTTGATCTTCAGGTTCTTCATGTTGCACGTCCCACTCCTTCTGCGCAGAGTACAAGCATTCCACTCCAAGCTTGGCCGGTTTCCTTGCTATATTTTTTTCTTATAAATAGAACCTCTCGGCCTCCCTCATTTCATACACCTTCACTGCCTCCTTACCTTGTAAAAATATAGACCTCTCTCTCCTTCAAAGGCTGCGAGCCTCCTATTCTCCTCGCCCAAGTGAGCCTTCCTTACTCCGAGCCAGCCTCCTCTCCTCGCTCGAGCGAGCCTTCCTTTCCCCGCAAGCCTTTATCCGAGCTTTCGCCCTCACCCCGACGAGCCGATCAATCAACGTGCACTATCGTTACGCTGCCCAAAGTCGCACAAAATCAGCGCACCCTGTATTTACGCTGCCTGAAGTCAGACACAAAATACAACAAACACAAGCCCCGAAAATTCGTACAACACAACAACAACAACAACAAACAAACAAACAAATAGACTTTCTCTCCTGAAGAAGACAGAGAGAGCACACTCACGCTTCAAGAGGTAGGCACCAAAGTTATTATTTTATTCCCGCTCAAACTAAGTTATTTTGTATGTGTGTATAATATTAATAAGTTAATGTGTTGATTTTATTATGCTCGTAAAATAGTCGTTGTTATTGTCTAAAAAGTCTTTTATTTTCAAATATGTTTGTTACAATTTATGTACGTAAACGGTGTACAAGGTTTTCCTTTATTTTCATGTCACACACACACACACACACACACACACACACACACACACATATATATATATATATATATATATATATATATATATATATATATATATATATATATATATATATATATATATATATCTATATATTAAGTAAATATGTAAAAAGAACATTTTTTTAGCAAAAACTCATTTTGAGACCGAAATGGCGAGTTGAGTGCTTAACCCCTTCCCAACTTATAACTTAGCCCCCGGACCTATATTTTCTGGTAGTTTTTATCTGTTTAACATTAAAATAGAAATGACGACTTTTTAAACATACTTTTGAGTCCACAACGAGGCCAAACGTGTTCCACACGCTTAAGTTTGGAAACCACTCGTATCTCATGCAAAAGGGGTCGAAACGGGGTTCTCATACCACCATCAGTAGATCCTCTGCAGAAGCAGAGCATAGAAGCATAGAAAATGCCTGTTGTGAAATAAAATGGCTTATATCTATGCAACGAGACTTTTAGATCACACCTACTCTACATATTCCTCTTCACTGTGACAATCAATATGCTCTACATATAACTGCTAATCATGTATTCCATAAGAGAACAAAGCACATTGATCTGGACTGCCATCTGGTAAGGAAAATTATTCAAAAAGGTCTTGTATCCACCAAATATATCTCATCTCTTGAGCACTCAGCTAATTTGTTTACCAAGGCTTTACCCTCTTCTCAATTCTTTCATCTTCTGACCAAGTTGCACGTGCAAAACTTGTTTTGCACTCCCATCTTGAGGTGGGATGTTAATATATATGATCAGCATCAACACATTGATAAAGGCAAGGGAGCCGTGTGTAATAAAGTAAAAGAAGAACATGTTGTTTTATCTGCTGAAGGACCTGTTGTTTTATTAAGTTCCTGTTTTAAGTGTCATGTCTTAGATAGTAAGGGGTAGCGAATGTAACTATGATTTAAGTGTCAGTTATTGATAGGTATGTATTGTTCTCTTCTCTTCTTGTTTGTAATTGATTAACACACACACACACTCACACATAGTTTTAGGTTGTTATTGTTCTCTCAATTCAAGATTAATCAATTCCTTGTTTCAGTGATTCAATCAAGGTTTAATGAAGAATTCCAATTTACCAATATATTTAATCTTTTTTATTTTTATTTTCCCACTACAATTTGAATTAAATATTTTATATTTTAAATTTATAAATATAAATAAAAATATATTTTTTTCTATCTATATTATAAAAGAGATCGGGGGCTAACTAGCGGTTCATATTGAATTGTGTCAAACACAACTGACAGTCCAGATTGATTCGTAAATATGTGAGTTACATATATGAACCACATTTATGAGTTTTGTTTGAATTATCTCATCTGTAATTACATATAAAACCTTCAGTTATGAGTTTTATTTGAATTACCCCCTCAGTTATGGGATTTGATTATCTTCTGCATCAATTGAACCGATCTCATACCGACACCATGTCTATGACACGAGCACAGATACTAATATTTATATAATTGATAAATAAAGTTCAAAACCCCTAAATGTTACACCTAAAAACTCTAATTACCACACTACTTAAAATGTTTGATTACCAAAATACCTTCCGTCAAATATAAATAAAATATAAACCATTTTCAAGTTACCAAACTACCCCATTGGATATTACTCTTGAATTAACTCAATATTGAATTAACAACAAGATTCTCACAGACAACAATCGATTAAATGTAGGTTGGTGAATTGAAGATAAGGTTAGTTAAAAAAATTGACACGTAAAAGTTGAAGAGAATAACTTTTCGGGCTCCATTTCGGTGCTTGACCTCCCGAATCTACAAGACTTCAACGTCTCCGGAAACAGACTCGCCGGCGATATACCAAGCTCCCTTTCGGGTTTCCCCCAGTCCGCATTCTCTAACAAACCCGTCCTGTGCGGGTACCCGCTCTCAAACTGTACGAAATCCAACATTGACCCGACTCGACCCGGATCTTCCGGAGCTATCGCCTCGCCGTTGACCAACCCAACGACCGTAACCTCTACACCAAGCTCAATACCAGCGAACGCCACAGTGCCGAACAAGCCCACAAATCATCGCCACGGTGGCGGTGGCAAAATAAGTCGAGTCGCCATCGTGGCGATTATAATAAGCGATGTACTGGTCCTCGCGGTGGTCAGTGGTCTCGCTACTGCTATACTGCTACTTCTGGAAACACTCGGCCAACTCGAAAGCCAGGAAAGGATCGTCCAATTTACTTCCTGGGTGGATTCTTGGATGAAGATTCTTGGATGGATGGAGGAGCTGCCCTCTAATTAATCTGTTTAATATCAATGTTTGTCCAATTGGTAAAGTGTACTTGTATTTAACTGTGCATTAGGGATATGGGTTATAACTTAAAACATAAGCAAAGGCAGGCAGAGCTGCTTTGAAAAAGTCGCCACTTTTAATAAAAATTTTGACAAAAAAACGCCAGGTGTAAATTTTTTTGTTTTAAAAAGGCGCCACTTTTTATAAAAAACTTGACAAATAATCGCCATTTTTTAATTTTTTTTTTTGAAAAAAGTCATCACTTTTTTTAAAAAAAATTTACAAAAAAACGCTAGGTTTAAAATTTTTTGTTTTAAAAAGTCATCACTTTTTTTAAAAAAAATTTACAAAAAGACGCCAGGCTTAAAATTTTTTGTTTGAAAAAGTCCCCACTTTTAAAAAAAAAATTGACAAAAAAACGCCGGGTTAAATTTTTTTTTTGTTTTAAAAAGTCGCCTGTTTTTTTTAAGTTTGAAAAAAAATCGTTGGTGAAAAAATCGCTAACCTAAAAATATTGACAATATAAAAAAACGTACCTTAAAAGAAGAATCCGAAAAGTTATCATAAACGTTGTTATTTGGATCGAAATTCATTAAATAAATTGTTGGAAGAAACAAGTCTAGGGTTTATAGTTAATTGTAAAGGAGAGTTTGATATTTATAGAGAATTAATTGAAGCTCCTTTATATAAAAGGATAAGGATTGATTAGTAATTAGAGTTTAGGGTTAATTGTTAGTCTTTTTTATAAAAGGATTCATTAGTAATTAAACTTTTAAATGAGTGTGGTATTTAGTATAACCAAATATAGTATAATTAATTTTCAATAAAATAACTTTCAATATGGTGAAACATTAATTAGAAAATGCTAGAAACCTTGTATTTGAAAAATAAGAGAGTGAATATTCAAAGTAAATCACTCTCCTAATTAGAAAAATAATTTATTTATTTTTAGAAAAAAAAAAGAGTAAAGAAATATATACTCAAGAGAAGATCAAAATCTTTAAAAACGAGAGGGATAGTTGGCAGTGGCATCCATTATGGATGCTCTTACTACTAAAGTTTGACTTTGGCCGTATCCCGCGAATTAATCTTAGGCATTAAGACCTGAAAATACCGATGAAGCTTTTAAAGTACTAGAGCCTGACCCATTTTAATTCGGGCACCGACAGATGAGTTATTCTCCCTGCTATGGTAACTCGCCGTACAACCGTACAACCTACTATAATAACTAAATCTTGATTTCCGAAATTTATTTAATACATGTATTTAACAATAAATTCAAGCTCCAATTTAACCCTCCCCCGACTAGAGATTTTAATCGGTCCACCCCTAACAGTTCCGGTCCAGTGTGGTTTAGTCGGTTATCGCTGCTGTCCGGTCAAAAACCTAACGTTTTCGGTCTGGTCTTTGTCGGTTTCGGTTCAAACCTGCGGTTTTCAGCCAATGATTAAATTTGTACGTTTTTTCCCAATTTTGAGGCTTGTACGCTTATTTCAGCGTATTATACGCGTCCCATATATTATACTAACTATATTAAAGCTGTTAATCGGTTCAATCCTAATGATTTTCGCTATTATACCTGTCCCATATATTACTAATTATACTAAACCGTATGAAAGTCGGCTTTCGGTTCAACCCTAACTATTTTCGATCTAGCCCTAACGGTTTCGGTCCCTAAACGGTCCATCTAAAATTTTAACTCTAACGGTTTCGATCTAATCGGTCAAAAAACTAACGGTTTCTGTTCAGACCTACGGTTTTCGACCCTATTAACATCTCTACCCCCGGCCCACCTTAAAAAAATAGATAAAAATTTGTGTTGATATTTGGTGGGTTGAGATATAAGACAGTGAGACTCCGTCTTACGAATTAAGATTCATAAGACGGTTGATCTTATATAAAACCTACTCAAAAAAATGTTACTCTTTTTTTAAATAAAAAAAATACCAAACAAATCCCCCTAATTTTTTTATTTTTCATATTAACAACATTAAATCTATATATATATATATATATATATATATATATATATATTAGATAGTCTAAAAATGTAAAATCCCATTAAAATACACTTGCCAAAAAAAGAACTTCATCTTTAATAAGTATTACTATCGAATAGCTAGCATGCATTGAGAACACAAATCTCATTAATTGATTACACAACTCTCAAATAAACTTGGCTATGGGAATTTATAGATAAGTAGGTCTCCTGTAAAACGAAGTCTCACTCTCTTACAACTCAACCTACCAATACACGGTGAGTCAGGTAAAGATGACATGGTCTACAAAATATATCCATAAAATCGTCTTACACAAGTTTTTACCTTTATAGATTTGTAAAAATATTTTGAAAAAGTTATAGTACTGAAAAAAAAACAAGTAAATTAGAATTACTTATAATTTATTACAATATATTGAAATAACTAATAAAGTATCTAGAAAGATGATAAATATCTGAAATATTTATCAATTTCATCACATCTGAAAATTTTATAACAAAAAAAATCAACATTATTTTCTTAGTTCTTGAAAATACAAAAAAAAAGTTCTTGAATATTCAAGTCTCTAATTTAAAAAGCAGATTTTTTTAGTAGGTTGTTCCCTTCATCATATTTTTTTCTTTCTTTTTTTTAGTTTTGTTTATTATCTTCGTTTTATTTGAGTATAATTTATTTAAAAAAGATCTATGCACGTGCATTTAACACACGTGTATAAAACTGATTGATTAAAAAAAAAGAATTAGGAATATTTTTTATAATTTTCCCTTATAAGTGTTTTCTGTTTTATTTTGGGCCATTCAAAAAAATTACTAAATAGTGTATAAATTTATTGAATAGCATAACTTTGAACGGGTGAATGAAAATGTATTACGGTCTAGGGACACCTTATATAAAATTGATTTTTTTTTTTTTAACGAAAGCATAAAAATAGGACAAGAGAAAAATGGAAACAAACTGAAGAAGTTTAATTAAATAATTTGGGAGTAAGACGGCCTACGTCTATATTAGCGAAAAATACAGTGATGTAGCGTATCGTTTTACTTGAAATCAATAAAATAATTTATTCTTAAATGAAAAAAGTAGTACTCCGTAGTAATTTGATGTCGTTTAAGTATTAAAAAGATAAGTACGTCTCATGTAAAAATGTTTTACAGATATTAATTCGTACGATTGAATTTCGCTTTCTTACAGCTCAACCCACTAATATATGATAGGTCGGATCAGACATATTTATTTTATAAAAAAATATTCATAAGACCGTCTTATATAATTTTTTTAAAAAATTTATTAAATGAAATTCGTGTCATCCCTTCCCTTGCTGCCGGCCATAAAGTGAAGCCGAAAATTATATAAATAAATTGCATATAACTGAAAGATTTCTACCACATCAATGCGAGTCCAGATCCCCCCCTATACTATGATTAAACTTTAAAATACACCCTTTTAGTTTAGTAATGTTCCATTATCACCTTTCTATTAACTTTCGTTTAGAGATCTATTACTTTGATTGGTTTGATTAATTAACAGATGGTTCACCCTTTAATATTGGGAAAGAATACTCTTGCTTAAAACGTTCAAAATCACAAAAGTAACCCCACAACATTTGTAGTTTTGTCATCCACAACATTTCATCAAGAGATCTATGCCCCTACACTACCAAAAAGAACCCTTTTTTCTTTATAAACTTGCAAATGCCCATTATTGTTATAACAAAACAAGAATAGTTAGTTCCACTTTTCGAACCCCCCCCCCCACCTCTTCCTTCTTCAATCTCTTCACCTCTAAAACCAAACTTGTAGGCTTGCCATCATCGTAATACTCATAATCAAAATCAACATTGAACAAATTGTTTTTTATTTTAATCAAATGGATATCCATTGAAGTGGATCTAGATTAAGAGGAACTAACAACACGAACGACAAGATCACAATCTACAAGACAACAAATGAGTAGCTTTTATGAGTTATCGATACTTTACATTGGGAAAATAACACTTAATTACTAACATCTCTAGCCACAATTATGCCTATAAGTAGCTAATAACGAGATAATGGGTATATTTTGCATCTTTATTTATGTTTTCTTCAATATTCTTGATATCTTTTATCATTCTATTCCTTTCCCCATCCTCTTTTTTTTTTTTTTTTTTTTTGGAGGAAGCAGGGACGGTACCCTGCACACTTTATTAAAACCGGAAAAAAGACAATACAAACAGGAGGGGGACAACCAGCCTTACCCATAACGGGGGGACAAAGGGGTCTGACCTCTAAAAGAAAATACAAAACAGAACTAAACATGTCCTCTAAAAGTAAGGAGGCCCAAAGCATCATGTTGAAGCGAGCGTCGAACCTCCCTCGGCAAATGAGAAACCAGACTGAAATCACAATCCATACGAGTAACTTGAGCAGCAGCTGCTAACCGATCAGCAACCCCATTCCCCTCTCGAAACACATGATGAATACCAAAACTTACTAACAAAGCCAAACACTGACTGTACTCATATTCCACGGCCCATGGACAGCTAACCTCTCCCTTAATCACCGATACCACAAGCTTAGAATCAACCTCCACCGTAATATGCTCATGAAAAAGGTCACGACATAGCTTCAAGCCATCTCGAAGAGCAAAAAATTATGCCTTATTATTGGAACCCGGACCATAATATCGATAAAATCCAAAAATGAAAATCTCATTAGAATCGCGAACAACACCCCCACCTATAGCAAAACCACCCACAGAGGAACCGTCTGTATTAAGCTTAATATATGGAGGAGGAGGACATTACCAAGAAATCCACAAACCCTTGCGAAGCCGGGGTGAAACAATCTGCATATTCAGCAACGATAAACAACTCCTGCCCAAGACCGAGCACTATGATTTAGGAACAAAAGATGACATCATATCAGACACACCATTTATAATCTGTTTATAAATAAAACCACCCTCCATAGGAATATTGTCAAAGATAGCACGACACCTCGCTGTCCATATTACCCAGCAGGTATAAAGCATAACTCTAATCGAAAAAGCCCCCACCTGATTTCTGTGAGAGGCTCCATCCAGCCATATATGAAACAGGTGATCGATGGACGAATAGACTGCAATCTTGTTGAAAGGAGACGCCAACTTTTTCCACAACATGCTTGCAATTTCTGAATGGAGAAACAGATGGTGAATTGATTCCTGATCCGGACTGTTTAAGCAACATACACACCGCGAGACAACTAGGACACCACGCGAATGCAACCTTAGAACCACCAGAATAGCACCAGAATGAAGCCTCCAACCGAAGGCACTGATTTTCGAAGGTATCCAAGGGCGCCAGATTTTCGCCGCCCAGCCAATGACAGGATTTTGATTACGTCGATGCTCCCAATAAGCTTTCGTGTTAAACTGTCCGGATGTAGTCAAGCTGAATATCAGACGGTCAGGGACATTATTATGAAGACAAAGATTGGAAATTGAGGCGTGATGCACAGTAGGCACTTGTGGCAAGAATTCTGGAAGCTGATTCAAAGTTGCACGGACAGACAAATTGATGTCGATCGGACGAGGACCCAACAGTTTGTCACCAAGCCAATTATCATTCCAGAAAGAAATATCCCCTCTGCCAACTACCCATCTACTAAGGCTAAATAAATCTTCAATATGGGTCTGAACCGCCCTCCAAACGTGTGAAGCTTGAAGCGGAGCAACATACCTAGCAGCCTTCTTGTAGTTTTGATTAATAAACTGAGCCCACAAGCTTTCTTTTTGAAGAACACTCCATGCTAATTTAGCATGAAGAGCATATATCACTTGTCTTAAAGTTCTGATACCCAAACCACCTTCCAACTGAGGTCTACAAATCTTCTCCCATGAAACCCAATGCGTTCTATGATCTCCAGCACTACTCCAAAGAAAATTAGCCATAACACTTTCGAGAAGGCGAATAACAGAAATCGAAACTTTAATAACCGACAAAGCATAAACCGGGATGCTACACATGACCGATTTTAAAAGGACAATTTTCCCACCAAAAGAAAGAAGACGAGATTTCCATCCATCAATTTTCCTTCTAACTCGAGATTCAAGAGATTCAAGCATCGCAAAATATTCACGTTTAATACGACCTTTAAATAAAGGCAATCCCAAGTACGTTATAGGGAAGGATCGATGCATGCACCCAGACCAAGCAGCAATATTCTGAATCTTGTGGCGTGATAAATAAGACGAGGTATAGAAACCACTCTTCTGCAAATTGATGAGTTGACCCGAAGATTGTTCATAAGACTGGAGGATCTTACGAAGATTAACAATCGAATGCTTACCCACATTACAGAAGAAAATCATATCTATTTGAGTACGAATAAAAATTTTAATGTTTGATCCAAAGTTTTTCATCTCAATCTATATATCAAATCATGTGATGGTTTAACATGACATCATTTAGCTTGTAGGTCCATAATTTAATCAATCACTTACATTACCGCATAAATTAGGATACACATGATAGTCGTGGTGGCTCTCTCTTGCCGAGGTTGCATTGTCTTCCTCCTTCCCTGGGTCTCGCCGTTGGTACAAGTAGGCAGGTCCCGCCCCCTTCCAATTTTTTTGTGTTCTTTGTTTTTGTTTTTGTTTTTTTTTTTGTCTAATTCCAGGTGGTCCTTTTGGTTCCTAATGAAAGTCTTTACTGATGGCGGTCTTTTGTAATAATGATTCAAGTTGTCTAGGGTTAAGTGCACAACCCTAACAAAGCAAATTTTCTAGGAAAATGAGTGTTTGGTGTGGTAATTTGACCAATAAATGGTTACGTTCATGTTGGGTTTTAATCGAAATTAACAAGGCAGAATAACAAAACTTTAATTTCAAAAACAATCCCAAGATCCATGCGAATTAATATAAATTAGATTTAAGATACATACCAGAATATTGAAACGATCAATCTTCAATAAAATCATGTTTAAATCACGATCACCGTAACAAACGATTTGCACGACTTCTCTATGGTATCCACACGAATGGATTGGACATGAGTAATCCAACAATTCTGTGATAGACAATTGTTGTATCAAAGTAGGAAACCCTTCGTCTAATGAAAAACTAATCCCTAATTTTTCTCCCTACGAATTTAGTGTTTCACCAAACCCTAAATCTTATTGTGTGTCTAATACTCCCTCTTTTACATCAAGAAGACCTCCTATGTATGTATTTATTCTATGGGCCGACCAATATAAGTCCTAGTCTAACTAGGACTATATTGAGGTCTCCATTTTATTTTACCTTGAGCCCATTAATCTGATTAATGACTCAAATAAATTCTTGTCCAACTCATTCTAAGTGTATGACCCAATGGGTTCCTAAATTACGTTGGTAATAATTAATTACTATATCAAATATATAATTAATTATAAATAATGAATGACATCTAGCAATACATCATTGCCACCCAAGTAATAAGAATTATCGGTGTAATCACAGATAACTGATTGTGACCAAAATAGTTATTTTCCCTTTATCCAAATATTTGATTAAACACAAGGCATGTAACATGTCATCCTTGTTATAATTTAATTTTGGTTTCTTGATCTCCAAGTAGACTTATATATAATAAAAAAATAAACTCAATATCTCATATTGATTTATTTGAACACAACCATACATTTATTTAAGTCTCACTCATCAAGGGGCCCATAAATATTAGGGTAATGTTTGGGCCACTCTCATTTTGCACCAAAATATGAGTACTCTGTGATGTTGAACACTCTCATTGACTGGAGTGTTGAGACCCATAAAATGTTCAACCAATGAGAGTATGACACATCATAAAGTACTCATATTTTGGTGAAAAATGAAAGTGGCCCTAACATTGCCCTAAATATTATACTCCTGTTATGTAGGAAGGACAAATTCTATCTACATCGTTCATATCCTTCAGCATGATTCGTGTCATATTCAATATCCGACTTTATAATCACCTTGTTATAGAATGATGTTTATCGGTATCAAAATATACAATTCATCATCTAATATATATAACGACTTCAAGTCGAAGGACGATGAACATATTTGTCATTATGAAAATCGCTTATGACACTCACCTAACGATCCACGTAGCATTCTCATGCAGGTCAATCTAATACTTTGTTACACCTAACACGTACAGATGTGTAGACTGATATCGACTATATGAGTCTCAACACATACTAGTCTCCGTGTATTATTATTGCCCTTATTAATAATAATACTCGACCAGATATATTTAAGACTAACATATTTATTCTAAGGGCTTTATGATGCAATACTATAAATAAACAAACAATATATAATAAATAAATGTCTCAATAAATAATGATACATAGAGAAATAAACAAATAATGATACATGGAGACACAAACAATATTTATTCTAAGGGCTTTATGATGCATTACTATAAATAAACAAACAATATATAATAAATAAATACATCAATAAATAATGATACATGGAGAAATACATTTACCTCTAAGACATAAACTAGCAGCTCAAACTATCGGTCGGTGGTGGTTTCCAACTAGCTTGACAACCAACGATTGTTTTCCAATGAGGCTTTCGTGAAGTGACACTTGGTGTAGCTCGTCACAAGTGGTGTGTACCTGAGGATGGTATTAGTGGTCTTTGATCTCGGTTTATTAGGTAGTGTGTACTTTCTGCTTTGTTCGTATTTTTCTTTTATATTCTACTTTTTAAGTTAGTCCTATTGTATATTTTCGTGTCTTGAAAGGAAGTCAGATGTATTAGGGCATCGGGGAATAGGTGTTGTGGCCTTGTTTCGGCTGCTGAGATTTTGTGCCTCATTTTCGTTTTCTTTATTATTTTCATCTTGTTGTAACAGTTATTTCGTGATGCAATAACATGGGTTCTTGCCGCTGCTTCAATAAACAAAAATCTTTATGCGAATCAGTCACAAGAAGTTGAGATATACTATTTATATATTACATGTGGCAAATGTTGAAATCTATTTAGAAGGATATTTAAGGAATGTTTGAACATAGCTATCTTGATCACTTGTCTATATATATCATTGCAATCAAAATAATTAGTATACCCTAAAGCAAAAACTTAGAAAATATGGTCTCATGCGTATTTTATGTAAGGCGAATTCCTTTGACCTGATCCACCGTATGTTAAGGGATTTAGTTGTGAGAGAGTAGGGTTCTGTATTGTGAATTAAGATTCATAAGACGGTCTTTCCAAAGACTTACTCTATTCCAAAAATTTATCGACAAAACGTTGCAATTTCTTTAATAAAAGGTAAGGGACCAGAAATGAGGTAGGGGCTAAAACTCAGGGGTGGCATATCAAAGAGAAAGAAAATGCATTTCCATTTCCGTAAGTAATCATATGTATTTTTAACGACCGCAATACCACAGAACTTTCATGAAATCTCATCTCTCCCTTTCACACACACACACACACACCATTTAATCTGCTCAGCGCCAACCCATAATCTACGCATCTGAGAGTGAGATCCAGGGGGGTACAAATCTAGGTATACAACTACTCCACTGTCCCAATTTCCATTCCTCAAATCGGACATTTCAATTATCTCAACCTAGATCCCGCATCTCTCATTATCCGGTAAGTTCCTCTTCTCCATTGGATCTGCTCTAGATTTTGTTCCTAATTTCTAAATTTGTATGCTCTCCTCATTGTTTGTTTGTTTCGGATTAAGTTGTTTTTATTGTAGATCTAGCGGATTTCAGCTCTGTTTTAAGTTTAATGTTATTGATATTAATTCATGTCCTTTAATGTTTTTCTTCTGTTGGCTTCAATTCTATAAATAGTAACTGTAAATCAAATCAAATCAGCTCAGTTTTAGTTATTTTCTGTTGTGATTATTATTATAGTTTATCATTTTATTCTTAGATTCTTCGTTGATCTACATTTATATTGGTTACGTGTGATTATTCTTCATGTTTTCCTGGTGTTTTTAGCTGCAAACTTAGATTCTAATGTAAGATTTTAAGCGAATTTGGAAATCGGGGATAAACAAGTGTAATTTGTTTGCTCGATTATTTTTGTTATGGCTGGATCTGGAGTAATTAAATTCTTAACTAAGAATGTATGCCATAGGTTTGACAATTAATAGTCGGTTTGGTTGGATCTAGGCTTTCGAGAGGGAAAAAGCTGACACCCTTCCCAACACACACACACACATAATGCACCTTCTTTTGTCTAATTGGAAAACTGGGAGATAGTAATGGAATGTTGAATCTCATTCCTTTGACATAGAAGGAAAAATAATTCCTTTCACATTTCAAGTGTATTGTGCGGATTTTTTTGGCATGTAATTTACTGATGATGAACTTAAGAAAATAGAAACATTTACGAAATTTGTAGTATTTAGTTGGTCATTGATTCTATCACTTTGTTAAACTATTGGTGCCTTTTCTATTCTCTCTCTCTCTTTGGTGGTTGTTGATATTCTGCTACTGCTTGCTTGAGTACTGCCTTATCTGCTTCATCACCATTTCATCATATTTTTCTGATTGTAGATGTTTGTTCACAGGTCACTTTGAGGATTTGTCTGGTTCCTATCTGCATTTCTTTGATTTTAAGGTATTCCGTTGTTGATAACGTTAGTATACGGGAAAAGAACTGAAGTTCTACTGATTTTTGGATAGTTAATTTGGCATGAAATTCGGCTTTGGCTCCATCACCCACTGAACCAGTTATGAGGTCCTCGTATGATCTATAAAAGCTGAAGTGGAAGTGGAAAGCGTTGACATAGTGGAATATCAGAACCAAAATAAATATGAGAGGGAGATCAGATGGATCGCAGAAGAAGCGTCTGCTGACTTCTCTAGGCCTTGTTGCTGTCTTTCTTATTTTCCTGTATGTGTATTTTGGCTCTCAAAGCCATGGTGAGTCGGCTCTAGAGTATGGTAGCCGGTCTCTGAGGAAACTTGGTTCATCTTATTTGGGTGGGGATGAAGATACTGATCTTGGCAGCAAGTCCGACGAAGTAAAGTTTGGGCTGGACGATGGAGAGGATGGAATTGTACCAAAGAGCTTCCCTGTAAGTTCTCCACAAGAAATTTGTGGGATCATTCCCCCTCCCCGTAAATCATTTTTATCTCTCACAGCAAACACAGTGACTTGTTACATATCTCATTGTTGCTGTTTATTTATATCTTTTATACTTTGTTGAAGGTTTGTGATGATCGACATTCAGAGTTAATTCCCTGCCTAGACAGGAACCTTATATATCAAATGAGACTGAAGTTAGATCTGTCTTTGATGGAGCACTATGAAAGACACTGCCCTATGCCAGAAAGGCGGTTCAATTGCTTGATTCCTCCCCCAGCAGGGTACAAGGTGTGGATATGAATAGTTGGAACTGTGTGATTGTTTCTTTTCTCTTTACTTTTATATCTAATATGTAGTTAGTATATAATTGTTTCTTTGGTTCATTGGTTCTTGCAGATCCCAATCAAGTGGCCAAAAAGTAGAGATGAAGTGTGGAAAGCAAATATTCCTCATACCCATCTTGCAAAAGAGAAGTCTGACCAGAACTGGATGGTTGTAAAAGGTGAAAAGATAGTATTTCCTGGCGGAGGCACTCATTTTCACTACGGAGCTGATAAGTACATTGCATCACTTGCAAATGTAAAAGTTCTTGCCCTTAAACTATAACATAATTGAAAGAAATCAACTTCTGCTTATTGAATTGCAATTTTAACTGTATTTCCATAAATTTTACTACATGAAGGTCGCCAACTTCTTCCTTGATTTTTACTTTTTGCCTGTTGATTATGCCTTCATTGACAGATGCTCAACTTCTCAAACGATAATTTAAACAATGAGGGAAGGTTACGAACAGTTCTTGATGTTGGTTGCGGTGTTGCTAGTTTTGGAGCTTATCTACTTTCATCTGACATCATAGCAATGTCCTTAGCACCTAATGATGTGCATCAAAATCAGATCCAGTTTGCCCTGGAGAGAGGAATTCCAGCATATCTTGGGGTTCTAGGGACAAAGAGACTTCCTTACCCAAGCAGATCTTTCGAACTTGCTCACTGTTCTCGTTGTAGGATTGATTGGCTTCAAAGGGATGGAATCCTCCTCCTTGAGTTGGATAGGGTGCTTAGACCAGGAGGCTATTTCGCCTACTCATCTCCTGAAGCATATGCACAAGACGAAGAGGATCTCAGAATATGGAAAGAAATGAGTGCCCTTGTTGAACGCATGTGTTGGAAAATTGCTGTAAAACGCAATCAAACTGTCATTTGGGTCAAACCTTTGACAAATGACTGTTACTTGGATAGGGAACCCGGCACTCAACCTCCTCTCTGCCGATCTGATGAGGATCCAGATGCAACCTTTGGTGTGAATATGGAACCATGCATTACACAATACTCTGAGCGTAAGTTTCTTTTATTCTTTCATTGTCCGAGTCACATCTTTTGGTTTCTCTATTTGGGCACCACATTTTATAGTTTTTCTTAACTCATTTAGTTTCGGTAATTTTATAATTGTTTGTTCTAAAGTTGAACATCTCCCCGTTAAGCATATATAGTAATTTCTAACAGGGAACCGGTGAAGCCCCTTTTTCATATAATGCAAGATCTACAGCTATTTGTGGAAAAGCTCATACTTACCATAATTATCTTCTATGACACTCCCTCTGTTTGAAAAAGAGGACAGTAATTGTTTGGATGGAGCAAGTACTGCTTTGAAACAGAGAAAGGGGTGATCTTCAGTGTTTTACCTGTTACATGCTATTCCCAGGGACATCATATTTAGTATGTCGCGTAGATGGTTAGTTGTGACTTCTTTGTGTTGGTCTGGGATGAAGGAGTCTGTCTCACATTCATATCTTCAGAATGAATGTTTATATCTGGTTCTAGAACCACATTTGATTGTTTTCTTCTAGTTCAAGAGTTTAGATTGGTTTTCTTTTGAGTCGGTCTTCGCTATTCATGCTTGTCTTCTGTTCATTTTTATTCAAAGTTCTTATCTGTAAGGCATAATTGCTTTCAGAAAGGTCAAAGTGGCCCAAGTTGATTAGCAGCTTCTGATTAGAGAACTTGCTCTAAATTCCTTTAAATCAGTCTGAGATTGAAAATACTTGGTTGAAACTAGTGAGAGTACTAGATGGAGCTTGGAACCTTATGCTTTCCTTATTTGCTTTCTCAGATGACCACAGAAGTAAAGGTAGTGGATTGGCACCTTGGCCGGCTCGATTGACTTCTCCACCACCCCGTCTTGCTGATTTGGGCTATTCAAGTGATATGTTTGAAAAGGACACGGTAATGTGAAGCATACTCATTATTATAATGTTTGATTTGTATTGATTAGTTTCTTTTTTTTGCCATTATCTTTTTAGGTTTTTCTTTAAACATAGACATGCTGCAAGAAAATTGCTAAAGTAGTATGTATGTTGACTTGTTGCATGTGCAGGAACTTTGGCGGAGGAGAGTTGAGAACTACTGGAATCTCTTGAGTTCTAAGATCTCATCAGACACTTTGAGGAACGTGATGGACATGAAGGCAAACATGGGGTCATTTGGGGCTGCTTTGAAGAACAAGGATCTTTGGGTGATGAATGTTGTCTCTGAAGATGGACCGAACACACTCAAGCTGATTTACGATAGAGGCCTCATAGGTTCAATTCATAATTGGTATGTACTACTCCTTCCATTCCTGAAAAAAGAGTCCATTATTCCCTTGAGATGTTCCAAAAGAAATAAATTCCATAGAGCATCTTTCTTTCCGGGAGTACTTCTGTAAACAGCTTCTAAGAGCATGTTGATGAGGCGTGTTTTACGAGTCGGGTTATATATTCTTATTGAAAGCCTGAAATGAACCCGGGTTGTCTGCATGGTGAGTTTCCTGAATATGATTTTCATGGTGTATTTACAGGTGTGAAGCCTACTCAACATACCCCCGTACTTATGATCTTCTCCATGCCTGGTCTGTATTTTCTGACATTGAGAAGAGAGGGTGCAGTGGTGAGGATCTAATGATTGAGATGGATCGCATTCTTAGGCCAACCGGTTTCATAATCATTCGGGACAAACAACCTGTTATCGAGTTTGTAAAGAAGTATTTACCAGCATTGCACTGGGAAGCGGTGGCAACATCCGATCCTTCTTCTGATTCAGATCAGGAAGGAGGGGATGAACTTGTGTTAATTATCCAAAAGAAACTGTGGCTCACAAGCGAAAGTCTCCGAGATTCAGATTGAGATAAGGCTTCTCTCGATCGAAAATTCCGACATACTCTTCGACTCCCTCAAGGTATAACTAGGTCCTAAGAGCAATGGTGTAAACCATTTCTATTTTGTAGCATTAAGTAATGTTTTTACTGTTCTTTTTTCCTTTTATTTAGTCGTTAATTCCGATTTAGTTCATTGTTACAGACTACTGTTGATCTATAGGTTGTTATTATTCTTCATTGTTAATTGCTTTTTTTTTTTACCCTCTTTTTTTGGTTTTTTTTTTCAAATTTTCATATTGGATATTGTGGATGTTACGTGTAAGTTGTAACGCAATTAATAATCCAAAGGAGAAAAACGTTATTGATGAGTACATTTCAGAAGTTATTTTTGGAGTATCAGATTAGCAGCACATGTACATTAATGATAAGTCTCTTACAACACGATCTTACGAATAATTATTTGTAAAACAGGGTTATACTATCTCATAGTTTAATCCAGCAACGCACGGTAAGTCGTATAAGAAATATATGTTTTTTAAAAATATTTGTAAGATCGTTTTACCTAAGTTTTTGTTATACATTAATAGTTTGTTATGTGGTTCTTATTTTACAACTTCCGTTTTGATCAAATAGTGAATTATTTAATTTTGGGATGTTTTACTTGAAGAGTTTATTTTCAAAAAATAAAACATAAAAGTGTCATTTTATTATTAATGGGTTACTAAAAGTTTCATGGGACATTTTGATTGGAAAGGAAGCATGTGATAAAAAGGTGTAGACTCCATTGATTTGACACCTACTAAAGAAAAATTGGTGGCAATTAGGGAAAATTATATATCAATTGGTGCTTTCTTTGCGTGGGAAGTAGTTAATAAAGCTATTTTAATCGGGATATTTTTTGTAAGACGAATGAGAATAATGTTAAGCATATGTTGTTGCACTGTCCCGTTGTGATAAAATTACAAAGCTTTGTTTTCAATTTGTTCAATCTGGCTTGGGTGATGCCAGCTTCAGGTAAAGCGATACTTTTAAGTTGGTCGCTTTACAAAAGAAGTAGAGCTTGGGAGGCAGTTCCTTTAGGAGTGTGTTGGGTAATTTGGAAAAAGAGGAATGGAAGGGCATTTGATATTGAGAAAATATTGAATGTTTGAAGACCGAAGATCTTGTATTTTTGGGTCGTTGGGAATATTCTTCTCAAACTTTGTGAATATTTTTAATCTAGAATGACTTTTGTATTGAATACTCTTAGTGTATAAAAGACGTGTTATCTGATTTGACGTTTTTTCTTATATATACTTTTTATTTATAAAAAAAATTAGGTAAAATTGTACCAAGTTAAAATCTTCTTTAAAATAGGGTAAGCTTAATAAGGTTACTTATTTTTTTGGAGGTAGGGAGTATATACATTTATTCAAGATCAAGGATTGGTGTGATGGTTAAGCTTTAGTTTGCTTGCATGTATGTGATTGTGAGTTTGAATCTAACGGGAAGAGGAGGGATTTGGGGATGGCTGGTAGGGTTTCTCATATTGTGTAGCTTATTATCATTGAGAATTGGAAAGTTAGATCGTAAGTTTGATTGTTTGAATCTAATGAGAAAAGAAGGGATGTAGGGATGGCTAGCAAGATTAAATTGTGCAGCTTAATTCGTAAGACGTGATTACGCCACGAGAGGGGTGCTGAAAGTCTCATCATCCGTGACTGGTCCGTGACGTCGTCTGGTGGATATCTGGCTGTTTAGTCTGCAAAGAGAGAGAGAACCGTTATTGATCTGGGAAGTGATCCCAACTAAAGCCCTTCGGTGTGAGAGTCAATAACAAGGATAATATGTGCCGGAACTCCGGTGTTCCCTCGAGCTACCGGTGAAATCAGTATTGAAAGTGTGCAAGAGAGAGATTGAGAGGTTGATGAGTCCAAGTCCCTATAATGAGGGAAGACCCCTCTATATATAGTACTTCATGGGCCCTTACTTACTTTGGGATTGGGTCTTTCCTTTGCTATGGGCTTTTTGGCGAATACTTTAGGGGTGTATTTTCGGTGCACATCAATAGCCCCCTACTCCTTATTCCTTAAGAACCTCAAGGGTAAGGAGTACTATTTGCTTGTGATTCTGTCTTGTCCTGCTGAGAGTAAGTGATTTCTGCTTTTGAGACCAGAAGAGGCTTCTTAACTTGATCGTTCGAACATGGCATGAGGTTTTTTGCGTAGGTGCTCGAGTTGACCGAGGTATGATAATTGGTGCTAAGGCCTCGAGTAACTGGTCTTCGGTTAAGTGAAGATCTTTAAAGAGAATAATAGTTAGTCCTCGTGTACTAAGGATCTTCAAGAGAATAATAATTAGTCCTCGCGTACCGAGGATCTTCAAGAAAATAATAATTGGTCATCGCGTATCGAGGGTCTTCAAGAAAATAATAATTGGTCCTCGCGTTCACATATCGAGGGTCTTCAAGAAAATAATAATTGGTCCTCGCGTTCACGTATCGAGGGTCTTCAAGAAAATAATAATCGGTCCTCGCGTACCGAGGGTCTTCAAGAAAATAATAATTGGTCCTCGTGTACCGAGGGTCTTCAAGAAAATGATAATTGGTCATCGTATACCGAGGGTCTTCAAGAAAACCAGGCCATAAGGTCATAATAAGATTTATCCTCGTCTTTTGTAAGCTACTTTGGCTTTTGTTCGTTGCGACCTTCCCCGTGTACTGAGGATAAGGCCCTTAATCTCCACCTCGCGTACCGAGGATAGTAGTGAGCGTTAACGCTCTTGTTTATTACGACCATCCCCGTGTACCGAGGATAAGGCCCTTGGTCCCACCTCCGTACGAGGATGGGAATGAGCACTTTATGCTCATGATTTATTGCGACCTTCCTCGTGTAACGAGGATGAGGTCCTTGGTTTCACCTCCGTGCGAGGATGTGAATGAGCACTTTAGGCTCATTTGTTTATTGCAACCTTCCTCGCGTTCCGAGGATGCGGCCGCTGACCCCCACCTCGCGTACCGAGGATAGGGTGGCTTCCATAGTGGTTCATATCCAAGGTAAGAATGACAATTTACTCAAAATTCTTTCTTGTAATGCTAGAGATTTTACTTTGAATTCCAAGAGAGTTTATGTAGTCGACTTTTGAACCTTGGCGAGGAACATGTGTGTATAATTGACCCTTTGATATGATTCTTCCTCAGCTATGTGATGGTTTTTGAAATAATAATAAAAGTGTTCTTTGGTTGACGAGATCTTCCAGAAAAGTGGCCCAAAAGGCCATAATAAGACTTGTCCTTGGCGTGGCAAGGACTTTCAAGAAAACAGAGCTATATGATGTTACGTGATATGAAACTCAATAGGAGTGTGATGTATCGATCCTCAATAATAATATAAAGCTCGGGCATTGGCACGAGCGTGGCGTGCATGGCACGAAAAAATATGAAGCTCCGGCTTTGGCGCGAGCGTAGCGTGCATGGGCGCGAGCATAGCGTGCACGGGCACGAAAAATAATATAAAGCTCGAGCATTGGCGCGAGCGTGGCATGCACGTGCACGAAAATGATATGAAGCTCGGGCATTGGCGCGAGCGTGGCGTGCACGGGCACGAAAATAATATGAAGCTCGGGCGTTAGCGCGAGCGTCGCGTGCTTGGGCACGATAATAATATGAAGCTCGGGCATTGGCGCGAGCGTAGTGTGCACGGGCACGAAAATAATATGAAGCTCGGGTGTTAGCGCGAGCGTGGAGTGCTCGGGCATTAGAATAATATGGAGCTCGGGCATTGGCGCGAGCGTGGCGTGCACGGCACGAGAATAATATGAAGCTCGAGCATTGGCGCGAGTGTGGCGTGCATGAAAATAATATGAAGCTCGGGCGTTAGCACGAGCATGGCGTGCTCGGGCACGAGAATAATATGAAGCTCGGGCATTGGCGCGAGCGTGGCGTGCACGGGCACGAAAATAATATGAAGCTTAGGCATTAGTGCGAGTGTGGCGTGCTCGGGCATGAGAATAATATGAAGCTCGGGCATTGGCACGAGCGTGGCGTGCACGGGCACGAAAATAATATGAAGCTTGGGCATTAACGCGAGCGTAGCGTGGACGGGCACGAAAATAATATGAGACTTAGCCGCGAGTTAGATGAGCTTGGGCATTAGCCTAGATATGGCGAGCGATGATCTTTCAAATAGTAGTCTCTATCATTGTCGACGACTTGATATGGATGAAGATGTCATGTAAATAACTATTGTGGCCATCGTGGGGCTTTGTCATATAAGAGTGCTGGATGAAAATGTCATGTAAATAACTATTGTGGTCGTCGTAGGGCTTTGTCATATAAGAGTGTTGGATGAAGATGTCATGTAAATAACTATTGTGGTCGTCGTGGGGCTTTGTCATATAAGAGTGCTATAGGATCTCATCAGTCATGGTAGTATTAGCCTCCCACTTCTTGAGCGAAGGAGCATCCCCGTAGATCGAGAAGTAGTAAAGATTTCTATTTGTTTCAGGCCTCAATAACAGCCCCCTAGTTAACTATTGTTATTAACTAGGCAATAATAAATCAATAAATGTCTTGGTTTCCAGTAATGTTGTAGTTCTAGATTAGGTGAAATAATGTTTTTCGAAATCTTCCTTGTAAATAATAATATGATTGTCTGTAGAGGGACACATATGCTCGTGGTTTTCGAGGCTATGCCAGTTTGTATTTTATACCTGAAAATTTCGGAAGCATCATTGCAAATCAAGCATATTTCATTTTTAACTAGAATGTGTATTATGAATTTGTCCTTGCGTAAATAAGAAAGTAATCATGCTCGTATTTAATCCAAATTTACAGCAAATAACCGTAGCTATTGTATAAGCAAAAGATCATGTTTCATCACAAATATTTTAGTCTTGCAGTACTTGTAATAATTCGAGCATGGTGGTCGTATAAGATAAGATTGTATAAGTATGTGCATATTATGCAAGGATAAATAATGGTGGCGACACTTCGCCTTATAATTTGTTGTTTATTTGAATATATGAAATTAAGAGATCAAGCGAGCATATCATGCTAACATAGTATAACTAAACTAGGCGTGCATGTCGAGCAAATAACCTAAAACAGACAGTTCATGAGTTTCACATAGACAATTTTTCGACGTATTGATATGAATAGGCGAGTGTATAGCTTGAAATAAATTAATTTCAATTTGCATGTCATTTTTCTCAAATGCATGCGAGCTTGCACCACATTTAATTGTCTATTATAACCGATGAAAGTTTAATAATATAATATTTTAGTTAATGAGGCTAACGAGCTCGTGTACATTTAATCAAAATAATGTTGTCAAATTTGTAAGAAAATATTTTTACTTGTTACGGGGAGCTCTAAAGCATGTTATCATATAATAGTTGCGTACAATAAATCATACCCGTCGAGGTAATATATTTTATCTAATCGATTAAGTTATGTTATTGCTCAGCATATAATTTTAGCTCATCAAATAATTTTAGCTTTATGTATTTACTTATCATCAGTTGGTCAACATGCTCCTTATTTTTGTCTTATTAATAATATATTATTTTAACATGCTTATTGAATGGCAAAAGAATATGAAATACCAAGTGTATCCGTGTATGCCACTATGCCGAAATGCATTAGGATTTTTTATTTTTTAATATTATTTTATCTCATATATTGTTTGAAATCAGAATCATGGGACTTTCTTTAATAAAGATGGTCATTCTATTATAACTTGATTGACACACAATTTGAATGACAAAACAATATTAAATGTTAAGTATATGTTTGACATATTGACAAAACTTTCACAATTAACACAGGCTATAGATAGCATTGGGACCACACAATGATAAAAGTGGCAGTGAGCATGTGATATCATTCTGCATTTCAAAGAAAGCAGGTGATATTGGCAAGGCATGGTCGCAACTTGCAATACACATCAAAGGATTTAAATATTATAAAAAATAATGGTGAAGGAAAAGAGTACACCTGATACGTGACAAATAATGGTGAGATGGCACAGGTAAGTCACTTTTGTTAACCTGCATGTCAATTATGTCATTGGCACAGGACTGCAACTGGAGCAATGGTGATGCTTTCAACGACTTTCGGTGACGCGTGAGAATGCGTGACTGGCTCCGTTTGGGGCGGTCCAGGTGGTGTTGGACTCGTTCGGTCAGGTGCAACAACCCGACGCATTTACTTGCCGTTTTCATGCCCTTCTTATTTGCTCAGTTCGTGACTGTAAGGGTAAAATAGGCAAAGCCCATTTTACCTTGTTTTCACCTTTCTTGGTCAAAGAAGGATCTTATTTTAGTCAATGGTTATTTAGGTGTTAGATTTTGTTTAGGATACTTTTGGTAGATTGGTTTGAAAATCTTTCAAAAGATTTAGGCAATATATTTTTGGTATCTAGATCTCTGCAAAATTAGTTATTCCAAGTATCATAGTCATGTTAGGAAACATAATCTTGCATGTTTATTTGTTTATCCCTTTCCTAGTAGGAGTAGGTCTGTTTTGCCGTGTGCTTGCAGGAATCATTTTCTATTTAATAAGAGCTGGATGTCGAGCAGTTCGAGGTGTGCAGGAAGATTGAAAGAGTGAAGATAAAATCCTATAAACTGTGAGAAATCTGGCTGGAGTTTTTGAAGGCAGTTCATCCATTTGAACATAAGCTGTTTGAAGCTTCAGATGATGCAACATCAACAGCTTCTTTGAGCCATTGAAGAACTGGTTTTGTGTGCTTCCTTTTTCTGTCATCAGGAAGTTGTTTTTTATCTTTCTTCCCACGTTTGGTTTAGTGTTTTATGTGGGATTTTTGATTCTCGAGGATTTTGTTGTTAACTGTTAGTTGTAAAACATTATTGTTTTAGTAAAATGTTTGTGGCCTTGAGGCTTGATCTACAAGTATCAAACTTGTAGATTGTTTTTGGTTAATATTTGCTTACTTAGTTCTGTTTGAAATTGAGTCTGACTACAAATCTTCCGCTGCTATTGATTTGATATTATTTTTCTGTTCTCATTGTCATTGTCATTGTTGCAACAATCACTGCAACATTGGCAATCACATTGTCACATATCGAGAATCCGTGGTAGCACGTTCTTTCAATTGGTATCATAGCCTTCTCTTGATATCACTAAGAGTCAATTATGTTTAAAGTCGTGATGGATTCTTAGTATGAGAACGTGGTTCGCCCTCCTACTCTCACAAATGCTAATTATTCTATTTGGAAAGTCAAGATGTGTATCTTCATCAAATCCATTGATGAAAGAGCGTGGCTTGCAGTTTTAAATGGTTGGAATCCTCCCAAACTCAGATTCGGATGGTGATGTTAAGATCACCAAAGAATCTGAGTGGACCAATGATGATAGGAACACTGCTTCTTTTAACTCGAAAGCCTTGTCTGCCATTTATAAGGCCTTAGATGCCAATACTTTTAGGGTGATAGCAAATTATGAATCTGCCAAAGATGTGTGGGAGGCCCTTCAGACCTTATGTGAAGGACCTTCCAGTGTTTGTGCTTCTAAGTTAAGATTGCTCACCACTCAATTTGAAAACACTAGGATGCATGAGTCTGAGGATATAATGACATATTATGGAAGACTTCTTGATTTATCCAACTCTGCTCTTGCGTTAGGAGATCCTATTACTAATGAGCGTCTTGTCAGCAAAATGATGAGAACTTTGCCTGAGAGGTTCAATGTCAAAATATGTGCAATTGAAGAAGCACATGATATTGACAAGATGAGTTTTGAAAGACTGGCTGGAATTCTTCAAAACTTTGAACTGAACCTAAACGATCAAATAAAACATAAAGGCAAAGGAGTTTCATCACCTTCCACACCATTGTGAAAAATATTGTTATGCCTGCACCAATTGATTTCTCATGTGATTTGCTTGAAATTCAAAAAGATATTGATGAATCTGATTTTGGAGAAGAATCAATTGCTCTATTGACTACTAAATTCAAAAAAAAATTTGAAAAATAAAAGTCAAAATAGAACTCCATCATCAAGCTCGAAAAACAATTTCAAACCCGATTATGGAAAATTTGTTCCCAAAGAAAATTCTTTCCAAACTCCAGAAAAACCCTTCACAAATCCATTTGCATCAAAGTCATCCTACAATGGCAAGAACATTGATTCTATACAATGTAGAGAATGTCAAGGTTATGGTCACTATGCTAATCAATGTGCAAACACTTTAAGAAAAAAAGGCCTGAATTTCTCAGCAACCTTGAGTGATAGTGATGGAGAAGATCCAGGTGATCTTATCACCTTGAATGATGTTTATGATTCTGACTCTGAAAATGCAGATGTTTCAGCCGATGTGTCACCCAATGCTGCAACATCAGTAGTAACATTGGGAGATACATTGAGCAGAAACATGAACGATTTTTTCTGTTTTAATTCCACAATTGCAGAAGATGATGGAGACACAGAGTCAGACCTGCTGGAAGGATACAAGGAGTTGTACAAGGATTGGGAGAAGAGAGCTCACCAAGTTACATTACTTGGTAAGGCAAATGAGTTGTTGAAAAAGGCAAATGAGGATCAAAAAGAATGCATTGTAAGACTGGAAAGTATGCTAAGCAGAAAAGATGTGGAGATTGAGCAGTTAAAGGAGCAACTTACTCAAGCAAGAGAAACCATGACCAAGTGGAATTCTAGCAAACAAAAGGTTGATGATCTGTTGAATTCTGGTAATACATCCAGGTCAGGTATTGGTTTCATCCCTAAGGTATTTGTGAAAGAAGGAGAAGGAACATCTGGAACCAAACAGACCAATGAAAGTTTTCCTGAAACTGTTTTCTGTGAAAAACCGAGAATAAGAAAGAAAAATTATGTTTGTCACTTCTGCCATAAGCCTGGTCACATACAACCATTTTGTTTTCTGAAAAAGGCAATGTATGAGAATGAAATGAGGCAAGATTTCTTTGGAAAAGCTCATAGGCAGAACCGTATGAAGCAGCCAATGCGCCAGCCAATGCAGCAACATTGGCAGACACATTGGAAGCCTCATTCGAAGACAAATCAAATTTTTTTTCAAAACCTCCAACCCAAAAATGTTAAACAAATGTGGGTTCCCAAATCTTGTGAGTGGCATTAGTCAAATACGGCCATTTGACCCGATGAATGAACATATATAGCCTTTGACCAAAAACCAACCAAAATCGACTTGGTCGACCAAGTGGTCGGTCTGTCGACCACGCTGTCGACCACGTTGGTTTATCACTAGTTTATCAATAAACCAAAAACGACTTGGTCGACCAAGTGGTCGGTCTGTCGACCACTCTGTCGACCACGTGGTTTACACTGGTTTATCAATAAACCAGTGTAAACCACTCGACGACACGTGGTGCCCGACCACTTGTCGGTGATTTCGATGTTAATGGGGTGTATTTTATCGGTTTACCGATAAACCAGTCGTGGTTTATCACTGGTTTATCGATAAACCAGGCTATAAAAGAGTTTTTTTTGTAAGTGAGGCTACAAATGACCAAGTCATCTTTGACTTGGCCATTTTTGTAAATGCCAGATGATAAGTGTAGAGCCAAATATTGTGAGCCTTTTGATATATGTCCTGGTGCTACAATGTCACATGATGAAGTGTGTAATGTTACTTTCACTTCATTGAAATCTCATGTTGCTGGATCTTGGTATTTTGACAGTGGTTGTTCTAGACATATGACAGGTTCAGCTGAGAATTTGAAAGAATATGACAATATGTGAGTATTAATGGTGGATCAGTGACATATGGTGGTGGTGCCAAAGGAAAAATTGTTGGCAAAGGAACATTGAACGTTGAAGGCCTTCCAAATCTCACAAATGTTTACCATGTGGAAGGACTTAAGACAAACCTGATCAGTATAAGTCAGCTGTGTGATGATGATCTTTAGGTAAGGTTTGACAAAAATTCTTATGAAGTTCTTGATCATAACAACAAATGTCTTCTGACAGGTATAAGATCATCTGATAACTGTTACTTGTTCAACAATACCCATTCTTGTCAAAAAACAAGTCTTGATGTAACATATCTTTGGCATCAGAAACTTGGTCACATGAGTTTTCGTAAGCTCGATGAGCTTGTGAGACATGATGTTGTTAAAGGATTACCAAATTTGGAAAGGAATTATTCAAAGGTATGTGGATCTTGTTAAAAAGGTAAACAAACCAAGGCTTCACATCTTCCCATAACACAATGCTCCACATCTAGATGCCTAGAGATGATACCCACTGATCTTATGGGTCCCATTGAGATAGAGAGCCTAGGTAAGAAAAAATATACCTTTGTTTGTGTGGATGACTTCTCTAGATATACTTGGGTGATATTTTTAAGAGAGAAGTCTGAAACTTTTGAGGCTTTTAAAATTTGGTACACCCGTGTAATGAACTTGTATGATCTAAAACTCATTAGAATTAGATCAGATCATGACACGGAATATGAAAACACATCATTTTCTAATTATTGTGCCTCCAGTGGTATTTCACATGAATTCTCTGCTCCCAAAACTCCACAACAAAATGGAGTGGCGGAGAGAAAGAACAGGACATTTCAAGAAATGGCTAGGGTGATGTTACATTCAAAAAATTTGGCTAAAAGATTTTGGGCTGAAGCATTAAATACTGCTTGTCACATTGGAAATAGAGTCTTCTTAAGACCAGGTAGCACAATGACTCCTTACGAAATTTTTCTTGGTAAAAAACCAACCATGAAATACTTTCATGTGTTTGGGTGCGTATGCTACCTTCTCAATGATAGAGACCAACTTTCCAAATTTGACTCTAAGAGTGATAAGCGTGTGTTCATGGGATATTCCACAAATAGTCGAGCATATAGAGTTTTTAATCTGCGAACTAAGACTATTATGGAATCCATGAACATTGTTTTTGATGATTAAACTGATCTTGGTCATAAAACTTCTTAAGAAGATGTTTCAGTGGATTTTAGATTTTGGAGATTTTGATCCGTAAACGGTTTAATCCAAGAGCTCGGCAACCAGTACGCATTTATCGCAGTTCTAGTTGTTCAGTGAAGAAATTGAATGTGTTACCCAATGTACTTCCGAATGCACAAAGAACATCTAAGACACATTGTAGAACATGCGTAAGATGAAGTCGCTGCCGGAACCGATTCAAATCAGAAAAATAGTCGGCCCAGTCGACGAACAAGAAATTGACATTCCTAGCAAGATCCGTAAAACCATCATCTCACCAAATTATAGGTAATGCAGTGATGGTGTGTCAACAAGGAAGAAAGGTAAAGTGGATTACAAGAAACTTGCATGCATGTCCACACTTGAATTTGATGAAATACATGCTTCATGTTTTGTTTCCACTATTGAACCTAAAAATGTGCAAGAGGCTCTCAAAGATGAAAGTTGGATAAATGTCATGCAAGAGGAACTAGATCAATTCACAAAAAATGATGTTTGGTATCTTGTTCCCGCACCCACTTCAATAAATGTTATTGGAACTAAATGGATTTTCAAAAACAAAACAAATGAAGTGGGAGAAATAATAAGAAATAAAGCTAGACTTAGCTCAAGGGTATACAGGTTGAGGGTGGATTTTGATGAAACCAACTGCTTTGTGTGCTGCGTTGAATCTGCCGTTGCTTGCGCAATTGCTTGTTTTCTTGACATAACTCTTCAACAAATGGATGTGAAGAGTGCATTCTTAAATGGAATTCTTGAAGAAGAAGTTTTCGTTGAACAACCAAAAGTTTGAGGACCCCCATAAACCCAATCATGTGTTTAAATTGAAAAAGGCTTTGTATGGCCTCAAACAAGCTCCTAGAGCTTGGTATGGTAAACTTACACATCATCTTTACAAAGTGGGTTTAGAAGGGGAGAGGTGGATAAAACCTTGTTTATTCAAAACCAAGATAAACATATTTTGATTGCTCAAATATATGTTGATGACATTGTGTTTGGATCCACCTCCAAATCCTTGGAAAAGAATTTATAAATGCATGACTTCCACGTTTGAAATGAGCATGGTAGGGAGTTGACCTATTTTTTAGGAATTGATTAGTCACATGAAGGGATGTTCATATCTCAAGCCAAGTATGCTCTTAACTTGGTGAAGAAATTCGATCTTGAGAATGGAAAACATAAGAAAACCCCTATGGGTACATCGATAAACTTAATAGAGATGAAAAATGCGAAAGTGTTGACCACCTTATATAGA
>CM028384.1:44193937-44280574 GCA_013146195.2 Codonopsis lanceolata | reverse complement strand
AAAGTCTTGCCATCTCCCTGCATCATAAGGCATATTGGGCTATCCAAAAGCTCAATTTTGACTTCGCCGCCGGTGAGAAGAGATTATTGCAATTGGAAGAGTTGGAAGAGCTTAGACAAAGAGCCTATGACAATGCAAAATTGTATAAGAAGCGAGCGAAATAAGTGGCATGACAAGCACATTTTGCCAAGATCTTTCATCCGGGACAACAAGTGCTCCTATACAACTCAAGGTTGAGACTCTTTCCGCAAGCTCAAACCCGATGGTCGGGACCATTTTCTGTTGTTTCCGTTTCCCTCATGGAGCGGTGGAAGTGAAAGATGATGCTACCCAATCAACATTCAAAGTCAATGGTCAACTCTTAAAGGCATATTTGGGTGGTGAATTGCAAAAGAACGAACCTTCCATCCTCCTCAACGATCCAGAAACATAATGATGCGAGCAAGAAAGTCAAGCTAAAGACTTTAAATTAGAACTATTCATATCAATTTTCTCTTCCCTCTCTTTTTATTTATTTGTTTTTACGGCTTTTGTATTTATATGCATGTGTCGCTTTTCGAAGTCCTCCCGAGTTTGTGGATTTATAGGGAGGTGTATATAGTGTCCCCTCGCAAAAATATTTTTTTTTATTTGCTTTTCATGAGGTTGTAGTGATTGTTGCCCTACCTTGGTATGCTCATGAACATTGAGGGCAATGTTCGGTTCTAAGTTTAGGGGTGGGGTTAATATTATTTTTGCCCTCGATTTTTGGGAAAATTTTGAAAATTTTTAGAAAATTTCAAGCTAGTTTGGACCCCTTTAATTATGCTTTGATCATTCATCTCATCACTTTGGCACTCATTGAGTTGTATGTGCATTATTTTCTTGGATTTGGCCTTGAGAGTGTTACATGCATAGTTGAAGATATTTTGTGATTTTTTGTGCTAGCCTTTCCCTCATTCATGTTAAATAGCGCCCATGTGTGGATCTCTTGATAATTTTTTTAAGCTAAGCTCTAGCTTTGGTTGTGCATGTGTTATGAGTATCTTGTTGTGAGTTTTGATACCGTTAGATGATCTTGAAATTGATGAATAGCTTGGCTTGTGAGTATGACAATAGCATGATATAAGTCATGTTTGACTCGTTTGTGCCATATCGACCTACCCTTGTTCACATTAAATCTCTAGTGTCCCATTTGAGCCTTATTAAAAGAATGGTGTGTGCAAAAGCACACAATGACCCCCATTCGCCTTCATTTTGATCACCCACATTGACTTATCCCATGAGCCTATACACTTTATCCAACCCTTTGAGAGAGCACTTGGTGAAATGAATTTCTAAATTTATGTCTTTGAGGGAATGTGAACTTCATGGAAGTGTTGTTCTTCATGTATTTGGTGTGGTGTGGTTTTTAATTTTGGTTGATGAGTTGGGGGTTGTTTATCTTGTAAAAAGGGGCCCTCATAAAAAAAAGAATATATATATATATATATATATATATATATATATATATATATATATATATATATATATATATAGCATATAGAACTTGGGCAGCCACAAATTTATCCTCTTTGAATAACTTTAAATCACAAATGGATCATAAAGTTATTCAAAAAGGGAAATGGGATGAAAATTATTTGTAGTAGTTTGATATACTCTCAACCCCAAGTTCTTGATATGTATATATATATATATATATATATATATATATATATATATATATATATATATATATATATATATATATATATATATATATATATAAAGCTAAGTTTGGGGTTGTTGAGAAGAATGGTGAGTTATGATGAAGTATATTTTTTCATGAAGTTAGACTTGAGTATGATTTTGAAGGCTTCACTTGTGCTCTCTTGTCTTGATTTCATTCCCTTCATTTGTAGCTCAACCTTGGCCTAAAGTTACAAGCTTGCAAAAGTCCTATTGATATTGTCATGCCATGGGTAATTGCCTTGTGAAGTATATATCTCTTTCGGTTTCATGGCTTATGCTTGGTATCTCATTGAACGTTCAATCCTAGCTAGAGTGATGCTATTTAGTCATGGGCTTGTGCTTCATGTTTTTAAGTAAGTGTTTGAGGAAAGTTTGCTAGCATTGAAATCATATCATACCTTGGTTATGCATTTTTATAATCTTGAGTTTGATTTCTTTCATGGTAATGCATAAGGGATCTTGATTGAGTGCCTTCTTCATTCCATCGTTGTCTCGAGCTTATCCATAATCCATATCTCTCTTTGCTCGGGACGATCAAAGCTTAAGTTTGGGGGTGTTGATAAGCTTATTATTTTCTATTATTTTCATTAATTTTCAGGAATTTTATTGGTTATTTTGAGCTTTGGTTGATAATTAATTGCATTTGAGAGCCTATTTTTATGTATTTTTATGCTTCATGTAGGTATCTCAAAGATATTTGAGGTTGTATGGCTCAATACGTGCAAATCGAGGACATCCCGGGCTCCAATGTTAAGTTTGGACACTAGTCGTTAAGTTTCGTTAAGGATTTGAAGGCAACAGAACCTAACAGAAGCTAACAGAGGACTTATTCGCGAAGTCTGGGTGCAGAGGGACTTCGCCAACCAATTTCAGAAACCCAGGGGTACCGGAGAAACAATTAAAACACCATGGAAGACGGCGCGCACTCTGATTCTCCTGGGGCACCGGCGCAAATCTCTTAAAGTGGCATTCATTTATGCGTTGTCAAGCCCAGGCGCGGCCACGTCACCGCCGCCCACTAGCGCGACCCGCGTCCCTTCCTTCCTGGATCCGGGTCTCCCGCGTTCTGTCTAGCCCGCTATTTCACCGGCTTACCCTCACATCTTCGGCTCGTTTCCTTCCTGGGCGAGCCGCGATCTCTTGCCTGATCCGACCCTGACCCTAGCGCACCCAGCTTCCTTTTCTTTTCCAATTTAACCCCCAAATCTCCTTTGAACTCTCGAAATTGCCTTTTTGCCCTAGCTGCCTTTGAGAGAAACTGAGAGCCTCATTTTTCGGACAGAGATTGGGCTGGTGAATAGGAGAGAAGCTTGGAACAAGGAGCATTGTATTTCTTTTCATTGTCCATTTTTCCTCCTTCTCTCCATTATTCCTCCATTGTTGTTCAAGCCAAGGCAAGGATTTCATCATTTCCTTAATTAAAAAGTATTGTACTATTTACTCTCTATTTTTATTTAATGACAATATTTTTTATTGAATATTTGATTTACTTTCCTTGCATTATGAACTAAATTAATTACCTAGGGTTTTGATATATATTGGCTTGGATGTTGTGATTTAAATTTGGGGTTTTGTTATTAATTGCTATTCAATAATTTTTGGGTATTATGTTGTGCTCTTAATGCTTGTAATGATTTGATCACCCATTACATGATTTTAAAAATTGTTTAGTGCATGAAAGTGACTTGATAATTTTGGAAAATACAACATAGTTATTTTGGGTTGGGTTAATCTAAGTTATTAATCCCCTTTAAAATAGTCAATTGGGGTTTTGTGTTTGGAAGCGATTAATTGGATAAATTCATACGTAGCGAAAGCCCGTGAATTTATACCGTTAATTAGCACCGTTATACGAAGCGAAAGTCCTTAACGGTGATTTTTGAATCTCCGACTTCCAAAAAAATAGAATAGTTTTAATAGCAACCCCTTATTAAATCACAACAAAAGAGCCAATGGAAAATCAAAACCCTAGATCCTCTCTCATTGAAGTCAAGCTCAATTTAATATTGCTTTATTTAATTTCTTGTCTTAGCTTAATTAATTAGTTAATTCACTAAAAATCGATCGTCTAAATATAGTTAAAATTGCAACGTACTTGGTACTCATTAAAAACAATCAAATTACTTCCTCGTGGGATCGACACTCTACTTTATCACTGTATTACTTGTTTGACCGGGTAATCTTGCACATGTGCGTTTTCGCAACCAACATAGGTTGAAGGGCTGCCGGTGCGTCATTTGTTCATCTCCGCCTCCGATAGGTTGGTGGTACGTGGAGGAGCATTTGGACTCGGTTGATGACGATTTTGGTGGCCTTGGACTAGTCCAGTCAAGGCGTACCACCTGGTGGTTTTGTTTTATGTTCCGTGTCCTTCCCCGACCACTCTGAACCCAAGTTGGCATGAAGTGTCTTATTTTCTATGGTGGATTCCGGCGACCTGAACCTCTTTCCCCCGGTTGTTAATGGATGCTGTGACTATATGAAAATAAAATAGAACTCGATTCCCGGCAACGGAACCACTTGATCACGCCACGAGAGGGGGTGCCGAAAGTCTCATTGTCCGTGACATCGTCTGGTGGTTATCTAGTTGTTTAGTCTGCAAATAGAGAGAGCACTGTTAGGGAGTTGGGAGGTGATCCCAGCTAAAGCCCTCTGGTGTGAGAATCAATAACAAGGATAATATGTGTCGGAGCTCAGGCGTCCCTCGAGCTACCGGTGAAATCAGTATTGAAAGTGTGCAAGAGAGAGATTGAGAGGTTGAGGAGTCCAAGTCCCTATAATGAGGGAAGACCCCTCTATATATAGTACTTCATGGGCCTTTACTTACTTTGGGCTTGAGCCCTTCCTTTGCTATGGACCTTTTGGCGAATACTTTAGGGGGTGTATTTTTGGTGCACATCAAGACGGATCTCCACTCTCTCACAACTTAGCTGAGTCAGGAATATATGTCTTACAAAAAATATTGGTAAAATCGTCTTTTTAAAGTTTTTACCTTAATAAAAAGGTAAAAACTTAGTTAAGACGGTTTACAAATATTTTTTGTAAGGCAGATCAATTTTATCCGACCTACTGTATGTTAGTGGTTTAAATTGTGAGAGAGCGGGCTCCATCTTACGAATTAAGATCTGTTAGACGGTCTTACCTGAAACCTACTTTAATACTCTATCCGTTTCAGATAAAGAGTTCACTATTCCATTTTGAGATGTTTTAATTCAAGAGTCTACTTTCAAAAATTAAGTCATAAAAATGTAATTTTATTACTAATATGTTACTAAAAGTGTCATTTTAATAAAAAATTTAATTTTTCAAACGGGAACTCTTTGCTCGAAACGGAGGGAGTAAAAACTACGAAGTAATACCTTTATGTTATGAGGTTGTCTCCTGTAAGACGGTCTTATAGATCCTTATCCGTAAGATGGATCTATCCAGGTTAAATGGGGCAAAATTCAGAAATCTCAATGTAACCCCTTAGTTTTTGAAAATTACAGCGCCACCCCTCATGTTTATATATGCAGAGTGTCACTTTGTAGTATAAAATGTGTCACTTTTGGCTTTAGAAGTGTCACTTTGCATTTTTAATGAAAATTATAATTTTTTTCCATGAAAAAGTGTTACCTTTTGAGCTTAAATGTGTCACTTTTAGTCTTAAATGCGTTACTTTCACTTTGAAAAATATCTCATTTTTTTATAAATGAAAACCATTACATTTGACATTAAAGTGTTATTTTATATATAACATTAAAAGTGTCGTTTTTAACATTAAATGTGTTACTTTTGACCCTACAAGTGTCATTTTGCCATATAATTAAAAATCGTCGTTATTGATCTTAAAAGTGTCACTTTTTAGCATTGAAACTGTTGCGTTTTAGTATTAAATGTGTCACTCTTGACAGTCACTGTTAGTTTTTAAGTGACAGTTTTTAGTATTAAATGTGTCACTTTTTAGTATTAAGAGTGCTACTTTATATTTCAATGAGAATTATAATACATCTCCCTTTATTATAGTGTCACTTTTGTGTTTTCAATGTGTCACGTTTGGTTTTAAATGTGTCATTTAGCATTTCATCAAAGTCCGTTAGGATCCGTCAAGTATCCCAAGGCAATTGATGCTAATGGATGGCTAACGGAGCTGACAAAGGATTAAACAGCAAGGCGTGAGAAACATAAGAATTTCGACGGCAAACATTGAAAGTTCAGAGGCACCGAAGCAAATAGAGGAACTTTTCATTAATGATCATTAAAACTAAATATTGTGGCTCTGACCAACTCGGCTGACCTATTATTATGACTTTTATTTACATGTTTATTTATTAACCTGCGAATTTCTAAATGGGGCTCCGTCTTACGGATTTAGGATCCGTAAGACCGTCCTACACAAGTCTTTACCTTATGGTATTAAGAAAGACTATATATATATATATATATATATATATATATATATATATATATATATATATATATATATATATGTGAGTTACCGTAACGATTTTACACTTAATTTGATATCAGTATATCACTTTAATTGATGGACCTTACTTTTACAGGAGTATATTTTAAAAAATAATAATATTATTCTAGTGTATATATGGAGCCAACAATATTTTTTTAATTTATGTGTTAGATCAAACACTTTTAGGAACGAAGGGAGTAATAAATTGTACACTACCGTAGTGCAATGTTTAGTCACGGTCTTACCATATATGTTCCCTCCGTCAAAGAAAATAGTCTTAATTTTCTATTTGGGTTTGTCAAGTAAAAATACTTTAATTTCTAAAAACAAATAATGTTAATGCAATTTGAAATGGGTAACTAGGATTCACAACTAGAAAACTCAAGTTACCATAATGTTACAACATTCGCTAAAACACACAGAATATAACAACCGACTATCAAATAAAGCAAGTAATGTAATTCTTGTAGATCATGCCTTATGAAAAAACTTCCACTAATTTTTTTTATTTTTTTGTGTTAAAGGGACGTGGGAAGGAATCGAGTCTGAGACCTCACAGTTTGTGAAGCCTCAACTTTACCACTGGGTCATCGCTTAGGGGTTAACTTTCACTAATTAAAAGATTGTATCTAATATAATATGAAAACACTTTAAGAGTGAAAATCTAATGAAAACTCCTAACTGAGTATATCAATTATGTCTAGCACTGAACACCCTTTTTAAAAACAAGTATGAAAATAGATCAAATGGTGTATATAAGTAATAGTGAACTAGCAGATCGAATGTCTCTGAATGTTGTTGCATTCACTGGCGCATCCGTAAAGAAGTGTGTTGTTCTTACTTGAATCTCTCTCCAAATTCTCTCTACTTGCATAAGTATCTACTATCCTCTTCTATTTATAAGGACTAGGAAGCATGTCCAACAAGAAAAAAATCACAACATAGTTATTTGTTAGAAAACGAACATTACTTATAAAATTGAGTTCTACAAGTTAACTAATACCATAAATCAAATCCTTTTAATTTAGGGCAAAAACTTAGGTAAGACAATCTTACGGTCATTTTTTGTAAGACAGATCTTCCTCACCCGACCCCCTATATGTTGGTGGGTTGAACTGTGAGAGAGTGAAACTATGTCTTACGAATTAAGATCTGTAAGACTGTCTTACAAGAGACTTACTCTTAATTTAGGTATTAAAGAAGCTTGGGCAAATCGTGCTATTGGTCCCTTGAGTATAGGTATATCACAGTTTTAGTCCCTTAACAATTTTTTTTTTCAAATTTGGTTCATTTGAGTTTTAAATTTTTTCAGCGACAGTCCTTTTAATGGATGTCGTTAGCAAAATACTGTTAAGTTGCCCATGTATATTTTGTAATGGCTAAAATGATTTTTTTTCAAAACTTAACTTATATCAAATATACAATAGAATCCCTAAAGTTTAAAAAATGGCCATAAGGCCTTCTTCCCCAATTTTTTGTAAACCCAACATGTAAACCACAGTTCCAGTCCCAGCGATCTCCATGGTTCTCGCTTCTTCCCCTAGTCCATCAACCACTACTCCAACCCAAACACTTCCCTTTCGAGCCAAGAAACAGAAACACACGCACAGTCCCATCTCCGTCGTCTCCTCCTTCATCATCAACACTCTCCTTCTCTCTTTCTGTTTCATATACCCTAAGCCTTTGTCTATGCCCTTCTTCTCTTTTTGTGATTTCGTTTGATCAACCCAGTGGGTCGATTAATCGACCCAGTCCCTCACCCAAATCCCCCTCCCCGCAACACCAAAACACACAAGCACACTGTGAGTGCCCCATTTTTAACCGGTTCCGAGCCACTGAAAGGCGGGTGGTTTCAAAACCTTTCAAGCACGTGGAATACGCTCGGCCTCAATTGTGGACTCGAAAAATGTGTTACAGAGTCGCCACCTATATTTTATGGTTAAGCAGAGAAAAACAAAACATACTAGATCGTATGGGTTTGGGGGCTAAGTTACAAGTTAGGAAGAGGTTAGGCATCCAACTCGCCATTTCGGTCTCACAATGGGTTTACTAATATGCTTGTTTTACTTTATACACTTTGGCTCAGAAAAGTACATTTATATACGACGGAAAGAAATAAATAGAAATAACTTTGTATTCATTAAAGAAAACAAAACAAAATTACAACTTGAAATAATATAATTTAGAGAATAATTACAACATTTTTATAAGTTATTTTAAGGATAAAACATTTATACTAATAACAAACTTTATTTACATTACATGTGTAAGTAGGAAAGAAATTTATTTAACTACTTCTTATTTTGAGGTGAATGCAAGAAATAAAATAAATAAACTGCTAGAAATTATGACTACTTTAGATTTAAAGTAAAGACAGAAGAAGAAACTAATTTAAACAAAAGGAAATGTAACTATTATTACATTTAAAGTAAGAACGAAAAAAAAACTAATTTAAACAGAAAGAAAATGTAAATATTATTACATTAAAGTAAGAATGGAAAAGAAACTAATTTAAGCAGGAAGAAAATATAACTATTTCTACATTAAAGTAAAGACAAAAAGGAAATATATATATATATATATATAAACTATTTATATATTGAAATATTAACAGAAAGGAAACTAATTAAATATTTATATTTTAACTATTAAAATGTAAACAGAAAGGAAACTTACTTAGATATCTATATTTAAGTTATAAATTATAATAAATAACTACGGGGACATAACTTACCTCCTGGAACATGAGTGTTTGAACCTGGTAAGTCTGGGCTTAAGCCCACTAGGCGGTTTTAGATGTGCTTCTCATGTCCTTCCGAGAAATGAAGTTTTTTTGCTTTTAGTTGGATTTCGGGCAGCATGACTGCTCTTTTTTGTTGTTTTAGCCACGGGATTCGGGTGGCACAACTGCTTGTTTTTGCTTGCTTGCTTTGCGTGCTTGCTGAGTTTGAAATCGGGCAGAGCAACTACTTGCTTCGGCTAGATTTGACGTCTAGATTCGGGCAGAGCAACTGCTTGCTTTTGTTTGATATTGCGTCTGAAATCGGGCAGAGCAACTGCTTGCTTCGGCTGGATTTGACGTATGGATTCGGGCAGGGCAACTGGTCTTTTTGGTTCTTATGAACCGGTGGAAACCAGGGTTCACTTTGGCCGGAGAGTTTAAGTGTTTAGGGAGAGACTTGGCAGTTTGGCAGAGCTTCGGGGCAAGAGAGGAAAATAACCTCGGAATTCTCTCGGGAGAGCGTTCACAGACTGCGCGGTGAAAGTTTCTCACTGTGTGAACTCTTTTTTTTTTTTTCTGAAGCCGGGAGCCTCTATTTATAGCTGATGATCGGGATTCCTTCGCAGCTAAGTATCATCAATTGAGCTTCAACAACTTGTACCGTACGCTGAAAAGGTTGCACCAAAAGCCAATTGCACCAGTAATTTTGAAGTTGTGGGTGCTGCCCATAGTGCTTGTGGGAGCCGCGCCCTAGATGGGTTTGGGCTGCTCCCATAGCCTTTTCTTTTCTGATTTTTGGCACTTTGGCCCCTGCAGTTCACAGTTTATGCATTCTTCTTTTTCTTTTGCATTTTCAATCCTGTAACTTGACATTCGTTAGTCCTTTCAACATGTTTTGATATTTCATGGCATGTCATATAACAGAGGTACGAAATTGGGGTGTCAACACACACAATCATGGGGAAGCCGGAAAAGACCTCTCTTGCAAACCCAAACCCGACTAGAGCAGCAGTATTAGCATTATACGAAGAGTGTAAATCGAAAGAGTCAAAATACAAATGCCCAGGTTGCTCTGTACACTCTTGTAACCTCCCCTGTGTCAAAGCTCATAAGCAACACACTAGCTGTTCCGGAAAGAGGCCACAAACCCAGTTCTTCCCTCGTTCCTAGTTCGACGACAATGTTGTCCTTTTCGATAATTTCTCTCTAAATTCAATAAATTTTCTTCAAATTTTGGATGCCCTTTTCGCAAATTTGGATTATCAATGAACAAAATTTCTACACCTTTTGCAGGTTGTTGAATAATTACTAATCGTATAAACGAAAATTTGTTAATAATTGGTATAGCTTGCATCATTTATTCAGTTTTTTTTGTTTATTGGGGAGCTAACCCGAGTTTTGAAATTTGAAGCTTAAATGGGAAGGGCTTGGGTAAGAGTAGTGGTTGTCGGACTGGGGAAAGAAGTGGTAGCCATGGAGATCGTTGGGACTAGAACTGTGGCTTGCGTTTGCAGGACTGAAATAGGGACATGGCTTGCGTTTGCCGGATTGAAACAGAGACATGGCTTGCATTCACCGGACTGAAACGAGGACGGTGGCCAAAGGCGAGGGTTGGGGATGGAGATGGCGAAAGGGGGAATAGGCTTGCTGGGGGTTTACTTTGAGAGAGGGTTGATCAGGGGATTTAGGTGAACATATTTGATACGAGATGAGAGAAGAGAAGTCCATTCCCCTTACATGTTGGGTTTACAAAAATTGGGGAAAAGGCCTTATAGTCATTTTTTACTTTAGGGATTCTATTGTATATTTTTATATAAGTTAAGTTTGAAAAAAAGTCATTTTAGCCTTTACTAAATACACATAGGCAACTTAACGGTATTTCGCTAACGACATCCATCAAAAGGATTGTCGTTGAAAAAATTTAATACTCAAAGGATCCAAAACTGTGACAGACCTATACTCAAGGGACCAATGGTGCGATTTGCCCGAGAAGCTTTCTAAAAGTTACCAAAGAAAGTCAACAACTATCCAACACAACTAAAAGAGGCGTCAAAATATAAATAGAGCACGACTCTATTGATTAACACTAACACAATTTAAAGAATATATATTCTTAGAGTGAGACTAACCACAGCCCAATTTTTTATCTTTGTACCCCATATACTGCATTGAGATGTTGTACCATGCAATACATGGGGTGTAAAGATAGGAAATTTGAATGTGGTTAGCCTCACTCATATTCTTATTTGTTTTTAACTTGTCAAATATTTTTTTATGTATTTATTTTTAGACGGAGAGAGAATATGGAAGAGCAATTGGATATGTTCATACTCCTTTTACGGGCTTGCAAGTGCTCAAGATGAGAATGATTTTAAGGATGCAAAATGCAAATCATACAATCATATTGTTCACTTCAGTCAAGAAAAATGAGGTGGTCTCCTGTAAGACGGTCTTACGGATCCTTATCCGTAAGACGGATCTAACCATGTTAAATGGGGCAAAATTCAGAAATTTCAATACAACCCCTTTTTTTTTGAAAATTACAGCGTCACCCCTCATATTTATATATGCAGAGTGTCACTTTACACTATTAGCAATGTCACTTTGTAGTATAAAATGTGTCATTTTTTGCATTAGAAGTGTCACTTTGCATTTTTAATGAAAATTATAATTTTTTCACTAAAAAAATATTGCCTTTTGGGCTTAAATGTGTCACTTTTAGTCTTAAATGTGTTACTTTTAGGGGTGGCAATGCCTGGCACGGCACGTTAGCACGAACCAATAAGGCACGATTATAAAACACGATTACAGAGACAAATGGCACGATAAGCCCCGACGACACACGACCACGACACACGAAAAAGACACGAAATTGTTAATATATTCAAATTAATATTTATTGTTGTATTTATGATCAAATAAGATAGTTAATATTAAAACACGATAATGAGGCACGAACACGACACGATAACACGAATTGTCACCCCTAGTTACTTTCACATTGAAATGTATCTCATTTTTTATAAATGAAAACAATTACGTTTGGCATTAAAGTGTTACTTTATAATATTAAAAATGTCATTTTTTAGTATTAAATGTATTACTTTTGACCCTACAAGTGTCATTTTACCTGATAACTAAAAATCGTCGTTATTGATCTTAAAAGTGTCACTTTTTAGCATTGAAAGTGTTGCGTTTTAGTATTAAATGTGTCACTTTTGACAATCAGTGTTAGTTTTTAAGTGACACTTTTTAGTATTAAATGTGTTACTTTTTAGTATTAAGAATGTTACTTTGTATTTTAATGAGAATTATAATAAATTTCATTTTATAGTGTCACTTTTAAGATTAAAATGTGTCACTTTTGTGTTTTCAATGTGTCACGTTTGGCTTTAAATGTGTCATTTAGCATTTCGTCAAAGTCTGTTAGGATCCATCAAGTATCCCAAGGCAATTGATGCTAACTGATAACTAACGGAGCTAACAAAGAATTAAACTGCAAGGCGTGGGAAACATAAGAATTTAGGCGACAAACATTGAAAGTGCAGGGGCACCGGAGCAAACAAAGGTTTCAAAACATTGACCACATCATGCGAAACCTTAAATCATCTACTCTAACCAACTCAGCTAACCGGTTATTGTGATATTTATTAACATATTTTGTTATTAACCCGCGAATTCCTAAATGGGGCTCCATCTTATAGATTTAGGATCCGTAAGACCGTCCTACACAAGTCTTTGCCAAAAGAAGTGGTCTCCTGTAAGACGGTCTTACGGATCCTTATCCGTAAGACGGATCTATCCAAGTTAAATGGGGCAAAATTCAAAAATATCAATGCAACCCCTTAGTTTTTGAAAATTACAGCACCACCCCTCATGTTTATATATGCAGAGTGTCACTTTTTATTATTAACAGTGTCACTTTATAGTATAAAATGTGTCACTTTTGGCCTTAGAAGTGTCACTTTACATTTTTAATGAAAATTATAATTTTCTCTAAAAATGTGTTACTTTTTGGGCTTAAAATATGTCACTTTTAGTCTTAAATATGTTACTTTTACTTTGAAAAGTGTTTCATTTTTTTATAAATAAAAATCATTACATTTGACATTAAAGTATTATTTTATAACATTAAAAGTGTCATTTTTTAAGAATTAAATGTATTACTTTTGATCGTACAAGTGTCATTTTGCCTTATAAATAAAAATCGTAGTTATTGACCTTAAAAGTGTCACTTTTTATAATTGAAAATGTCACGTTTTAGTATTAAATGTATCACTTTTGGCAGTCAACGTTAGTTTTAAAGTGACATTTTTAGTATTAAATGTGTCACTTTTTAGTATTAAGAGTGTCACTTTTTAGTATTAAGAGTGTCACTTTTTAGTATTAAATATGTCACTTTTTAGTATTAAGAGTGTCACTTTTTAGTATTAAGAGTGTCACTTTTTAGTATTAAATGTGTCACTTTTTAGTATTAAGAGTGTTACTTTATATTTTAATGAAAATTATACTCCATCCGTCCCTAAATTATCGTCCTAGTTGACCCGACGCACGGATTAAGTAAAAATAATTGACTTGATTATTTATATTGGTTTAATATGTAGTTTCCTTTAAAATCCATGTGTATGTGACTCATAATTAAAGTAGGGTGAAAAAGTAAGGGTAAAGTGGTAAAAGTGATGTTCTAAAAATGTAAGTTTCAAACTGGACAACTATTTTGGGACGAACGAAAAAATAAAGGAGAACGATAATTTAGGGACGGAGAGAGTAATAAATTTCACTTTATAGTGTCACTTTTAACATTAAAATGTGTCACTTTTGTGTTTCAATGTGTCACGTTTGGCTTTAAATGTTTCATTTAGCATTTCGCTTTGAAAAGTGTCTCATTTTTTTTATAAATAAAAATCATTACATTTGACATTAAAGTGTTATTTTATAACATTAAAAGTGTTATTTTTTTAAAATTAAATGTGTTACTTCTGATCGTACATGTGTCATTTTGTCTTATAAATAAAAATCGTCGTTATTGGCCTTAAAAGTGTCACTTTTAGCATTAAAAATGTCACGTTTTAGTATTAAATGTATCACTTTTGGCAGTCAACATTAGTTTTAAAATGACACTTTTTAGTATTAAATGTGTTACTTTTTAGTATTAAAAGTGTCACCTTTTAGTATTAAGAGTGTCACTTTTTAGTATTAAATATGTCACTTTTTTATTATTAAGAGTGTCACTTTTTAGTATTAAACTAGTACTTTTACACGTGCCGATGGCACGACGCTAGTATATTTCAAATATTTCAAATTACAAAACTTACGATTTTTTTAAAATTTATTTGTATTCAAAATTTCGTGCATAAAATTTGTGAGTTTGGTGTAGGAAGGATTAGCGGCTACCAACCGTGAATAATGGGGGGAGTTGGAGAGAGATAGGGGTAGTTACTCAACCGCCGTTCATACATGTGAACTCAGGGAGTGATAATAACCGTAGGATCTCAGTAAAAGAATCAATCTCAGCGCTCTTTATCTTTTGTCAATTGTAAGCGTGCGACTATGAGCTGTATTGTATTATAGATGTGTTACTTTTTAGTATTAAATGTGTCACTTTTTAGTATTAAGAGTGTTACTTTGTATTTTAATGAGAATTATAATAAATTTCCCTTTATAGTAGTACTTTTAACATTAAAATGTGTCACTTTTGTGTTTTCAATGTATCACGTTTGGCTTTAAATGTATCATTTAACATTTCGTCAAAGTCCGTTATGATCCATCAAGTATCCCAAGGCAATTGATACTAACGGATGATTAACGGACCTGACAAATGATTAAATTGTAAGGCGTGAGAAACATAAGAATTTCGGCGACAAACATTGAAAGTACAGTGGCACCAGAGCAAATAGAGAAATTTCTCATTAAAGAGCATTAAAAGTAAATAGTGTAAGCGAGGGAGTTTCAAACAACTGACTTGCACATGCTAAACCTTTAAGGGATGCAACTAACTAACTCGGCTAATTTATAATTATGATTATTAATAACATGTTTATTTATTAACCCACGAATTCCTAAATAGGGCTCCGTCTTACGGATTTAAGGTTCGTAAGACCGTCCTACACAAATCTTTGCCTATATTAATTACATTCTTTATTTTTTTCGTATGGAGTTTTGTATTGTTTTTGAAACATGCACACCAAAATGACTTGTGAACACGTGAAATACATCGAGGATGCAGGTGGGGCAAGCGAGAGACTTGTTGTCTGCAGCCTCGTATCAACATGAGCCCCAAATCCGTTTTAGTGTGCGCCGGCTACCATAAAAATCATGTTCTATTTACTTTCACAAAAAATTGCATCGCTAAAAAGTTTTCAACTAAAATTTACCCTACTTATACAATTAATCAAACACATACGAGAAAGTAAGTTTATTGTCATTTCCCATTCTTTCACTTATTACAAATTTTTCAAGAACTATTTTCTCGGGATCCTTGGAAAATAAGTAAAAACTTAGAAAATATAATTTTACGGATATTTTATATAAGAGTTAAGACGAATTTTCTAAATCTGACTCATTGTGTATTAGTTGATTGAATTGTAAAAGAATGTGTTATATCGGTCTCCCTAGAGACATTCTCGAAAAATAAAGTTAACAGAAAAAGAAAAGAAAGATATGAAAGATGATGAGAATCATCCGGAAGCATGCATGTGGTCATCATGTTCCCAGAACCATGGGATGATGACATTGCTATTATTTAGTACTCCACTCTCCATTATAATATTTTGGTCTATTTCGTGAAGGGTCATATCATATCAATGCTTGGTTGTTTATTATTGTTTATTATGTTTGTCAACTTTCCATGCTATACCAAGGATATACCCCCAATCTTATTTATTTATGTACCCTATTTAATATCGGGAACATGGAGATGGAAATAACTTTAAAGTAAGGTCACTCAATATGTGTTGTTTTTCTTCTGCATTTATGTCTCTTAAATCCAATGGTCTAAAGTGGCCTCATTTTGATGCGTTTGATGCGTGGGTTTTATATTGTTGTGTAACGCTCGAACCTGAAAGTCTGGTTCATTACGTGTAATTCACATATTGATTTATTAAGTGTGCAATAACTTAGGTCATTAGACCAACCACAAATCGATCCAAAAATTCATAGATAATATTGGTACCCAATAGTAAAAGTATAACCACCTTATAAATTGTATACAATTCCCACACATATCCGATGTGGGATGGGGTATTACAATCTCTTCGACTTAAATTCTTAACGTCATCATCAAGGACAAATCGTACTCCGGCGATACGGGATTCAAGAGGTGGCTCGTACCGAGATCAAGAGGTGGCTCCCACCTTCTGCGGTGTAGCACTTTGACCCGCACAACACTTTGTTTCTATATTTCTTGCTGGGACCCGCTCTGATACCATTTGTAACGCCTCGACCCCGAAAACCTGTTTCGCTCCGTGTAGCCCACACACTGGCCCACTGAGTATGCAGCACCTTGGGTCATCAGGCCCACCACAAGTTGACCCAAAAATTCATGGATGATGTTGGTGCCCAGAGGTAGTGTGTGGCCACCTTATAAATCAAACACAATTCTCATACCTACCCGATGTGGGATGAGGTATTACAGGTTGGGACTTCTCAATTTGTAATTCCATATCTTTAGAAAAAGCGTAGGTCTCATGTGAGACCGTCTTATAGTTCTTAATTCGTAAAACAGAGCATCACTCTATTATAACTAGGTCTGGCAATTGGGTGGGTTGGGTTGAGACAGGTATCGGGTCTAAACCCGTTAGAACCTAGATATCAAACGTGTCGAAATGTGTATGGTTGAATTGGGTCGGGTTATAATCAATGGGGCGACCCGTCTTAACTCGGATTTCTCCCCCAAAAATCCATACATTTATATGGTAAAAACTATCGAGTCAAAATGGGCAACGGGTTCAAGTCACTTTAACCCTACCCAACTCAACCTCTTAATATTTTTGGGTTGAAACATGTTACCCATTTTGACCCAAAAAATGTAATCGGTTGGGTTGGATAATTTTCAAGTTGGATTGGGTGGGTTAACAGGTTCTGGATTATAATCGTCAAGTCTACTCATAACTCACGGTGGGTTGGGACAATGAGATTTGTTTTACATAAAATACTAATAAAACCGCATTTTCTAAGTTTTTGTACAAGAAAAAAGAAGACGACAACGACAACAATAACAATAATGATAATAAAAATATCCATATTATGAATGGGCTAACCCATCTAACATTTAAGGCATTTTGATAAATTAGCGCACTTAAATTATACCGAAACACACCTTGCGTCTTTGAGTAGTTGTCTCACATGGTCATAAACTTAGGTCTTTTAGTCATCTTAGTGCTTTAGTGATGATGCTAAGTTTTGAACCAATGGTTAATTGAATTGGGATTGAGCAAATTGAGCACACAACCACTAGAACCCCCCCCCGCCGTCGCATGGGGGAGGGGGGTGGTGGTTAATCCCTGCAAAACCCTTTCGGTGATTGAATTAGCACTCGCTTTGAGAAGAAATGTCAAAATTGATTACCAATCCTACTAGTACTCATTCTCTATGGTTGAACCACTGGTGTACGTTGCATCGAGGCTTTTCTACGGGAGCATCCTACAGTTTACTATTTTCATAATATTGTATCGAGACTCTTCTACGAGAGTATCCTGCAGCTTACAATTTTCATAATATTTCATCTTTATCCTCCACTTCTATTATGAGCATATTAGTTGCGCATATGTATTTTTGAAATAATGATCAACTCCTATGACATAAATATATCTTTTAATTATTAGACTTTTCAAATTAATGTGGACTTTTTAAGTGGAATGGCGGAAGTCTAATAGTTGCACCCAAGTTAGAAGTGTTGGATATAGTTAGTAGGAAGAATTAGAAAAAAAAAACATTTTGTCTCACATTGAAAAGATGAGAAATACTTTAAAGGTTTAAAACAATAGCAGACCAAAATAATTCAAGTTGGTTGGTGGAAAAAATTGGAGGGATAAACCAAATTTGGTGGAATATATATATATATATATATATATATATATATATATATATATATATATATATATATATATATATATATATTATTCAAAATCTAAATAATGTCTTCTCATATAAACCATTTTACAAAAGGTGCATATTCGAGATAAAACACAACTCTTCAAAGGTGTTTTACTAGGGCATAAATAATCAATCTCCTCTACGTTTTACATCATCTTCTGATTCTCTTCTTCTATAATCTCTCACAATCAAAATATTCTTTAAACCTGTTCTTGGGAGAATGTTGTTTTTGTTATCTACAATTCTATTATTTTGTTTTTGATTATCTTGGAGGGAAGTTTTCGTTTTATCTCAACAAGTCAACAACAGCGTAGTAGGGACAATAATTTTGTTAAAAAGAGTGTAATCACGATCAAAACAAAACCTCGTCGATTCAAAATTCTCTAAGAAGAAGCACTTGGGTGGGTATTGCTCTGTGATCCATTTATTACTTGACTATGACTATGTAAGTCAAGTTTCTAAGTTACTCATCATAATGAACCCATGCCCAAGTAATGTGGAAATGGCCTGATTGCCCCCTAAGTGCACAAAGTGCGGAAAAGGTCAAAACTACAAAATCGAGTCACCAAATCGCAAAGGAAAGTACTCCAAACGCTTTGAACTTTTGAATGCTCGTTAAGTAAACACTTACAATTTTGAATGTTGGTTAAGAACATTACTAATGCAGTCGTGAATCTGATCTTACATGGCCGTGGGTAATTAACACCATTAATTATATGAGAAATTTTTTTCTTAATTCACATTCAAAGTAAACGGACCTCTCCAATGCAAATGTTGATTTGAACTTATGTGACAGACACCTCACCACTAAAATAAAATTTGATAAAAAAATAAAATAAAAAATAGTCCCTTCGTTAGTAAATAATTATCCTCATTTCTTTTGTTGTCTGTTACAAAATAATTGTCTTCTTTTTAAAAAAAAATCTTTTTTGAAAAATATTTTTACCACTTTACCCTTAGTTTTGCTACATACTTTAATCATGGTCACATGTATAAAAAGATTAAAGGAAACCACACATTACACCAACATTTATAATAGGTTTAAATATCAATTTAGTCACACTACTTTCAACTAAAATTCATTAAGCTCACTCTACTTTTTTTTTTCTTAATTTAATCACTCTACTTGACTCCGAAAGTCAATAAGGTCACTAGAGTCATTTCCGTTAGTTAAGCTGGATGGAAATCTTTAAAAAAAACAATTATACGCCTTACCTTTGAAATGTGTGTTGATATATTCAAGTTACACAATAAGAAATTATGTTTGAGAGAAGGAGACTCTCAAAACCCCCAAATTTGGTAAGGGTATTTTTTGATTTTCTTAAAAAAAATTAAATTTTCCATCCAAATATAAGGATGAAATGATGAACGTGCTAATTATGTGAAAGTATAGTGATTAAATTGAGGGGAAAAAAAGTTGAGTTAGCTTAATGAATTTTGGCTGAAAGTAGGGTGACCAAATTGAGATTTAAATATTTATAATATAATCAATTACTTTTACTTAAATAGTGTGTCGGGTCAAAAAGTGAGGGAGTAATAGAAAAGGGAACAACCAATAGAAAGAGCTTTTAAAAGGAAAAATACTGACTATGATAGATTCACGTCGTCAAGTTGAATGTGAAAATTTGATATTGTTATCCATAATATGAACAAATTTGAGTGAAATGTCATATCCACACCCATCATCCATATTTACATCAAAGATATTTTTTCTTTTAAAACCAGTATAAATCCTAACTGATATCTAATTTCTTTCACATTTACGTTTAGTATCGGAGATATCCGATGCTCAAAGCAAAAGCCAAGACAATTACAAAGTAGTCGACAATGATTTTATGGTGTAATGTCACAAGCCCCATTGTGGCCTAACAATTATCTTTTCGTTGGAAGTGTGAACTATAATATGAATTGGTCCCATGATTCCCAAGAATTAAGGGAACATCAAACCCTACTTATGTTGCCTAGATTGTGGGGTTTCCTTTTTGTAGAAATATCCATTCTCTTTTCCTTTCACCTTTTTCATATTTTTAGCACTTACTATTGTCGAACTCATCGGGATGTTCTAGCTTAATCATAGGTCTCGAGTCTGAGTCTTGTGGATGTATCTACGTTAAAACTTGACAACCATATCTAGTTCGTGTTCGACTTTTCCTTATGTCTAGAGCAAACTTCGTAGGCCGTAGCGCGGTTAATTTCAAACTCAATTTGGTTTATGAGTTTAAATACTTGGCATTGTAGGGCTTATTGTGAGGCCTACCATCAGAATTAAAGTTATGGCAAATGGGTTGATTTAAAGTTATAATTAATTTATTTTTAGAATTATTCCGTTAGGTGCTGTAAAGGTAGAAATAAAGGGGGTAAAAGTATGATTGTTTAGTTGTTTAAAATCATAACTATGTGTTTAAACACTATGTACAAATTTCTTTACTCCACGTCGTGAAAGACAAAAAAAAGTCATAATTAATTTACAAATTAATTGATAATTTGGTCCATCAACTTTGATCAAACATTAAATTTGGTACTACTATACATTATTATTTTCTATTTATTTGGTTTCTTATATCAATTTTTTTTGTCAGATTCTCCCTCATGAAGTTACTTTTGGAAGCAACGAATCGAATCGAACGGTTTGATTTGGTTTGGTTTTGAGTTAGGACAGTTCAGTTTAAGGTTTGAAAAAATTATAAATGGAACGATTCAGTTAGGTTTGTGATTTTTGGTACCACATCGAATCAAACTACCATTTAATATATATATATATATATATATATATATATATATATAATTTTTATTATACACATATTAGTATTCTTGTCCGTGCCGATGGCACGGCGGCAGTTTGAAAATTTATCAATAAATTAAGCAGATATTGTAAAAATGAACTACTAAAAATATTATTTTCTTAAAAAAAATTGACTTTCAAACGGGGTCTCTTTGCCCGGAACGGAGGGATTAATTAATAATTTGTATACGAAATTGTAGGCCGGACAAAACGGGCCGGACAAAAATTAAATTGCTTAAGTTAATTACGATAACAGTTAAAAAGAAAATAAATAAATATTTCAAATTACAAAACTTACGTTTTTTGGTCGGAAAAAAATTAAATTGATTAAACGTAACAGAGAGACATTTTTTATATTTCATATATATCAATATTACATTGAAATTAATGTCCGCACATAATTTTTCGTTTAAAAATTTGACATTCATCAACTTTTAAAAAACTACAATGAAAATTCTTTAAAAAAATTGAGAGACATTATTTGGAAATTGGTGTTGCAAAATAGTTTTTATTAGAATCTTGGTAAAATAGTAAATTGATTAATTTGTATACAAAATTACGGGTCGGAAAAAATGGGCCGGAGAAAAATTAAATTGATTAAGTTAATTACAATAACAGTTAAAAAGAAAAAAAACAAATATTTCAATTAATTTGTATACGAAATTACGGGTCTGAAAAAAATTAAATTGATTAAGTTAATTACGATAACATAAAACTGTAAAACTGTAATGGGGAAGAGAAGGAGTCGGGAGGAATTGCAAGAAAGAGGGAAAGAATACTCGCTGGGAAAACCGTCATTCGCACATGCGAGAGCTGAGGGAAATAAGGGTCGTTGGATCACCGTAAAACAGTAAATCCTGACCCTTTTTATCCCAAGTCAATTGCAAGCGTGCCACATTGACCTCTATTGTATTATAGATAATTACATATTACAACTCTAATTTATAGTATTCTACATTTTTTAAAGCAGTACCAAAGACCAACGTAACCAAAACATAATCCACATTCACACTTCACACTTTGTAACGTGCACACTTCTCTCTCTACTTACGACGATAACGGGATCCATTTTTTAACTCAATTGTCGTCGCTCCTTCACTTTCAAAATCTTGCGTCGTGATGCATCATTTTATAGCGCTACAAGAAAGTGATTATTTTGTGCATCGCGATGCATGATATTGTGCACCGCGATACATAAAATGTCTTTTTTCGATTACAAAGAATATAGGAGACCAGAGCATTTGAAAATTTTGAAGAGGAGACTAGCCCAAATTTCTCCTTAGGTAAATCCATATCTGATCCCACTAAGTAAATAAATTATCGGATTTAGGCTATTGGATCATGACCGGCTCTGATTAAAGGCCGATGATGCCCGGGCCTTGGGCACCATTAAATTGTGTGGGTTTTAGGGCCCTAAAATTATATATATATATATATATATATATATATATATATATATATATATATATATATATATATATATCAATTACCATGAAATGAAAAATGCATTATTTCATCCAAAAATCTCAAATGGTCCAATGATCACATCTCTTTAGTCTTTCTCGGTATCGTTTTTTTTATAAGTGTTGAGAATTCAATGGCTCGATTCACCAGGCTATAGAACAAGTTCTTCGGACCGGACCAAAGGAGGACTGCCTCGCAAGTTGTAGAAGTTGGTTATGCCTCGAAGGATTTTGTGTTTATTGCATCAAGGTGGTCACGTGGCTTGGTAAAGCATCCGCATCTCTGATTAGAGTATTATTTGGAGTCGAAGCGGCCGCGTGCAATGGAGCAAGGCGACTGCGTAGGGACAAGGTGGTCGCTTCTCGTGGGACAACATAACCGCGTTGATGCGACCACTGGTTTTTTTTCCTTGTTTGTATAGGTTTAGAATTTTGTATTTTATCTTATATATAATTGTAACCCTAGAACGGTAATAAGGTTGGCCATAATAAAATTTTGAAAGTTCATTGACTCCAATCTCTATCTCTTTTTTCTTTTTCATTGATCTTGTTATTACTCTGTAATTATTTGCAATTGCTTTCGTTGTGCACACAATAGCAAAATTTCAAAAGTCTGTTGACCTCAATCTCTTTCCCTCTTCTTGTTGATTAATCTTGCTAATACTCTGTAATTGTTTGTAATTGCTTACTTATAAAACATGTATGGCCATAAATAAACCTTCGTTAGTAGTTACACGACGTTCTCTTCTCATGTGTCCCTTCAATTTTTTATTTTTCATTCCACTTCGCCTCCAACATTTTCCTACGGTGGTTGGTATTCGACTACATCGTTGCACCGGTCGGGCCATTGATTTTCTACCTATGCCACATTATTTTACTGTAGTGGTCGTTAAGATTTATTTTTTAAAGTATGTAAATGTGTTATGCACTTGATTCAAGAATAAAATGTTTTGTTTATTATCTTTTATGCTTGTTTCTTTAATTTTTCAAAAAATAGAAAAAAAATATTTTTCAAATTCGAAGGATCCCGTCCTACAAAACCGGCCTAGTGCCCCGTATTTCACAGGGCCGACATGTATTGGACTATTATACAAATCCATATCCAATGTTGGAAAACTGCAGACTTGTCCCTTTTTAGAATTTTCAACCGTACTAATACCTTCTTTTTTTTAATCACATAAGTCCACTTTCATTAAATTCTTCTTTAAAATGTCCCTCTGCCCGAAGACAGATAAACATCGAAGACGGTTCCCTTTTTGAATTTGCATAACACAAGTCTCATCTATCTAACAACATAGAGGGCTTGGCTTGTGCTTTGACGATCTGTTGGAGGAATTTTTCCTTTGATTTGTTCATATCTTGGGGAATAGTAGGCAATGATTAGGGATCGAGAGCTTCTAGCTCAACAAAATTATTCTTCGTCTTCTCTTCCTTTTCAAAAACTTAAGAAACACGGCAAAGTGATTGGAGGATAAATTGCTATGAATCTGTCACTGTTCATTCTTCGAAATATTTTCCTTCTCGATCTTCGATTCATGAGCATTGTGACTTTGTTCAACAGTTAAAGAGTTGTTTTGATTTTTCATTTTCTATTTCGTTGAACTCTTTGTCAGTGTCGCTATGAGAACTATTGTGAATATATACATTTTGTATAAAATTGTATAGATATTTATAAGGTATGTGAAAAGTATGTTGGGATCTTCATTTCAATTCTCCTCTTCTTCTCATTCTTCTTATTCTTCATTGTGTTTTTGTTCGTGATTCAAAATAGATTCACATTGTGTGTGTTGCTATGCATGTAAACATTTTGATGAAATGCCCTGATAAGAACTTGTTCATTGTTGGACACATTTTTGAATCTCGATGCATCAATTTTAAATCATGATGCATCATTTGTGAACCGTGATGCTTCAATTTAGATTTCGTAATTCATGTGAGTAATATTTTTTAGATACAAAAGTAAATTCAGATGCACAATTTGGAATTGTGAGGCAACTATTGGAATTGGAATTCAAAATCCAAATTGTGCATTGATTTGTATTCGCGATGCATCCATTTGAAAATAGAATACAAAAGAAAATCCCAAATTGCGATGCATAACCTAGATTCCCGCTACTGAAATCTCGATGCACAATTCGGATTTACAATGCAAAAATTTGATTCATGATGCACAAACTACATTCTCGATGCATAATTTAGAAGTGTGATGCATCGACTTGTAATTACGATGCATCGTATCCTTCATCAAATTTTATTAAGGGTATACTCATCCTTTCGTTATAAAATATCATTTACACGTTAAAAACAAACATTCGGTATTGTAGTCATTGAAATATTGAAAAAGAAACCGACCCGACTATCACCCATTTTTGTATCGGACTATGACCAAAATCTGATCCATTGACATACTTAAGAAGTGGAATTTGATTTTAAAAAATCAACATAAAGGATCAAAGTAATACAAAATAAAATAATAATAATAAGACCAAGTTTAAATTAGGTCTAAATTGAGGACACAAATTTACCTTAAAACCAAGATGATAGAAATGTGGAAGTGACTATGCTACCTAGCCTACATTGCTACTTGACTTTTACCTTTTACTTTAACTTTTACTAAAAGCAACCCCTTGCGTGGCTCTTTTCACTAATCCATCCTCATTGCATCGTACTAAACAAAATAAAGAATATTTCTAAACCCTAATTGTGTCGAAATCATACCTAATATTATAGACTTTTTAGAACAAAATTAAAGTTAGCCTAGAGCAAAAGCCAAAAGGGCCCAAATAGGAAAGAGTAGTTGTGTGATTGGCAAGTGGGTCACGTGGAGCCATTTGTCAAGAAAGCTAGCAATGATTTTTGCCGGACGTCAAGGGCAAGGGCATATATAGCCTAGGATTGGATTTCTCTTTTTAGAAAGTTAGGTTCGGTTACAAAAACGGTAAAACTCTCTCTACTCAATTTTATCGTAGGTACGATGTCATGTCTTGAGCTCTCGAACTTGAAACATATGATTAAGTTAGAACATACGCATTTGAAGGTGCACGTATAGGATTTTGAAGATCCATTGTGATTTAAAATTTTATAATTTTTTAATTTTATCTGTTTCTAAATAATTGTTTTTCGTTTATTTTTTGTTAATTTAAAATAATTGTCTTTTTTCAAAAAAAAAATTTAATAATATATTTTTACTATTTTATCTTTACTTTTTATATTTACTTTAATTATGATCACATACTTAAGACACAAGGATATAAATGAAACTACATATTTGATAAATATTTATAATACAATCAATTACTTTTTTTAAAACGGTGTGACGCGTTAAAGAAGACCATTATTTGAAAATGGAGGGAGTATAATATTTGAAAAAAATAAGTGATACTATCTATGTTCCAGACAAATAGTCCATAATTCTATTTTCTGATATTTTACGTAAAGAGTCAACTTTCAGAAATAAATACATGAAAACGTCATTTTATTACTAATAAACTATTAAAAGTGTTATTTTTAAAAAATAAATTTTCAAATGAAAACTTTTTATCCGGAACAGAGGGAGTATATAAATAAACTATTATTTGTACCCGTGCCTATGGTACGGTGTGGGAAGGGGATGATGTCAGTATTTGAGGGTGTCAATATTTAAATAAATAAATACATATTTTAATCATGTTTCAAAAAGAGTCTAAATTTTTTCTAGGTATAATGACATATAGGTACTCCAGCACAAAGTGTTTATGAATATATTAAACAAAAGAAACTCAAACTTACAAAATAACAAATTAAAAATGAACACTTTTCGATAATCAATTAAAACAATATGATCATCCATCGGTGGAAAAAAAAATAAAACTTACTACTCCTCCGTCCCTAAATTATTGTCCTAGTTGACCCGCGCACGGATTAAGAAAAAACAATTGACTTGATTATTTATATTGGTTTAATGTGTAGTTTCCTTTAAAGTCCATGTATATGTGACTCATAATTAAAGTAGGGTGAAAAAATAAGGGTAAATTGGTAAAAGTGATGTTCTAAAAAGGTAAGTTTCAAACTGAATAATTATTTTGGGACTGACAAAAAAGAAAAGGAGGACGATAATTTAGCGACGGAGGGAGTAAAAAGAAAGAATGTTTAAAACTACAAAATTAAGACGTTAAATCGTATAAAATTCCCCGAAGCTTTACCACTTTGAGAAGCTATTTGATCTAAAAGTTAGGTTGTAGTTGATTTCAAAACAATTGATAACATTTTACATTTTAATTTAAATATTATATGACACTTTGAATAATTAAGCGCCAAACACAAATTTGTATTGCTTTTTTTCACCTTTGATTTGATTTTATTTATATTAAAAACTAAAATGCGCTCTAATGGCATATTTTAAAAGTGTAAAATTTAATTTTTGTCTCAAAATTATCCTTAAAAAATTAAAACTTGTGCATGAACATATATCAAGACAAAATTTACTATTTTTGAAGCTTTTAAAATGTGCATATAAACCACATATTAGACAATCAATGACTCCATCCGTTCATAAAAAATGACATGTTTAACCTGATACATAGATTATGAAAAATAAAAATTGAGATTATTATAAATATCAGGGTAACGTGTATTTTTCAAGAATACTCATCTGAGAAATGACTCATTAATTAACCTAAAAATCAAATTAATGGTAAAATAGTAAAAAAAAATAAAAAATTGGATACTAAACAATTTATGGAAAAATCTTAGATAAGACGGTTTTACGTGTATTTTCTGTAAAATAGATCTTCCCCACCCCACTCACTATATGTTTATGGATTGAGTTGTAAGAAAGTAAATATCCGACTTATAATCTGAAACTCAAATCAATGGTAAAATAGTAATTTTTTAAAAAAATAATAAAAATTGGATACTAAACAATTGACGATGGCAAAAGCTTAGCTAAGACGGTCCTATATATATTTTTTGTAAAACAGATCATCATTATCTAAACCATTGTATGTTAGTAGGTTAAGTTGTAAGAGAATGAAATTTCATAAGACGATCTTACATAAAACCAACTATTCGATACAAAAACACAATCTTACAAATATTTTTTTTAAGAAAAATCATCTTTATCAAACTTTTCATATATTTACATTTTACGAGTTAAAATCGATAAAGCGTTACAACATTTACATTTACAGACATTAATGTTTCATTAAGTCACAAAATAAAAATGTCGTTTGAGGCAATTATTCCTACGACCGTTTTTCTTTGGTAACATATCTTTCCTAGGTCAGTGGTCCAGCTCATTAATGCCCAAGTTGACAACGCGTTTCCTCCTTAGGGACTAGGGAGATTCATTTTTTCAACTTCTCATACTCCATGGAAAGCTTGCATAACACTTCCCCCCCCTAACTATTTCCACACTATCACTAACTTTCTCTTTCTTTACAAATTTATATTGATCACCCCTACAAGTTAATAAGGGTTCATGGAGACTAAGTTTATCGGATAAATCCCGTTTGACTATAGGTGACAATAAAATCATGGAATAAATAAACTAGTGATCATCGGTATATGTAACCCGACTAGCCCTCCTAGTCCTACCCACCTATTGGGGACGTTTTCGTATACTTTTTGGATTAATCTAATTTTTGTTAAAGATGAGGTTAACTACACCTTAAAATTCACTCTCTATACCTTATTTTCTGTAATATACAACATAAAGTACAATACTATAATACAGGAAATGAGGTGTAGAAAGTAGATTTTTGGGTGTCGTTAGCATTTACCTTTTCTTATTGATCTTGAGGCACCATATACCAATATCACAAGCTAACACTAACCATCTGTTACGAGTTCATTCATTTGCAGCAATTTGGATTGATTGAACCATGTGATCTTTAGAATCAAATGACACCATAACGAGTGGTTATCAAACATTTCACTCCAGCTACCACGAATGAACCAACTATGACAAACCCAAACCACGCCTCACGCTTAAAAAGTCACCAACCACAGTTACCATCTATAGATTAACCCTATGTTCTTTTACATTTTACTCCCTCCATTTTTAAATAATCATTCTCTTTGACTTGACACACTGTTTAAGAAAAAATAATTGATTATATTATAAATATTAAGGTAATGTGTGGTTTCTTTCAATACTCTTTAACATGTGTTCATAATTAAAGTATATAAAAAAGTAAAAGTAAAGCGGTAAAAGTATTTTTTTAAAAATGAAAGTTTTGAAAAAATAACTATTTTGAACAGACAAAAAAAGAAAGAAGGACAATTATTTGAAAACGAAGGGAGTAAAACATAGTTACGTTGAAGAATAAACTCATTGATATTCATGGAAGTCTCGTTAGTTAGGTGTAGGCACTGCATGACATCACGTCGATATCTTGGTTGGTCACTTATATTAATTACTGAATCCAAAGGGGAGGTCATTGTAGCTATATAAATAATAAGGGAGAACTTCAAAATAATGATAAGCACAAGGGTGGCTTACTGTGTTTATATATCTTTCGGGTATCCTTTTTCTCTCCAAATTCTCCCCTCATTTCGTATGATCAATATATCGTCAAAGCGCGTGAACTTAGTCTTTATGTAATTAAGACAAAAGTATGTCTCAAAAAAAGCAAAAGTAAGAGAAAAGGAAGTCGAAGTGCGGTACTAAATTGCTAATTACGGCAATATGGAGAGAACCTGTAGCTTTTTTGTTTGGTAGTTTATATTCTCACGGTTTCGGACAAAGAATCACTATTTTATTTTAAAATATTTCATTTAAAAAATCATTTTTCGTAAATTAAAATATAAAAATGTTATTTTATTACTTAATGAGTTACTAAAAATATCATATTTTAAAAAAGTTTGACTTTCAAACAGAAACCTTTTGCTCAGAACGGATAGAGTATTTGAATAGTTGTCATGTAATACGATCTTATGGATCTTAATTCGTAAGATGTAGTCTTACTCTCTCACAACTCAACTTACTAACACACGATGAATCGATTAAAAATGATTCGTCTTATAAAAATATATCGTATAACCGTTTTACATAAGTTTTTGTCTTTATATTTTTAGGTTAAATTGCAAGTTAGTGCGTTTTACAAAGTTTTCAACCAGTTTTATTTCTCTATTTTTTTAATCAAAAAAATACTTTTTTATAATATTCTTCCTTATTAAAATGACTAAATCTGTCTCTTTCCATAGTTCCAGCGTACTCTTAGCATCAATACTAGGTCATGTATATCTATCTTTTAAGCAATTGAAACAAGATATGAAGATTGCAATTTAGTATGCGAAAGCATACTACGGTCAATCGGTCATTAATTTTTTATGTTGGCTTCATTTTCTAACCGATGCTTTGGTTTTAGACAAACTTGCTCTCCAAATCCTTACATCCTTGATTCTTTTTTCGTTTTTTTTTTTATATGTTTATATGTGATTCAAAATAAATTTACTTTATATGTATTATTATGTATGTAAACTGTTTGATGAAATATCATAATAGAAATTTGTTGATTTTTAGACACCCTTTTGAATCATGATACATGATTTGTGCATTGCAATGCATGAACTGACACTTTGCATGGCCGTGTTTATTTCATTAAGGATATAGTCATTCTTTCACCATAAAAATGTCATTTTCGGTCTAAAAATATATGAGAATAAAGCGGTTGAAAATTGTTCAAAGTGGATCGACTTGCATTTCACCCTATCTTTAATCTTTGTTATACTCCATTTGTTCATAAGTTATTATCATGTTTGATTTATTTTTTAGTCAAACAGACTGTTTTTCAAATGAAATTTTAATGTGTATTTATTTCAAAATCATAAAATACGTAATTTGTAATATTTCAAAAAAATACAATGAATTCGGGTCGGTCCACTTTATGAAGTTTTCAACTGTTACATTACCCTATATTTTTTAAACTGAAAATACCATTTTAGGGGCGAAAAGACGATGATAACCTTAATGAACTGAAAGGGCGTTATGGATCACTTACTCAGTACATCGCATTGCATTAATTTATGCACTGCGATACATCGATTTAAATCACCTAATCCAATTTATGCATCGTGATGCACTCGGATCACTTACTCAATGCATGATATATACACGGTGGCGGATGCATATATTTTTTCAATCGGGGGCACAAATTTTCGTTTAAATTTTTTTTGTTCTCATTTAAATTTTTTCTCCATAATCACTAAAACCAAATTCGTTCAAATCCACCACAATTTACACAAATAAAAAAAAACCTCATAAATTAACTACTTTAATCCCAAATTAAAATGTCATAATTTCATATTAAATAAATAGATATTTCCTACCAATATATTGAACAAACAAATTTAAGAAATAAAACAATATTATCATAATATATCTATTTCAAATTCACTACAATTACATAAATTAAATACTTAATCAGGACTATTTCACAATTAGGGTTATTTCAAATTAGAGCTATTTTAAAATTGTGGATATTTTAATTTTAAATCACAATTATAATTTAGAAATTCATACAATCATACTTTGATTCAGACAATTATAATTTAGAAATTCACAATCACAAATTCACAAAATTTAAATCACAAATATAATTTAGAAAATCTTGATTTTTGAAGAATACCTTTTGTAGAGAGTACTAAGAGGAGTAAGGGCAGCGGAGAGAGAGAGAGAGAGAGAGAGTATGTATAAATGGAGAGACGGAGAGTCCTCGGTATGATGCCCATGCGTGTCGCCTTGTGCCTGTGCCGATGGTCGACTAGTCGAATCAGAGGCTAGAGGGAATGGTGGAGCTTGGAAGCCGGACACCAAAAGGAGGCGAGGGGGGGAGCCTGGAGGGAGAGAGAGCCGAGAGGGAGACTGGGAGAGGCCGAGAGCGAGAGACGGGATTTCAAATTTGGGAAAAGGAATTTAAGAGGGGTTTCAAAATTTTCAGGAGTAATTGTGAGTTACATACGGTAAGTTAAAAAAAATCTTTTATACAAATGGGGCAAATTGTACAAATTTTATTCAGGTGGGGGCAAACGGTATGATATAACATATTATTGTTTTTAAAAATCCCTTAACCAAAATTAACTCCAAGTGGGGGCAACTGACCCATACCTCAAAGCCTCTGCCCACCACTATATATATATTGCGATGCATCAATTTAAATCACCTAATCTAATTTATGCATCACGATGCACCAAGTTAGCATCGAATATGTATTAATTGATGCCATCATGATGCAAATAATATTGCATCACCCTGCAAATCATAGTGAACCAAACCTTCATGTCCCTTATTTCATGCTCACAATCAACAAATGATTCAAAATCAATCCATCTTTCTTGCATCTCAAATCCAAATCAATGCATCACGATTCACAAATGGTACATTGTGATTCAAATTTGATGTATCCAGATACAAAAAAGGTGTCCAATAACCAAAAAAATTAATATTTGAGCATTTCATCGAATAGTTTACATGCATAGCAATACAAATATAAATGTAAATCTATTTTGAATCACACAAATTAACAACACAACGAAGAAGAATAACAACAACAACAACAATGAGAGATGAAGAAGGAAGAGAGTGGGAAATTAGGTGGTGAAGACACAGTTATGTAGTAACAACAGTTATTTTTCACCACCCAACTTCTCACTCTCTTTCCTCTTCATCCATTACCACCATTTAGTTTGTGTTTTCGGGCGGACGAACTCGACAGCAAGTGCGGAGAAGAAGAATTTTACACCATTTCTATGATTGATCATTATTGTAACAATTTAATGAAAATTGACTTTTCCACTTGATAAAAAATGGTGTACTTATGAGGTTGAAGATTTGGAAAAAGGGACTGGCCCGTTAGAGCATCCCATTGTGGGATTTTTTAACTTCTTAAGGCTTTGGTAGTTGTGCATAGTGGCCAACTAGGATTATTTTTTTTCCACCTAGGAGATAGAGAGAGAGAGAGAGGGTTAACTTCCTAATTAAGAAGTTGACTTGGGGAAGTGTAAGGGGGAGGGTGGGGGCGGCTGGAGTGTTGGGGAGGGGGGCATGTTTGGTGGAGTTTGTGTGGGGGGTGGGGGGTAGGGGTAGGGGTAGGTTTTGTATTTATTATGTGGGATGGTGTTAAATTTAATATTTTTTGTATAAGAATATGTGTAAGAAGATTATACAATGGGAAGATATATTCTTAAGTGTGTAAGAAGAGAAAACTCAAAAAAGTGTGTAGGTGGCAGTGGGACCCAGTTAAGAAGTTGTATAAAAAGTTGATGTTAAATTTAACATTGAGGATGCTCTTAGTTCCTCTTTGAGAACTAGGCCCCTATGGTTTAGTTTTTGGATATAATTAGTAATTTTTAAATGGCTCGCCACCGAACCATCTCAACCAACAACTAGAGGTGTAAGTGATTCATTTTGATTTTATTTGAGACAAAATACAAGTTGAATCACTTGTTATCGATTAGTAAAAAATCAAACTAAGTTAAATCATTTGAAGTTTTGAACCAAATCACATTGGTTCGGTTTCGCAGTTTGGTTTCACGATTTGGTAATATTTCCACCCAACCCACCTCTCGTAGGTGGCAAGACAAGTCAATCTGACGTGCCCAACTGTAGGTCCAGATGACAACAAATAAGGCTAAAAGGGGGGTGAATAGTCTTTTAAAAGTTTAAGGATAATTTTGAAAAACTTCAAAAGTTATAGCGGAAATAAGTAGTTTGTCGAAAGCTCATACTTTGTCAGTAGGGTTATGAACAACAATGTTACTCTTGGTCAGCAGTTTAAGCAAAAAGAAAGATTTTGCAAGATCACAAGTATAAGGAATGAACTAAAGTACATTATATAAAACAAGTAAATAAGTAGTTGATGAAACTAACTGGCTGATATTTAAGTAGATTGAAATTGCTTAAGTATTATAATAGTTACACAAGTTGACAAAGTAAAAGACAATGAATTTAGAAGTGGTTCACAGTAAGAAACTATTACGTCCACTACTAAGTGGGTCAAATTTTGATTTTTGAAGTGCACTAATATTATTAATAATTTGTTGATCCTTAATGGATCCGTCAGTGAACAACAAAGATCAATGTTTTGGAGTATGATTGAAAATCAATCACACTCGTGTGACAATTAAATATTCCTTAAAGATTGGGAAGAAGTAAGGAATATCAATACAATGATTGTCTAAATAATAACTAGAAGAAAATGGAAATATAAGACTATCTAGTTGATGTTTAAGGCTGATGCACTTCAAGTAAATGATTACTTGAGATAATAGAATGCATGCTTCAGTTTTTTCAATCCTTGCTTCAATGTTCTTATATAAAAGACTTGAGTTTTAATCCGTTAGAGCCTAGAGGCAATGTTTGAATTTGAATTACCAATAATCTGAAAAGTATCTCTTCACAAGATCATATGGATCTTGTATAAAAGATATATGACAAGATATTTATCCTAGTACAAACAAGGAAAGTGTTGGTAAGTACTTTGTTTGAACAAAGCAGGAAACAATTTGTTTTCAATATTTTATAGTGTTAGCCGATAGCAATCTTAATTTTTCTTTCATACGAGAAAATCATTTGTTTATTTAAGCATGTTTAAAGCGTGAATTACTAAGGTTGTATACTTAATGTTTTTAAGAAAAACATACATATTTTCAACACCAACCAATGTTTGATGAATCTTTTGAAAACTCTCTATCTCTTTTAGGAAAACATTTACGGGTGTTTGGCAAACACCCCACGGTTAGCAAATGTTACTTGAAAACAATATATGAATAATTATACAAAAAATATAAAATAAACAATGTTTAGGATATAGAAAAATCAATAATGGACCATCTTTTTAATAATTGGTCCATCTTTTTTAATCTCACAATTTTTACAAATAATTTTTTTCATAATTTGATATGAAAAAAAACGTTTAATAATTGAAAATAAAATTTAGGATGTTAAAAATTATAAACTATATTGAATAAATTCTAATATTAATGCACATATTGAATATAAAATAGTGTTGAACTTTAAGTAATTTTTCTTTAGTATCTACTACTTATGATTTATCATTCCTATGATTTACCAATAAGTTATAATTAATTGTGGTTATTTGTAAAAATAAATTTTGTTTTGATATTATAATTTCGGATATGATGAAAAGACACAAAAGTTTTAAAATAGAAAATTGACAATGGTTATGAGATTTCCATAGCACACTTTTTATGATTAATTGTGGTTATATTTTATTTTGTAATCACATGTATTCAATGAAAATGTTTTTATAACACAAACATTTGTTCTTATTCGGTGTTATTTGCTAATTTTAATTTGTAGAGTGAAAATTAAGTGTGCACTAAAATAGATTTGTATTTGCAAATTTTCACATGGGTGGCTACTCTATTAAATACTACTACATAGAAAACTTGGTAAGTTTTTCATGTACATGTTTGCACATTTTCAATAAATCTTGAAAACCTTCAATTAATCGGATTGTTTTCCTAATTATATAATAATACTCAAATATGAAAAACATTTTTTTATTTTTTGAAACAAGCGGACGTAATCTTTATCTCACTTTTAGACTATTTAGCTTATATATATATATAGATTACCACCTACAAGATAACTACTCACTCTTACTTAAATTAACCACCAACTTCTTCCATTCTTTTAAAGTTAAACATATTAAAAGCACATTAATTTAAGACAAACAAACAGTTTTGTACAAAAATATCTATTATAATATTGTAATCAAGTAAATAAAATCAATAATTATGCACTCGCATTTGTGTGTACCATGATCACTAGTAATTATAATAGTTGAGAATAATAATCTTGAATATGCTTGATTTATAAAAGAGTTACATTAGGGATGGAGAGACTAATAAGCTCACTTTGATACTTCCCATTAAAGATAAGAATATCCTAGAACTATAATTTAACTATTAAAAAATTACACAAAATTTTAATCGACAACATTTACTTGGTTAGATACTACAAATAAAAAGCATTAACAAACCTTCGAAAATATAAAGATTAAATTCCATGTTTAAAGTAAGATAATTTGCTTTACACTAAAAAGATTATAATACCGATTATAACTCAACTAGTATTTGTGCTTGTACCATAAGCACGGTGTCGATATGAGATCAGTTCAATTGATGTTTGGGATAAACAAATCTCATAACTGATGGTGTAATTCAAATAATACCCACAACTAAAAGTTTTATATATAAATATGGAGGAGTAATTCAAACAAAACTTATAAATAAGGTTTATATGTAACTCACATACTTACGGATCAATCTAGGACCGTAAGTTGTGATTGACACAATTCGATCACGATCGTCAAACGCCAGTTATACCTTGAGCACTTTTATAATATAGGTTCTGCTGTGCATAACTCGTGATATTTTATTGACACAATTCGATCAGGATCGTCAGATGACAGTTATATCTTGAGCTCTTTTATAATATTGATTCCGCTGTGCATAACTTGTGATATTTTACAAACAAACAAGTTAGTTATTTGACATTTTCTTAGTTGACATTAGTAAAGTATTTTTTTTAAAAAAAATATGACCAATTATTATTTTGGTTTGTTTGGAGAAATGACATAGTCTTGGTGCTATTTAAAATAGTTACAAACAAATAAAGTTAATATGAACTTTCTGCTTTGCAATAATTCTATATTTTTTCGCAAAGGCTTTTTCTTGCATAAGGTCAATTTCAAACATTTCATAATCATTGAAAAATATGTTTTATAGAAATTTCAATGACAAAGAAAGCAGAAAACATAGTCTCTTTTTTGCTTAGGGAAACAATGGTAAGATAGCTAATTCAAATATCAAAAGAGTGTTGTGATTAAAAAAAATAAAAATAAGATGATTATATAAGTTTTAGGTGGACATTTTATGTTAACTCAAACAATAGTGCCTAAACAAAACACACGATTAAAATGAATCTTAATGGGAGATACTATTTGGACCCCTAAATCCTTAAGTGCACCTCTTTCAAAGTTTTTTTTAATGATAAAAATACTTTTTATAAAAAGACCCAATTATCCATCAAAATTCTAAACAAACCCCCTCATACTTTTCAAAACGTACGATTGAAAAATTTTGTTATAATTGATGGGGCATAGTGCTTTGATTGATAGTTGAGGGGACAATTTGAATCTAATCCACAGTTGAGGAGGATTATCCGTAATTTACCCTTTTCTTTTTAGTATCTTAACTATTAATTTTTTTTGGGGGGGGGGGGTGGGCCTATTTGAACCCCAAAATCCTCTAAGTGCACCCTTATAAGTTTCATTAACAACACAAATACCATTTATCGAGAAAAAAAACCAATTACCCTTTAAGTTTCTAAATAAACCCGATGAGCCCAAGATTTTCACTGATTTTTCTTTGAATTTCCTTTTATTTTGTGCTATTTTGAGTTAATTATATCTTGAAAATATTATTATTTGTGTGTTTGCGTTTTAATGTAGGTTTTCAAGGTTTAATAAAACATTTATGGTGCTTAGCACGAAGTTTGAGACAATTTCGGGCTTTAAAGTTGAGTAACAAATCATTCGGTCAAAGTCCGTTAATTATTCCAAGGCATAGGGCCTAACGGAGATTAACTGGGCTAACAGAGGACCAAAATGACAAGCCTGGGCAAGGAAGGATCACGGTACACAGTCCAGAATATTTAGGGGCACTGGGGTAAAATTATAACCTCAGGGGAGGCCGGCGCTAATCTTCAAACTTCCCCCATTTATGTGTTGTCGAGTGAGGAGCTCGCCATGTCACCCCCTGTCTCATCTCCAGCTCGGCCCGCGTCCCTGTTCCGGATCCAATATGCCCGGCCCACATCCAGCCTTCCTTGCCTGCTTCCTTTCACAACTTCACCCGTTTAACTAGCGGTCAACCCACGTGTCCCTCTGTTGGGCTACCCACTCACCCAACCGTGCCCAGCACTCCATTTCTTCCTTTTTCCTTCCTAACTCAGACCTCAAATCTTTGGTGTTCTTCCTATATTGCACCTACCGTTTTCGAGTATCCATGGCCCTTCTCATTTATACTTCCAGGACAAGCCCTATACGAGCTGGTGACAAATGGGGTAGCCCCCTCTTCCCGTTTTCTCACCAAATCCTTGAAGCTTGATCACATTTGAAGGTTTGAAACATCATTTAAGAGCCAAATAAACGGTTTCAAGTGATTTTTATGTTTGATATCAACATTAATGGGTTTAATTCTTCGTATCTATATTTTATGATATTTGTTATATTTTATAGGGTTGAATATCTTGAAAATTGTGAAATTGGTTTGTGTTTAAATTATTCATGTAATGTAATTATTTTTTTATGTCAAATGTAGTGTTGTTAATTTAATTTTTCTCTATATTTAGTACACCTTCATTTTCGATTATTATTTTGTGGACTTAACACTTTTAATTGATTGACCATTAATTAAATGATTTTAGAAATGTTTAGGATCTGCTGGAGCTACCTTTATTTTTCGGACCAATCAATTTAATAGTTGGTGTTTTTGTGACACTCACCGATAGTCAATCGGCTACGACATGATTTGTAAAAAAATAGAGAGAATATATTTTTGCAATGTATTACACATGTGTTTGGTTATTGTGTGTTCTTAATGCTTTTGATGGCGTAGCGAACTATTAGATGATTACTAGAATTATAAGATAAGATGCGAGAGCCCGCCCTATTAATTCCGAAAATCACAATAATTGTTTACGTTACGTGAGACCGAGAAGAGATCGTGCGTAGATAGTCATTCAGTGCATGTTTTGACACACAATCAATTCACCTTAGCCATTTGTGAGGTCGGGAAGATTAGAGTTGCTATAAGATACGAGAGCTCGTAGTTAACTAATTTCGTGCGTCCGACTACAAATATACTTGAGTTAAAGAAACGTAAAAAAGATGATTAATTTAAACTACAACTAGACTATAAAAATATTGCATTCCAATCTTTTTAATCTTGATTTGTTGTTACCAAACCACTTGTGCGTTAGTTTAGATTTTAATTGTTTTCTTATATTGTTTATATTTTTAGTTTTTAATTTATTTTCTTTTCGCTCAAATATAATTAGTTAGCCTAATTTCGGTACTTAGTTTGAGTGACAATTACGTACATTCTCTGCGATATCGATATCTCGTACTTATGTACACTTTATTACTTGATACGACCAGATATTCTTGCCCGAATTATGTTTTAATTTTATCAAATTTTTATTTTTATGTAAAAGCAAGATAATCCTACAAAAGTGTGTTTATTCAAATATTATAAACAAAAAAAAAGATAATAAACAATTATTTAAATTCAATCAGAGCATGTAGGTCAAGCAAAAAAACCTTGAAAATTAACCAACGAACCAAGTTCCACCAAATTCAAATTAGATTTTTTTGTAAAAATACTACTATATGTTCGGTTTTTAATGTTCAATCCCCCAAATCTAATCATTGTTGTATTTAAAAATTCAACTAATAGTGTATTGTATTTTTTTACCTACTAACCAGTAAAAATCTTGGACATCACATTGTAGGAGCTAAATTTTGAATGCAAGTAATGTTGGAAACAAAGTCTTTATCTCAAGAATGACATTGCCTTCATCAGTAAAAACAAGAAAATCATATCTAGATGACGGGAAAATCATACAAAAAAAAAAAACTTGATCACAAAAATATATCATATCGAAATACTACTTAACATACCTAAATCTTCATCACAATTGTAGATGCGATTTATTGATATATTTGAAACTAAATTACACTTCGAATGAAATTGACAAAAAGTAAAAGCAATGCATTAACAAAACTATAAAAAAAAATATATAAAGAAGCATCAATAGACGTATATTTTTCCATTTTCATCGAACCCGAATTTAATACTCCATCCGTCCCTAAATTATCGTCCTCCTTTCTTTTTTCGTCCGCTCCAAAATAATTGTTCAGTTTGAAACTTACCTTTTTAGAACATCACTTTTACCGCTTTACCCTTACTTTTTCACTATATTTTAATTATGAGTCACATACACATTGACTTTAAAGGAAACTACACATTAAACCAATATAAATAATCAAGTCAATTATTTTTTCTTCATCCGTGCGCCGAGTCAACTAGGACGATAATTTAGGGACGGGGGAGTATAACAAAATATTTCAACACCATCAAGATGTTAATTTTATTGTCCATTTTACATGTTAATAAATTGAGATCAAATTTTTATATAGTATTTTATACGTTAAAAATTTGTGGTTTTATAGAAAATAAAAGATGATGAACTTAAACAACCAGTTTCATCCAACATGTATTCCAAAAATCTTATAGCTTCACTTTTATGTAAAAACAAAATAGCCCATACAAAAGTGTATTAATTAAAAGATTATAAACAGAAAAAAAGTAACAAACCATTACTTATAATTTCAATCATATCATGTAGGTCAAATAAAAGTTAATGTCAATAATTGGTAGTATAATATACAATTGTGATTAGCAAAAGTTAAGGACAATCATTATCGCATGTGTGACACATCCTGAAGTATAGTTCATGACAGATCACGACTTTTAGGTTAACAAATCGTTATGGTTTAACGATATTGATTGAAATGAGATAAATAAGAAAAACCAACAAAATAACACAACAAATTTTATGTATAATGAATTCAGAGTCTATCATATTACCGATACAATGATATATTGCTATTTAAGTAGTTGCTAATCGTTCTTTTAATTTTATTTATTGTCTGTGTTTGCTCGAATAAAATTTAATTAAAAAATATATCCATGCGTTTAACGTACATGTGTAAAACAAGTTTTAGGTTTTAAATTAGGTATGGGGAAAAATAAGAAAACATGGGGTATACTCAGTTTGAAAATTTTAAATTTTATGGGGGTGCATTTAGTAAGGGGTACATTTAGAGGATTTTGGGTCCAAATAACGCTTACCTTATCTTAATTTCATTTAAGAGTATGTCTTAAATGAATATCCATCCTTTCACAGCTCAGCTCACCATAACTTAATTTTATTTACGAGTAGATCTCGTGCCGATACAAACCCTTTCACAACTTAGTTCAGCTCACTTAACACACAATGAATCAAGTTAATAAAATCTATCGGAGACAAAAAAATATATGGACGGTTTTTCCTAAATTTTTGCTCATAAATAAATAATAATTCCTCTTATAGATTTGGGGATTTGGCCACCGGAGGCTTACTCTTAAATCGTCATAAATTGGTTGAACTGACTCAGTGACCACCAGGTCCACCACTACCATCTAATATATCGCGAAAACTTCACGCGATAAAATCAACGCCGTTTCTGTTAAAATATACCGTACTGTATGTATATCTAGAGAGAGAGAGGAGAGAGAGAAGAGAGAGAGAGAGAGAGAGGGAGTATGTGCGTGTGAGTGTGAGAGAGAGAGAGACTGGATATATAGAAAATAGAAAATTAGAAAAAAAACTGGTTTAAAAGTTTCCAACTGCAGGGAAAAAAGGGGATGTGTTGGTCTTCTAGTTGGATGATGCAAAGATAATGGTCACTCTCCACAACTCACAAGCTTCAACTTTTAGGGTTTTCCAACACTCTTGCAGCAACTAAATTTATTGGGGTACTTTCTCTCTCCTCCCAATCTCCCGATTCAGTTCTTTGATTACTTCCATATCTAGGGTTTTCGTCTGGATTTCGTTTGTAAATGTTGCTTGTTTTTCGGATTTTGGTTTGTTAGTGTTTGGGCTTTAGCTGATTTGTTGAATTGCTATGAATTTGTTGGTGATTGGATATTTAATTTTGGTGGGGAAGTATTTTGATATCACTTTAGGTGGATGCAGAACTAGGAAATTAGTAGAAGAAGATGATTGAGGGGGGGTTGTAATTGCCATTGCTTGATGTTATTTGGTGATATGTGTTACTTCAGCCTATCAATTATTATTTCGTGTGAGTGTGTGTTATGAATCTCTCACATCTTGTAAGATATCTTGCAATCACTGATTGTGGGTTGTTTTGTCTGGTGTTTGATCTTTATGCTGTCAATTGGAGGAATGTGGGGAGCTTTTGTGAGATAAAGTAATTGAGATTAGAATTGGCCTATAGAACAATATAGGCAGAAGGAACGGTACAAGGGATTATTGGGTTGTGTGTGTAATGTGTGGGGGGGGGGGGAAGGGGACTTGTGTTGCGTGTGTTTTTACTAATATGAGTTAATGCTTTCAATAGTTGATGAGTTAAAATTTTATTTTCCTCTATAAGTAATTGTTTCAATATTATTGTTGATAGGTGGCGAGATCAACCAAATTTAGTTCTGGAAATACGTTTCCTTTTACAATGCAGGCTGCCCGAAATTGGATTTTCTTGAATTGATCATTCTTGGATATCCTTTTATTTGATACGTGGACCATCAGTTTGTTTGGAGTAAGGGGAAGAGTCAAAAGTGTGAATGTATTATTGTCTGAAGTCATAGCTGACTACTGATTGGAGCAGAAGGTGTTACTGGTTAAGTAAGATTAATGGAGTCTGCAAAGCGATGGTTTAGTAAATTCCGCACAAAAGAAAAGCCAAAGTCTTCAATGAAGAAGGAAGTTAGAAGTAATGGGAAAGATGGGCCAAAAGCAGGAACAAGTGAAGAAGTACCTTCAAATGCTACTAAACAGAAAGGTTGAAGCCGCCAAGCAGTACATAGAAAAGCATTATAAGGAGCAAATGAAGAACTTGCAGGAGCGGAGGGAGCGGTATGACACTTATGCTTCATCTTGATTGTTTTGATAATGTGTATATATATAAAAGTCGTATATATGTACCTTTGAATTATTTTTGAACTGTGAGCTTCAAACATCATACAACTTTAAGATATCAAATTCGATTTGTGTTCACTGGAGGACCATTGCAAAGTTCAATGGTCTAACTCATTTGGTACTCGAAAAGTATTATTGTGGTTCACTGTTTAAGTATTGAGCTGTTATCCCACTTTTGGAGATGGCAACAGTTAAATGCTGTATTATCCTACCTTTTTTAGTACTGATTGCTCTGTATCTTATTTAGTTCAAAACACTGCCCTGTATCTTATTTAGTTCAAAACACTGCCCTGTATCTTATGTAGTTCAAATCACATAGATTTCCATGCATGATCAAACAGGTTTCCACATAAGAAAGTCATAAATCTACTTTTGTCAAGTACGTGTTACTACAGCAGTACAGCTTCATAACCAAAGTTTTTAGTGGACTACCCATATTGCTTGTCTTGTTGATCCAATCACTTATTTACTTGTGAGATTGTTGTGCTGATTTACCAGCAGTATATTGTAAAGAGTTTAAAATCATAGGTTTGTGAGAATCAGTCTTGCTTGGTGATTAGACCAGATGTAGGATATAATACATGGGCTCCTGCATTCAAGATGTTGTGGTGTCAATTCCTAAAGAATTTTATGGATTGTATGATCAGTCTATCAGAAAGTGAATGTTATATCCCCTGCAGTAAAGCAGTTCCTTTATTATTATTTTCCCAGTTTCTGGCTGGGTGTGGTTTGTGTAAGGTCTATCTCAAATTCATCAAGTGATCTTACTCTTTTGGTGCCCTGGCTGTACTTGTGGGATTAAGACTGATAATGTTCGGAAAATGGGTTGCGACTCTTGAGAACAGTGAAAATACCGTGATTTCATCTCGTTCCTTCAGATCACATACCTTGTGTTTAGTGAAAATAGTTATAGATTACTAGATATGCTACCTTAATTCTAGTAGAAAATTGATCAAGATTTGTTTCAATTTTAATTAAGCTCTTCTTCTAACATTCGGTTGTCAAATGGATGTCAGACATGCTTACCCTAATTCTAGAACTGCTAAATATTGAGCATCCTCTTGTGTAAGCAATCCCAAAATCTGGTTCATACACGATACATCATCATCAAGGGAAACCGTGTTACAGACTTACAGTAGGCTGGGTTGTGCAGGTTTAAGAAAAGTACCAAAATGTTGATCTACTACATTATGGTGTTACTTTTAGAGTAGGATATGAGGCTGATGTATTTGCTTAAGGATTCTTATTGGAGATCTTACATTTGGAATACTCATGGTCACACATTCGGGGTTTTCTCTTAAACTTGAGGTCCTTGTCAACCGCAATGACTGAATGGAGTGATTACTGATCCATTTTGGGTGTCCCAAGATCGTTACTCCTGTGCTACCACCGAAATCTACCACCATTTTCAAGTAGCGCAAATCACAATTACTGATTCCTTCATTGATAACATTTCAGGACCATCATTCTAGTGATGCTCCTTTATACCGTATCACTGCTGTTTTTATTATCAAAGTCACCATCACTATTGAGCATTTGAGCTTTAGTAACAGAACAAATTAGTATAACAACCATTGTTTTTGTCTCTTCGAGCAGATAGTGCTAAGACTATACTTGGTTGTGACTTTTAACAAAAAATTGTAAAAACAGTTTTTCCATTTAAGGAGAGCAAGACTCTCCCTGGTGCCTGGGCAGTCCTTTGCTCATCCCTTTCCACGAGGCTAGACTCCCAGCTCAACGCATTGGGTAAGTATGCTTTATTAGTTTTCCCCTTTTTATATCCAGTTACTTGGGTTTTAATATGTACAATGATTCCTGTACTCCTTATTTCTTTAAATAAATAAAGTGGTTTTTATACCCTTAATGATTTCAAGGTTACATCAAAAGTAAGGGTAACCATAAGGTAGCCCCCTTATCAGTGTAAAAATTTTGTTATCAGAAATGGGATATCTTCCTACTTCTTGTTCATGTAGATTACCCAGCGTATTTGGAAAAAAAGGAAAAGCTTTTATCATTCCAACTATTACATGGAGGGAAAGTAGGTCGCGGGCGTCTATAACTGAGGATGCAGTGTCTAGTACTTAATATGATGAAATATGGTACAAGGTCAGAAGAGTAGTTCTCTAATTGCTCTTTGTGATTGAAGCTCTTTATTTCCTTGGATTCGTTTGCATGGCAAATTTATTCTTTCGGTTCATGTTCAATACTGCATACCGGCACCGTGGCACACATCAGCCTTGCAAGTCATCTTTGACAGATTCCTTTGCATCTTGATGTGCTTTTCGTCTTTAACAACTATGTACAGATGTACAGAAAATCAGTGAAATTAAATTGCTGTTCCTCTCTCTTATGATATATATATATATATATATATTTGTGGGGGTGATAATTAATTGATGATCACACCAAATCCCATAGACATGCTATAAATTATACATAGACATCAAGTAGCAATGAGCTTTCACATGGCATTTTGAAGTGATTTAATCAGTGCAAGGAGAAAGAAATGAAAGGGAAATACAAGAAAGAGGTCAAGCAACATTAATTATATCAGTGAATTGTTGTCCCCTTTTATATATTTTGTTTCGTTTCAGTTTTTTATCTTTGATTTCTATTTGTCTTGCAACTGTTTAAAAGTTAATCTGCCTTTGATACCATATAAGTATGTTTTTTTTTTGATAAGTAAGGTACCATATAAGGATGTTAATTCTATATATAATAATTATTGAATTTTTTTGCATGAAATGTTTCTTATATGGAACTGGCGCACATTCTTTTTGAACGTTTTGGAAATGGGAACCGAAAATTTTCCCTGACAACCAATTTATGTTTCCGTAGGTAGAATTTTATGAGTTTAATATGCTTTGGTTACTGTCTCGCCATTTTAAAAAGTTATTGTATCTCTTGAAATTTCTGGTGTGAAATATATCTTTCATGGGAATGCTGCTCGCTGTTTAACATGTTTAGGTGATAAGAATAGAAAACAGACCCAAAATTGCTATCCATGCAGGCATGCACACGACATCACATTTAGGAAAATGAAAAATAATTGCCAAACGTTCAAATATCCAACAAGCCGTTCCCATTCATATGTGAAACTTTATCTTTATCTCTGACAGGGTTGGCTGCAATTTTGAGCATAAATTTGACTATAACCATTCAAGTTTCTTCGTCATTAAATTTATAGCCACAGTAAATTGTTAAGCATAACTGCAAATACTTTTGAAAGTCAGTGTTCCCTGTTCACCTTGAGAGTAAGTTTGCAGGATGTGATTAGATGTGGATTGAAATGCGCTTGCCTCTTTTTCTGGATCTCGTAACCTAGAAAGCGTTGAGATATCTTGAGATCTTATAACCTAAGTCGCAAGATATTCAACAATATGAAGAGAGGTCGGATCACACGAGGACAATATGCCAGATGCATAGGCAATAATTAATATGATGAAACCACCAAATTATGTAAGATGAATTTTGGGCTTTGTTTATGTTTCGGTGATCTCTTAACTATTGTACACCCAATTAAGAACAATTTTCTTCGTGCCCCTTTAGTAGTGATGCGTGACGAATCCCTTGAATCTTCAAGCTGCCCTCAATGAATTAACAACCCTAGGCTGTCCGAAATTTGAAGGTAAAACAGCCCCAAAAACTCTCCAACAACTCTCACAAACCCTACCTGAGTTTTAAACAATTCCCTTACAAGTTTAACCCGAAACCCTAGCCTTGTTTTCACAATTTAGAACAACTTATAATCTGCCCTAAACCAACACTCCCGATTCTGCCCAACCTTACTTTGGTCGAATACTCCAAGACTGAGTTAAACAGCCCACGCCTTTGTTGGAATACAAGTTGCCACGAAAACCCTTGTATCACCACTCCTCACAACACGCCCAAACTGCCCAATGCTTGCTGCCTTGGCCGTGTTTTGGAAAGACTTCACAACAGCCCTAAGCTCTTGCAAAATCCTACGAAATATAACAAAATAAAGGAAGGATAGGCGGCTTCACCGGTTGAGTTTCACTCACTCAACGTAAAGAATGCCGTTTGATCCGCCATACAATGCTTCACTCACTTTGTTGGAAGAATCGAAAAGAACGAACTCGCTCTTGTTCAATGTTTTCACACTTTTATCAAAATTTGCTTTATTCATGAAATAAAAGGCCTTATAAAGGCTTACAAAGAAACCCCAACTTCTAATGTGAACATAAATAAATCCTAACTCTACTAGAAAACAATAAAGTAAATCCTAAACTAATAAGCAATTTAAATCCTAGTCTAATAGCAGATTTGCTTCCTAAATTGACTATCCTTGTGTTCACATTGTTCATGGAGGTCGTCCCCCTTTCCAAGCAAAGCCGTACCCTCGTTGCATGCATCCCCATGCAAGGCTTCCTTGGTCCGTGCCACCTTTCCAAGTGCCTACGCGAACCCCTCCTTCTATTCTTCTTGAGCCGTGTCCTACACTCATGAAATACTTCCGTTTTGCTCGTGGTTTGAACCCATTTGCCATACCCATGTCCTCTTGACCCTTTAACCCTCTTGCATCGCTTATTTCCCCTTTAATACAAGGCTGCCATGTTCTCCGTTTGTTGTCCTCATACATTTCTTCATAACTCCTTAAGTTGATTGTGTCTTGAGCCCATGCTCCCGCATCAAGTAGGGTACACATCAGTAGATCAAACTAGTATATGGCACTGAAACTTTACTGTCTACTGAATTATTATTACAAACGGACCAAACTTGTAGAAGCAGTCCATGGGAAAATTTACACATTCCTTTAGTCTGTCCCAGTTGAAAATGTACATTTTCTCTTTAGGAAACTATTTTTCTACATTATGTCTTCAATACCATTTGAATTTCTGGTTCAGAATAATCATGTCATATCAATGAAATCAACTTGAAATTGTGGCCACACAATGATAGGGTATGTTAGAAAGTTCGTGGTTATTCAACTTTTTTCTTAATTTGCGCAATAAGTCAGTTTACCTCATCAATTAGGACAGAGGGAGTATTAAATGTGGTGAATTACTTATCAAAAAAAAAAATGTGGTGAATTTCTCCAAATCATTGCCAGACAAGAAGATCAGATTTTTTTGGTTGGGATATATTTCAATGTTATTGGGCATATTTGTTTGCTATGGGACTTTTGCTCGTATATACCGTTGGACGTTTTACATCCTTATTAGGGTTACATTGCCAGACAACCATATTTTGCTAACACCATCTCGTCGTGCCGCATGTTGCGGAACAATGTTTCTCACCCTATATTTCCTGGAACGCAATCGTTTCAGTTGACTGAACAGTTATGAAAATGAGGAACGGCGTTAAGTCTAAAACATGGAATGTGTTTTCATATTCACACGTATGAAAAATGCTAGGAAAAAGTGAATGACTACTTCTGCAAGTTTGTTTCATCTGTAAAAATTATTTAGTAGATAGTGAAGTTTCAGCGTCATATATTAGTTTGATCTATTAATGCTTCACCTGTAGCGAATTTAGCAAGTAGATTATTTCAGTGGTAGTCTCATATTAAAACATCCAATAAGCGTGGTTTCTGGCTAGTTATTCTGAATAGCATCTTCATCCACTAAAAATCTGCTTCTCTAGTCATCTCTCTCTCTCTCTCTCACACACACACACACACATACACATGCACACATCCTACTAAATGGGAAAATAGAAAAATGGTTCTTGTTTGCTAAATTTTGTGTTTTCTTCATCTGTAGCGACGTTAGCAATTAGATTATCTCAGTGGTAGTCTCATATTTAAACATCCAATAAGTGTGGTTTCTGGCTAGTTACTCTGAATGACATCAACATCTTCATCCACTCAAAATCTACTTCTCTAGTCCTCTCTCTCTCTCTCTCTCTCTCTCACACACACACACACACACACTTATGTACACATATACAGACATACACATGTATTTACACTCATACCATATACTCTTTCCGTCCAAAAAAGACGGCTTATTTGACTTGGTAATTGGTAAGAAACTAAGAATAATCATTAATTAGAGCCTATTTAGAGCAATTTCTCATGAGCTATTCCTATTCTTTTAATTATAGCAGAATTTTGTTGTTGCTCCATTAATGAGTAACAAAGCTGTTTTGACGCTCTCATATTTATAATATTTTCTTACTTATAAAAAAATGAGTAACAAAGCTAAAAAAACTATCTATTTAATGAAGGGTATGATGGAAAATTAAGATAATTAATTGCTCCGGCTTTAGAAAGAAAATGGTCAAGTTATTTGGGACAGATAAAGTTAGAAGCAAGGCAATCTTTTTGGGTGGAGGGAGCATATTACAAATAGAGACATATAATCTGCTCTACTTCTTTTCACGTAACATGTGTCTGATACTTATTGGTATTCTTCTAGTAAGTTGTGTGGTACTTATACTTGCATTTGTCAGTGTAATGCTTATATTTTGACCTAGTATATATCTTTTAATTCCTTTTGCAAATTGCTTTGGGATGCCTCATTTTCTATTGAACCAGAGATTGCAGCCATTGTCTTTCCTGCATGTATCTAGTGCTTCATTCCCAACCATATGTTTCCCCTTTCATCCCCTGAAATTCATTACTTATGATTATACCTCTGCTTGAAATTCAAAGCTTCAGTCCAACCTATATTCAATCTAAGATATTTGTTTCATCCTCTAAATTTCTCTGTTTATCAGAACCTAGTCCCGTGCTAGATTATGCTAATTCTCTGTCCTTCAAGTATCCAAAACCATTTTGAATGCTATGTTTGAATGCATTTTACTTCCACCTCTGCTTGAAATTCAAAGCTTCAGTCCAACCTATATTCAATCTAAGATATTTGTTTCATCCTCTAAATTTCTCTGTTTATCAGAACCTAGTCCCGTGCTAGATTATGCTAATTCTCTGTCCTTCAAGTATCCAAAACATTATGCATTTTGAATGCTGTGTTTGTTTCATATTTTACTTTTTTGTGCATTTTACTTGGAGTGATGATATTGTTTGGGAGCCTTGTGTGTTTGGTAATGGGTGGGAGTGTGGGACCTTCTTGTGAACATATTATTACGTGGAGTGATGATATTATCTGTTTAATATTTCATTGTAGACGTAATATGCTTGAAAAGAAGTTGGCTGATGCGGAGGTTACTGAGGAAGAGCAGAACAACATTCTGAAGTATTTGGAAAAGAAGGAAACAGAATATATGCGCATTCAGAGGCATAAGATGGGTGCTGATGATTTTGAGCCATTGACAATGATTGGAAAAGGTGCATTTGGAGAGGTACGGCTCTCTTCTTCCCTCAATGGCTCCCAACAAAAACATAAGCTTCTGAATAGTGTTATGGCTAGCAAGAAAGTTGCGTTAGCCTCATTTTATTTTTCAAACCTTTTCATGTGTTCTACTTTGAAGTTACTTAGCACTCTCTGTGTTTAATGTAATATTCGTACTTGGGTAATCATCAGCCCACGGGCAATAAATCAACACTACACACAATCTCATTTGGTGCTTATTAGTGAAGGATAACAGTGAATATGCCTACTTCGTTGTCCAGGTATATGTCTGGGAGCCTTTTGCCTATGGTAGTGTGTGAGACCGTCCATTTGGTGGTTACACAGCAGTGAATGATTGTTGTTGTTCTTGGAATTTCTGACCCCAACATCATTCGAAAAGAGAAATCAAGGCCTATTCATACTTCATTCAGTAAATAGATGGTATAAATGTAGAGGAAATAGACTTTAGAATCGGATTCATTGTGCACTTGTAGGTTTGAAGTACGCACGCGACTATACTCGTTGTAATACTATCAAAACAATTATGAGGCCGAGTGGTAGAGATCAGACTTTAAAAAACTTGAGGTCCCGTGTTCCAACCCCTTCCACGCCCCCTTAGAGAAAAAGAAAAGAAAAGAAGAAAAGTAAACTAATCATAAGATTTGCATCTTAAAGATTGGGTTCCCATAAAATTTAAATTATGGTGCTTAAGCGAAAGGTTGATCATTGGCGGGAAGTGGCTAATGTCTATTGCGTAAGTAGCTATTGCGTATACTGGTGTCTTTAATAATTTTCTTTTTCTTTCTCTAATAACTAGATAACTAAATTTCTAGTTATTTATCAAAAAAATAACTAGATAATGACACTTCTAGAAAGATGTTGCGCATTATCGTTACATTGTTAAAGTCACTTCGTGTTTGCTCTGCTGGGTGCAGGTTCGGATATGTAGGGAGAAGACATCTGGCCATGTTTATGCCATGAAAAAGCTTAAAAAGTCGGAAATGCTGCGTAGGGGCCAGGTACAAGTTTGTTTGGTACAGGATACCATCCCAACAAAGCTTTTGTTTGTTATTCTTATGCTCATGTTTACCTTGAGTTTGTTCAGGTAGAACATGTTAAAGCAGAAAGGAATCTACTTGCGGAGGTTGACAGCAATTGCATTGTTAAACTCTATTGTTCCTTTCAAGACGACGAGTATCTCTATCTCATCATGGAATATCTTCCGGGTGGAGATATGATGACTTTACTGATGCGGAAGGATACATTAACTGAAGATGAGGCAAGATTTTATGTAGGGGAAACAGTTCTAGCAATTGAGTCCATACACAAACATAATTATATTCATAGGTTGGTTGTAAACTTTGTGTTAAAGGTCTTCTTGTTTCTTATCAGAAAGATTAGTTTCTCTCTTAACATTTAACTGTTACAGGGATATCAAACCTGACAACCTGCTGCTTGATAAATATGGTCACATGAAATTGTCAGATTTTGGATTATGTAAACCACTAGACTGTAGAAATCTTCAAGAAAAAGATTTTTCGGGTGGAAATAATCTGAGTGGAGCACTTCAAAGTGATGGACGCCCTGCAGTACCTAAGCGCTCTCAACAGGAGCAACTGCAGCATTGGCAGAGGAATAGGAGGATGCTTGTAAGAATTACTTGACTTGCCTACATTCTGTATCGTAGTTTGAGATACTAAATGTCTACCAAACATCCATTGACTTTATCAATAAGCATGTTTCTTGAATATGCTTCATTGGATTTTGGCTTTGCCTGTGTGTTTTAATATCAATTACTGTTAAGAGGTACATGAGTCTCATTTGTACGATTTTGGGACCAAGCTAGAAAGATGTTCATGTGTCGTCTGGCGAATTGAGCACATGCCAAGTTGGTAAACCATTGTTATAAACTTTATTAGATACCGGTGCATTCCAGCCGGTACATTCCATTTTGCTCATAGAACTAACGCAACATTTTAGCCTGTTTCTGTTGTTACCGTCTGTTTTGTCCAATATACATGTTTCTGCCAGTATGTACCTGTCCTTTATATTTGTTCAATACAAAATAATAAAAAAATAAGCCTCAATAAGCATTATTCGCTTAGAGTTGGTAGTCACCAATATTCATGTAATAGTAACCACTCAACATGATTGTCAAGAAGCTCAAGCCATCACACAAAGTTCTTTTATGCCAATCTCCTAAAATGAACTTTTCTAATACTTAAATCATTTTGTTGACACTGGTATTTTTTGAACTTCTTGTCAATTGCATGTTTAAAAAGTGTGGTGCAGTTATATGTAGGGCTAAGCATGAAAATGATTTTTTTTTCCTTAAAATTCTCTTTGGAGATGAAACTATTTTTATGTAATGAAAATACGGCCAATCAGACATACATTTTCAGTATTTGGTTAAGCTTTTGTTTTCGAATGATAGACTAGAAAGGAGGACAGTTTACCGCATAGTTGAATTTTGCACCGTTTTAATCATTGAAAGGGAGCATATCAGTTCCAGAGTGTACCAGCGTAATATCTGGGTTTACTGTGCTTTTAACTAATTTTCAAGATAATCTGCAACTTTATGATTCCAAAAAGTTATGTAAAATATCTGTAAATGAGAATTATGAACTACAATCTAACATAGACTTCAACAGCCCGAAACACACACACACAAATAATAGCTGTCCCATCAATTTATTTAGCATTTATTGATTTTGTGGGGGTTGCATGGGTTTATATATTCTATGTTTAATTTTTTTCTTGTGTGGATGTAGGCTTATTCCACTGTTGGTACACCTGATTATATTGCTCCAGAAGTTTTACTGAAGAAAGGATACGGAATGGAATGCGATTGGTTTGTATCTTTTGAACTGATTGATTAAGGAAAGCAGGCATGTAATATGGGAATAAATAAGACTGAATTCTTTTGTATTGCATTAGGTGGTCTCTTGGTGCAATCATGTATGAAATGCTTGTGGGATATCCGCCTTTCTATTCCGATGAACCCATGTCTACCTGTAGGAAGGTAATATGGTGTATCTGTTTGTTTAATTTTTTTTTCCTGCTCGTTTTATCTTTATGCATGCTCTTCCTTCCTCTTATACTACTCTTTCTTTGTGCGTTCCTGCTGCATCTGTTAGGAGGTGAAACTTGTCATGGAGATGTAGATTGTAGACATGATACTCCCCAAGGATTTCTATTTGTGCATTGCTTCAGAGTAATACTATCTCATGAAGGCCTTTTTTTCTGAAAAAATTTCCGAATGCTCTTTCCCCCAATTCCTTGGGAAAAATTGGTGGATTTAAACTGTTAATGTTAGTGCCAATTAGAAGTTTCACGTGTGATCCCTCCATAGTTTTTTGTTCAGAACTTATTTTTCATTCTAAATATTCCTATTTGGGGTCTTTTGGGTCTTCGATTACATATTTGTCTGTACATTTTTTCCTTCCACTGCTGCTCATAATTCCTTCTTGATTACACCTTGTGCCATTTAGTTCTCAATTTGACAATGATCAAGTATGATATATATTTTCTAATGGGTGCAGATAGTGAACTGGAGAACTCATTTAAAATTTCCAGAAGAGGCAAAGCTGTCCCCAGAAGCAAAAGATCTTATCTGTAGGCTTTTATGTAATGTTGAAAAGAGGCTGGGGACAAGAGGCGCATATGAAATTAAGGTGTTGTGTGGTGTGTCCCACTCTTTATTGTGATTGTCCTTTCAACAGTTGTAAGAGGAAACAACTGATTGGCTATGCTATTTTCAGGCACACCCATGGTTTAAGGGCATTGAATGGGATAAATTGTATCAAATGGAAGCAGCATTCAATCCAGAAGTTAATGATGAGCTGGATACTCAAAATTTTGAGAAGTTTGATGAGGCAAAACTATATCCTTTCTTTTTTGTTTCAGTAATGGGTTCACCTGCTTGTGGAGAACTTAGATCTTTGCTTACTCATTTTCTTGCATTTGTTCATTAATCTTGTTGCAGGCAGACAATCAAATTGCATCGACAGCAAAATCTGGTCCTTGGAGGAAGGTTGGTATTAGGTTCCAATTAGTGGCATTGTTGAGGCAATTATAGTAATATCTGCATATTTTAGGCTGGATATTAGTTACTGCTACTGAAAGGATATATCACCTGGTAACTACGTTTCACATCGTAAGAAAATCAAGCTTCTTATTTGTAGTTTATCATGATTCATGAGATGGATAAAACTTAGCTTGCCTTATTCATTCAAAGGAGAAAAGAAAGAAAGAAAAACAGATTGTTAAACATTTGGAGAAAGTGGTCTTTTGTTCTTCCATTGGTATTGGCTTGCATAGATTAGTGTAAAATGAGTGTCTTATTGATGATTTGGAATCATTTGCTTAACATATATGTATATATATATATATTTACAAGTTGATATGTTGGTAAAAGTGGTATCAATGTATTAAACTCTTATTAACAACTAGAGGACTTCAGTGTTATGATTAATAGGGGCGTAAGTCCGACTTGCTGAATCGCGAAATTGAATCGGTAGGTTTGGGTCGGTTTTGACGTAGGAAGGTTCGGTTCAGGTTTGAAATTTTAATGAATCAGTCGGTTCGATTCGGTTTGCGATTTTTTCTTCTGAACAGAACCAAATCGCCATATTCAATTATTAATATATATATATATATATATATATATATATATATATATATATATATATATATATATATATATATATATATATATATATATATATATATATATAGTATCTTTTATTACCAAAAATAAAATATCTTACCTTTCAAAGTTAGACACAATGCTTATTTATTTCACATCTCAGTATTTCACGCTCCCTCCTAGACCAAATCCTAACTCCCTAATTTCACGTCTTCTCCCCCAAACCAAACCCTAGCCCAACTCACTGTCTCGCACGCCTCTCTTGCTCTCCACTTCAATCTATAGACTTCATACCAATTTCATCGGAGGATCTTGTGCCGCTCTGCCGTTGCCACTCGCTGCTATGGTAAGCTTTCGTTATCTCCACTCTCCCCTATCTTTCTTTGATTCTACCTCCCTCCTTAGTCCTTACCCTCTTCTCGATCTTATTTTCATATTTTGAGGCCTCATCGAAGAGATAGGTGAGTTTGAGTATTCGTCCGAAAGAAGGCGCCTGGTACACTTGCATCAACCTTCAACCTGAGGAGGACTTGTCAAAGCTTCACTCTGTTTTCGATCTCTTCTATCAAGCACTAAATAATTTGACTTTGAGCTAAACTCTTTCTCCTATCAAGTTTCACCCTATCCCTAATTTGTGTGTGTGTGTTTTTATATTTAAACCATCAAACCGAACCAAATCGAACCGAACCATTCGATTTGGTTCCAAACATTAGGCGATTTGATTCGGTTAGAGAAAAATGGAACCATTAAAAGTCAGTTCGGTTTGTGGTTTTGGCTTCAAACCGAACCAAATCGAACAATTAAGCTTATAAAATGTTGTTACTTCGTCCTTGTAATTTGGTATAGGATTAATGGATATTGGTTTACAATGAACCAGTTCTGCTATTAATTATTGTATTTTGTAACCATGCTTGCTTGAAGTACTATCTATACCTAGCTACGCTAAAGCCAAAATTTGATTTTAAAAATATTTTCCGGTGTTTAATCTAAAGATAATCTTCTTTTTTTTGATAAGTAAATCTAAAGATAATCTTCTTATTAACTATTGGCAATGAAAGAAGTTGGGACGTTGGATGCTAAGGAAGGGATAGGTACTTTAAATAGTGTGAGGAGCTTGATTGTAGAGCAGAGCTGAAGGTGGAGGTTAGCAGATTATTCATCAGCGAAGAATTTGTTACAGACAAAACTCTAGGGCTTTGTGGCTCAAGGAAGGGGACAAGAACACTAGGTTTGTTCATCTGACGGCTAAAATTGGGTTTGCTGGTTTCAATCAATGTCTTTATTTAGACAATAGTTGTTGGACACCAAAAATAGATGATGTGCCTTTGATGATACAATTTTAGGAGCATCCTTATATGATGTGGAGGAGGTAGTTGCAGCCTTGAGATACCAATTAATCTAAGAGCTTAAGCTGTTAGATAGGGTTCAACAATGTATATCAAGTTTAACACTCACCCGCACGCATGAGCTGCTCACACGAGGAGAGACAACTAAAAATATCTCATGAGGGACATCACAAACTAAAGAGAGTGCCAATGTGTACACTCACAATATTGCAGATTACAAATGTACGCGGGATATCATACCAACTCGTTTAAAAGTTTAAGCTTTTCGATAGGCACTCAACATTGTACATCAAGCTCAACATGTCATTTATGTCCTGTTAGGTTATTTTTTCAAGTAGTGTCTTGGCTCAGGGTTGGTTATCATTTCTAAGAGTGAGATTGTGCCAGTCGCGTATGTTGATAACACTCATTTTCTGGCCTCCGGTGTAAGCTGCCTTATCTTCCAACTTCATATTGGCTCTTCCTTTAAAAGCATGGCAATCACTGATCAAAAGATTTAAACGCAGTTTGGCAGGCCGAAATAAAAAACAGTTTTTATCTTTGGGGGGTGGGGAGGTTAATTTTGGTCAATAGTACTCTTTCCAGCCTGCCGACTTATTTGGATTTTGGTGTCGCTTTTCGTGGTCCCAGCCGTGGTGGCATACAGATTCGAGATATTGGAAAGAAACTTTTTATGGGAAAGTGGAGCTGAGGAGCACAAATTCCACACTTCCACCTTGTCAACTGGGATGTTCTATGTTCCAACTTTAGATATGGAGGATTGGGGGTAAAGGATCATATGCAGTTTAATGTGGCTTTGTTGGGCAAGTGGCTTGGAGATTCATTGTAGAAGAAGATGCTTTGTGGAGAAAGTGGTGGTGGGGAAAGTGGCGCTTGTGGTTTCCAATGCTGTTTCTACATCTTACAGCGTGGGTGTTTGGAAATACAGGAACTTTATCAAGAGTAACCTTCTCATTGAAGTAGGGAATAATGCCCAGGTCAAATTTTGGGAAGGCAAGTGGTATAGCGAGATGGACTCGTGGAGAATGTTTCCTGAACTTTTCAACTTTGCAGCCAATTAGGAGGTGTTGGTAAGCTCAGTTATACACATTCAAGATGGCAGAATCACTTGGAATCTTCACTTTAGGAGAAATTTTCTAGACGGGGAGATGGATATTGTTGCTTGCTTTTTAGAGCAGTTATACTCGCAGCATATTTTTGGTAATAGAGGACATAATTCTTTGGATGGGGTTCAAGGAGATAAATCTTCATTTCAATTATATTTATCATCTTTTGTCAAATAGGAAATGCCCTTGTAAGAGTGTTTGGATACCCAAGGCTCCACCCAGAGTTGCCTTGTTTTGCTTGGGAGGCAACTGATAAAGCTATTCTCACAGGGGATAACTTGCAGATTAGTAAAAAAGATTATGTAAATTGGTGTTTTTTGTGTAAGAGCGATGGAGAATGTCTGAGTCATTTCTTGCTGCATTTTGCATTGTTTTCTGACTAGGTAATTGTGGAATTTCTTCTTTTCTTTGTTCAATCTATCAAGGGGTATGCCAGGTTCAGTTAAGGAGTTCTTGCTCAGTTGGTCTTTGTTAAGGTACCAATCAATATCGGTTCGGTTTGGTTTGTTCCACAGTTCAAATGGTTTCCTCTTTTCGATTATAAATTTTTGGGAAATTTATGTATATTCAGCTATAGGAATTATTTTATAATATTATCGATAAATCATTTCAAACCTAGTATAGTCAATTATAAACTTGTAATTTTTCTATAAAAAATAAACAGTTCATAATTCTAACATGAAGACAAATGATATGGTGAAGCTTCAAAGGTATAGCAGCAAACAAGCTTAGCTCAAAACCATGGAACATGCTAGTGGAAAAAACACAAAACAAAAAGGGCTGTGGGTTGAGGATGTTGAGGGAGTTGACCACTCATCATGGGATGGACATATTAGGTGACTGCTAGAGAGAATCTAGGATTAACTTTCTAGTGACTAGAGCGAGAGACTCATAGGTGATGACAACGAGACTGGGGACAAGCGTGATGAGCTCAAATGAAAGGGCTATGGGTTTTGCGTATGGTGACTGGGAGAACCAAGAATGATGAAGACGAAGGTTTGGGAGAATTTGGAATGCTGAGAGGATGAGCCGCGGGGCATGAGAACAGTAAGGCTGTGTTAGGGTGTTACTTCCTCATTGGTGAATCTTTTCCTTTATATACTAGGATCATCAATGTCCCAAATTGTTCCGCTAAATCCATCAGAGAAGATTATCTACAGTGCTTATATAATAAATTATAAAATCTTACTTTAGATAGCTGGTTTGGTTTGACATTAGGAACCCGCCAACCGAAGCGACTGGGTTTTTGAAACTCTGAACCACTAATGTATACACCGAACCGAACTAGCTGGTTTGGCTGTTCAAGGTTACACCCCTAGAGACATCTGTTACCTTAAATAGATTGATGTGGCGTTAGATCATCCAATTTAAGGAAGTCTTGGGAGTGAAATGGTCAAGGGAGGTTGAAGTATGAGTTGGCATAAACTGTTTAATGGATGGATGTATGTTTTTCTTAGTTGGGAAATCCATCATTGTTTACACAATTGTCTCTTTTTCTTCTCTCAGTGATGTGTAATTAGATCACTGTTTACACTGCTCTCTCTTATGTTCTCAACAATATGTAAGCTTACCTCTTACTTATTTGGGGTTGGGAGGATCCCTTCATCCTGCAGTAGATTAGGAATCAACTTATTCAGCTTTTCTTTGGTAAAAAACCGTTATTGTGTCATAATGGCAAGTAAAGCTTGGGCTCACTTGAAATTTAACATTTTGCATTGAAATAAGCCTTGCATTAAAACTTTATCTTTGTAACAAGATGGACGGTGGTTTGTGTGAGGATGTATCTGTCTATATCATAGTATAAGTGCCCTTTTAGCAGTTGTAGTCTTAGTACAGTGCTCACCGCTGAAACCAGGAGTATCTGACTGTGTTATTATGTTAATTAATCGTAAGTGCCGAGTTTGAAAGCACTAGTTTGCAGTTAGATGTGGGGATAAGACTAAGGTGTGGGGATGAGACTAAGGTTGTCTAACTGGATTTGGAGGTTTAGGAAAATGATACAGTGTGACCAGTCAATGTTTATATAAATGATCAGTCTTGTGATTGCTTTCTTGAGTAAGGTAGATTTTGTGTAATTTTAACCTTTTCCTTGTATTTGGAATACTTGAATGGATTTTTCTTTTTGGTGTTGAGGGTCTTCTGTATCACTGTATGCATAAAATAAACTGTTTTTTAAGGCCATGTTTCTTTGAAGGAACTTTCAGAATCTCTCTTTCCTCTTCTATTGAGTTCAAGGTAAATCCACTATTTAAAGACGGCTAGTCTAGGACTAGTGCTCGCGTCCTATGTTGCATGAACACGAATACGCGGACATGGGATATGGGATTTTTGAAATGTATTGGATACGAGTATGGGGGTAATATGTAAAATTAAAAATATACGAAGCAAAATATAAATATTAAAAAATATAAGGACCAAAGTAAAGTAAATGTTTCAATTAAGACATAAAGTGACCAAATGGGAATCAGTATATAGACATAAAAAGCATCTGAAATTCGCTAATCGCCTAGCATGCGTGTCGGAAATTGCAAATCACAAATTGACGGAAGCAAGTCGATTTATATGGCGTGCGTGTCTGTCCGGCAGAGTAGCTAGGGTTCGATGAGACTTCAAGTTGAAGGAAGCAAGTCGATAGGGCTAGGGTTCATCGAAGGAATCAAATGTCTGGCGGAGCAGGCAGTTGGCGGTGGCCCTTTCAAAAACGAAGGGACTAGGGTTCAACAGGAATGGGTGGATGTTTGAATGACGATTGAATCAGAAGAAAAATAGGGGATATTGAAATCTCTTAATAAAAACAGTATGTATCCAGATTAAAACACCCGTACGCGTCCCGTGCCCAAAATTTTGAAAAATTCAAATTCGCTGTGCACATATTTTGGGGCTTTTGTTGGCATTTCCATACTGTATCCGTGTCGGACATGTGTCCGACACAGGATAAACGAGTGTTTAGGCGTGTCCGTGCAACATAGGGGGCGTCAAACCATAGCATAGAAATTTTGTTGACGATGAGGCTTAAATTGATTTGTTGGGTTGATTTGGAATGTGATGAATATGTTCGCCAGTATAAGGTGGAAGCTATCTGAAGTTACTTGTTCCTGAAGCCTTAGTTGTACTTTTGGTGTATGATGCACTTGTTAATGGTTGATTGGTTGTTGAAAGTATGCTTATGATGACCGTTTATTGATATATTTACCTGCTGCTGTCTTCTTGCAGATGCTGTCATCTAAGGATGTCAACTTTATGGGCTATACATATAAGAACTTTGAAATTGTTAATGATCATGAAGTTCCAGGGATCGGTACATACCTATCTACCTACCTTCTTCTCAGTACACAAACTAGATTCTAGTGATACACGTTTGTTCTTCTTTAGCGTGTGCCAAATCTGGGATGCCCTTTATCGTATAATTGCATTTTTCAGTGACCATTACGTCCCACCACCCAACCCCCTATATTTTCTTCGTTGTTTCAATCAAACATATACATTGTTCTGGTATCACACTTTACTATGGTCTTGATTTAAGTTTTTGTATTTTCAGCTGAATTGAAGAAGAAGAGCACTAAAGCAAAGAGACCAACTGTGAAGTCCCTTTTCAGTAGGATCTCTCTCTCTCTCTCTCTCTCTCACGCACACACATAGATAAGATTTACTCTGCTTTCAAACAGTGCATGCTTCTTGTTTAAATATTCTGGGCAAAGTCCCGACTGTCAATGGCTGTCTTTTAAATGTAGTCAAAAAACTTTTTTGGTTGTAATTTGGCCAGCATACTCTCAGTTTGGTTTTTATCAAGCCACTGAAGATACTCCCTCCGTTCCATCCAAAGAGTCTATGATTGAAAAGTCTAATAATTAAGAGATACTTCCTCCGTTCCGGGCAAAGCGTTGCCGTTTGAAAGTCCACTTTTTTAAGAAAATAACATTTTTAGTAGTTTATTAATATTAAAATGAAAATTTTATGCCTTGATTTTTGAAAGTGGACTTTTAGTGAAACATCCCAAAATGGAATAGTAGACTCTTTGCTCGAACGGAGGGAGTATATAACTAGCATTAGAGTTGGTCATAATTACAATAATGTTTGGCATAATTAATGTATTAATATCAAATATGGAAGGTAAAGTTGAAATGTTATGAAGATTGTAGACATAAGTTTTGAAATATGGATTGGATAAAGAAGGGTTTTTCCCAGACTCTTCGCTTTTGGAGTTCGGATTCTGATTGCAGCTCAGGGAACTCAATTGTAGATATAGTGGACAAGGTTTCTGTTTATTAATTCTGTTGTCTTGTATACTTAATATTACACTAAATAAGAAAAATATTTGAAAGTCGAATCTTTAAGTGAAACATTCCAAAATAGTATAGTGGACTATTTGCCTAGAACGGAGGGTGTAACTTCCTATAGATAAATGGCTTACTTGCCACCGTGGCTTATGTGGACCCTGACTACATTTTCTGAATTTGGTAAACCAGCATGGATATTAGCCATTGGTATAAGCAAACAAACAGCTAAAAATAGCCACTACTTGGATGTCTAATCAGGTAAGTCAATCCTTCATCTTCAAAATAAATTCTGCCCTTCTTGGAGAGGCCATCAAAGATGGATCTTTCCTGCTATCTAAAGCTTAGGGGGCAGCTAGACCTTCCAAGGAGTGACTATTAGGAGAGCTTGGAAAGAGCATTCGACTATGTCATTCAAAAAAGGAAAGGATGTCCAAAAAGAGGAGGACTGCGACCACTTAACTAAGGGTCTGTCTGAGATTGGCGAGTTCCAGCCATGGTGGATGAGATCTTCCAAGGTGTGTAGAAAGGTGGCCGAAAGGAAGCCATGAAGGTTGTGCTGGTTTGTCTTGTCTACTTTAGTCACTGCATAGGGTCTGGGATCATGCAGTCAAAGATACCTAATAGTCCTTATTCAGAACCCACGTACAGGGACAGGTAAGCTGAGCCCTCTAGTCTTTTTCTGAGATGCGAACAATATCGACTTGGATTAGAAATTCAGGATGACTCCTTGGATCGATAAGTCTTTGTTGCAACACCAGAAGACATTAGATGCCCATCGAAACCTGGATTTCTCAAATGTAATTTTTTGGACAAAAGAAAGCGAAAGCTGGAAGGTTCACAGCCTCATCCATTCAAGTGGGATGTAAGAGATGAAGTGGCTAGGATTTTTAAGCTTGGTCTTTTTTATGTGTAGAGAGAGCGAAGGTTGTTAAGTTGTGAATGTTTAGAATAGATATGTTGGGTTTAAGTAGTAATGTCATCTTTCAACAACATATAAGGTCCATATAAGCCATGATAGCAAGTCCATTGATAGTCGAAAAGGCTGTTACCTTATTTGGCTTATTTAGAAGTGAACGGATGGGTACATTGACTTTTTGATAACCGGTCAAATTATTTGACTTTTTTGGAAGCAAACCCTTCACGTAAATATGAAAACTTGGTGTGAAATCAACTATATAAAATATCCTGTTGTTGAAACGTGGCCCTAATTTGTCATTTCCTTGATTTCCATTTTACAGGGGACGAGTTAGATTCTCCTCCCTCTCAACCTGCTCAGGGAAGCTTTCTAAAACTGTTGCCGCCTCAGCTAGAAGTCTCAAAGGAGGGTGGATCTGCGTAATCCATCACTAATCTGTTCATAACATAAATTAGCAATAGTTAATCAACAACCAAAAGAAAACCAGAGTAAGCTCCTTCCAACTGAAAAACCTCTTATCTTGAACTGCTTGCGTATCGAGTAAATACAGAGTTGAAGTATTTAGGGTAAAGATGGAGTTTACCAGTTTGTTTATTTCCTCTTTTGGCACTGGTCTTTGTAAATTAACTTATTTTTTTTTAAAGTATGTATATTAGTCCTTTTGTAGTTGGTGTGTAATTTTCGCCAATTTTTCAAAGATGCAGAAACTGTAAACATTAACATTCCTCCCTCTTGTAATTACTTTTTTTGGTATAGGGTTAAAGATGGCAACAACATATTTTTTCTATTAAAAGGATTATGTTTGAATCTCTCTCTCTCTCTCTCTCTCTCTCTCTCTCTCTCTCTCTCTCACACACACACACACATAGTTTACTGTACTTGCTGTATTTTCCCTATTGTCAGCAATTTCACCTTGTAAGACGTATTCATTTGAAGATGGCATCACAACTTGATTATCAAACTTTAATTAGTGATTTTGCAATGCTAGAAGAGTTATGTTTAAGTGACACTTTATTTCCGTTTCTTTTGATTATTATAGATTTAGAAATGAGTTTGATGGAATTTGATAATTTTTAAGTTGTTAATACATCTTCGGTTATTTTGTTTACTTTATATGTTGGGGCCCTATTTTTTATGTTCGCTGAAGCCCCTAAAATCTCAGTGCCGGCACTGTACTTGAAGGTTCATTTAACTTTAAACTGAACAATATTTATTCATGTTTACATTGTGGATCTCTCGGAAGTCCGGCCGACCGACCGATTCACTTGTGAGCAGCAATTTCAGTGGCTTAAGATGTCTACCAATTCGATGATGGCGATCACCATCACCGTTACCCATTTTTGACTACGACAACCATCGATAGTGGCGTTGCTCTAAACTGCCAAAACACCAAAAAGGGCCGTTTGATAGGTTCGGTTTGTTTGCATTTCTTCTTTGGGTTTGGTATAATCTGAAATTTCTGGTACTTCAGCGGTTAGGTTCAAAAAAGGGGAAACTGCGTGTCTGATTTTAACTTACAGGCATGGATAAAAATGTAACACAACATATTTTTGATGGAAAAATCAGCCTAAGGACTAACAAACAAGTCTAAAATGGAGTTAAAAGGACCAAAATCAGAAATAATATACATATTATCATTACAAGAAATGGGGGTCAAGTTTTAGGACCAAAGTATATATTAGTATATTACTCCCTCCGTCTCAAAATTATGGTATTAGTTGATTTGGCGCACGATTAAGAAAACACATATATTAGTTTGATGTGTAATTTACTTTAAGACCTATGTGTATGTGGCTCATAATTAAAGTATGATGAAAAAGTAAGAGTAAAATAGTAAAAGTGTTATCCTAAAAAGGAAAGTTTCAAATAAAATAATTATTATGAGACGAACGAAAAATAAAAATAGAACAATAATTTGGGGACGGAGGGAGTAATTCATGAATCAACAAATGGGCGATGAAACAGAAATTAGCAAAAGCCGAAATTGATGGTTGGTCTATTTTACTAAATCTTCAACCTTTTTAGTATTCTTTTTTTAACCGTATAATGCCACTTTCATACTCTTTTAAATGTGATATACTTAATACAACACCTATAAAATGCTTAATACAGCACTTTTAAAAAACATTTGACCAAAATACCGTTTACATAATTTATTTTTTTGTTTTTTTTAATTAAATTTAATTTAACAAATTTTAAATTTAAAAATATTTTAAACACAATTAATTTATTAATTAATTTGATTTAGTTACTAAACACAATTAAATTACTAATTAATTTGATTTAGTTATACTAAGTGAAAAATTATCTTTGAGTTAGGTTTAAATTAAAAAAAATTAATTTGATTTGAATTAGGTTTAAATTAAAAAAAAAAACAAGTTTTGGGTAATTTATTTATTTATTTTAATTAAATTTAAATTAGCTAAAATTTAATTTTTTTTGTTTTTTATTAAATTTAAATTATCTAATTTAAAATTTAATAATTAATTTGATTTGAATTAGGTTTAAATTATAAATAAAAAAAAAACAAGTTTTGGGTTTAGGCCTTAGGACCGGTTTTGTACCAGTCCAAATGAGGAGATGGGCTAGGGACCGGTCTGCTAGCATGCCAAATTGGGGGGATGGGGATGGGTTTGGGCCTAGTTGGGTGGCAGTCCAAAAAGGGGATGGGTTGAGGGCTGGTCTGGTAGCAGGCCAAAAAGGGGGGACTGGGTTGAGGGCTGGTCTGGTAGCAGGCAGTGGGCTTATGGGGGGGAATGAATGGGTTTAGGACTGGTTTCAATCCAGTCCTTAAACCCAAAAGTTGGTTTTTTTTTTTAATTTAAACATAATTCAAATCAAATTAATTATTAAATTTTAAATTAGCTAATTTAAATTTAATAAAAAACAAAAAAATAAATTTTGTTTAATTTAAATTTAATAAAAAAAAAATTAAATACCCAAAAAATGTTTTTTTAACATGTTTTTTTTAGAATAAAATAATTTTTTGGTCCCTGAACTATACCAATTATATGCGTTTGGTCCCTGTACTTTTTTTGTAATGTATTTGGTCCCTCAATTCGGTTTTTTGGTCAATTCCCCCTTCCTACCGTTACCGTTACTAAAAAAATTAACATTGACTAACTTTTTAAAATATCCAAACTACAGGGGTTAACGCGTCAATTGAAAAATTAAACAACGATGACATGTCAAATTGAAAGTCAAATCATTTCTCTTCCCCGATGAACCAAATTCATGAAAAGTCGAGAACCAAATTCACGAAAAGTTTGAGAACCAAATTCACGAAAAGTCAAAAACCAAATTTCGTGATCCTGGCCAACCTCGAGTCTCTCTCGCCATTTCTCTCAAGCTCGTCAATTTTGGATTCGATTGATCCGGGCTTGATTTCGGACTCGATCGAGCCAGGTGACCCGAGAGATCTCGTGGGGAGGAGGCACGATGGCTAAGAACGACTTGAGACCGAGGAGTTTTGGAAAGTGTCGATGAGTGACCGGAATTGTGTCGGTGATAGACTTCATCCGGGTGTGGAATCGGGGGCAGCGGAGGAGGCGACGGTGGGCAAGGCCTCGTAAGAGCCAAATTTCCTGGTGGTGTTGCCAACGAACTTGGAAACGGCGGCGTAAGTGACCATGAGGATGAGGGCAACGAACGAGACGTGGAGGACGAAGACGAGATCGAGGATGGCGGCGGCCCTGAGGTTGGAGTCGTCGAGATCGCACTTGGTGGAGCTCTCGACGTCGAGTGGCTTGTGGCAGCCTCGGGAATGAGAGTGTCGATGTGGAGGGAGAGGCCGGTTTGGAGGGCCCAAAGTCCCTGGAGGCTGAGAGAGGCAGCAGATGTCGGCGACGAAGAGATCGGAGGGAAAGGGGAGGGAATCGGAGAGGAGAGAGAAAAGGAGAGATTGTTTAATTTTGATTTTGATTTGAGGAAGAGAGAGAAAAAGGGGAATTGACCAAAAATAAGTTAGTTAATTGATTGTTTAATTTTTCAAATTACACATTAACACCATATGGTTTGGACATTATGAAAAGTTAGCCAATGTTAATTTTTTAGTAACGGTAACGGTATGAATGGGGAAATGACCAAAAAAACCGAATTGAGGGACCAAATACATTACAAAAAAAGTACAAGGACCAAACGCATATAATTGGTATAGTTCAGGGACCAAACAATTATTTTATTCTTTTTTTGACCCCAAAACTTGTTTTTTTTTTAATTTAAACCTAATTCAAATTTAAACCTAATTCAAATCAAATTAATTATTAAATTTTAAATGATCTAATTTAAATTTAATAAAAAACAAAAAAATAAATTTTAGTTAATTTAAATTTAATTAAAAAAACAAAAAAAAATTACGTAAAGGGTATGTTGGTCAAATGTTTTATAAAAGTGCTGTATTAAGCATTTTATAGGTGCTGTATTAAGTACCTATGCTCTTGATTTTACTAAAGAGTACCTATTTGAAAAGTAAATATTAAGGGAATATATTAATGACATTGAAGTTAGTCATAAAATTACTTAAGCACAAACAATATGTTTTCAACAGAAGTGCGGGGTAAAGATAAAATGTTATTCTCCCTCCGTTCCAGACAAAGAGTTCTCGTTTGAAAGTCAAATTTTTTAAAGAAATGATATTTTTAGTAGCTCATTAATAATAAAATGACACTTTAATGTCCTAATTTTTGAAATTTAACTTTTTAAGTGAAACATTTTAAAATAGAATAGTGAACTCTTTGCTCGAAATGAAGGGAGTAGAAAATTGTAAGCAAATTTTTTGAAAGTGGACTCTAAAAGTAAAACATTCCAAAATAGTATAATCAAGTAATCAACCCGCCCTGACCCATTACCCATTTCGACACAAGCTAGTTCGGTCCGTTTAATTTTGGGTTATTACGGGTAACGACTCGTTCCGACCCAACTCATACCCGACTCAACCCACCAAATCGCCAGCCCTACCTGGAACTAGGCCTGTCAATGGATCGGATTTTGGTTCAAATCCAATCCGATCCGAAATTTTTGATATGGATTTGTATAATGGTTCAATAACCTGAATCTAATAATTTATTTATTAACGGATCGAATATGGATTTAGCTATATCAGATTCGTTAAGAATTTGATCCGATCAAAAAATAACATATTTCTTATTATACATATACATAATATACACAATTATATATGTATGTTGTTTTTTAATTTTTCTTCCTTTCATATTCTAATTGTTTTTTATTCATATATTTATATTTTAGATCATATATTTAATATGATATATTAACTGGTAACGGATTTGGATATGAATTGACGTATACTTGATCCGTCGGATTATCGAATCAGATCGGTGATATAAGGTTTCGTATCGGTTTCAAATTTACCTATATTCAATATATATCCGATTTATTAACATACCTACCTGGATCGGAGGGAGTATGATTATTCCTAAAATGCACGGTTCCATCTTATCGCTCAACAAACACCCAAAACTCAAAAGCACGATTACACCCAAAAGAATAAATTGGGAACTTGAAGAACTCACAAACTGATGCGATAACAAACTGATTTGGGTTTTAGACCAATTTAAATTTAAATAAATAAAAAATGAACACAAAGTACGGTGTTAACTGCGATACCCATAATATTTAACGCAAAAACTTGGGTAAAACGGTTTTACGGTTATTTTTTGTAAAACGGATTCTCTTTATTTGATCTACTGTATGTTGGTGAGCTAAGCTGTGATAGAGTGATGCGCTGTCTTATAAATTGTTGCACCAAAAAATATTAAATACCACACCATTTAAGATGTTCAATTACCAAACTGACCTCCTTCGAATTTAAATTAAAAAAAAAACTTTTTTCTATTCACGAAACTTTCCTATTGAAAAGAAGAAAAAAATTCATTTGGGGAAAATCTTGAAGAGAAAAAAATAAATTATTTTTCATTTTTGGGAAAATCTTGAAGAGTAAAATAGTAGCAGCTAACCAGCCAGAGCGTAAAGCTCTCCCTCTCAGCAGCGATCTTTGGCATCCCTCTCTTTGGGAGCAACGACTCTCTCTCCAATTTCTCTCTTCCTGGCCGTCGTCTCTTTGTCACAGCGACCATCTTCGATTAAAGGATCAAGTGAGAAAGGCTTCAAACGGAGAGAAAGAAGCGAATGAGAGTAAGCATTTTTGAAAACGCCGGCAGACATAGGCGACAGTTGTGCGTGTTTGTTTTGAAAATTGGCGATTCTTTAAGAGACCTTTCTGCTGATTTCTGTGTTTTGGGTTTCGCCGGCCTGACCGACGTTTATTCGCAATAGTTAGTGTGTTTGTTCAAATTGTTATAGACATTTTGAAGATGGGTCTGGTTATCCTTTTGGCTTTCACCATCATATGATCAGCTAGTGATGTGTTTTCCGATGAATGATGATCTTGCCTTTTAGTTTATTGAATAGTTAATGTGCTTCCAGCCTCTTCTTCTTGTCTCGATTTTCATAAACCATTTTCTGTTGTTGCTTATTATATTATTATTGCGTAATGAAAATCTGACAAGTTAGGAGAAACTGACAAGGAATTCAATGGTTGCACGTGAGTGAGCTTGGTTAGGTTAGATTTTGAAAAATAAATAAAAAAAAATCAGAGTTAGACCAATAGTTTGGCTTTTAAAAAATTTAGAATCAGAACTAACTCAATATGTATGAGAACCAAAGCATTGGTTTGGTCCAAAACCAATCAAAGATGTATAAGAAACATGACTGGACCAATACTATGATTTTTTTTACTTTTTAACTGTTTAATACAAATACATAATAAAATTTTTAAGACTGAAATTTTATTAAAAAATTAAAAAATCTTCGATAAAAGTACATTCAACAATTAAAAATATCGAACTCATAAACTCATAGCATAACAAACTGGTGGAAAGAAAATAATAAAAGAATACCAACTAAAAAATAGAACAAAGAAAGTATTATGAATTAATATATATGATATATATACTTATATAATAATATATATATTAAAATAAATAAATAAACAACATATTAGGTCAGTTCGGTCCGGTTTTATATTTTTTTATTTTGAGAATCGGGATCAACCCAAATGTTCGGTTTTATGAAAATTCAGATTCAAGACCAAACCAAAATATTGGTTCGGTCAGTTTCTATTGGTTTGGTTTGGTTCTGAAAAAATCTTACACACCCCTAATTGTAACACATTACCCGTTATTCGACCAAATCTAACCCATTAATATTTTTGGGTTGAAGCGGGTAACCCGTTTTGACCCAATAATATTAACGTGTCGGGTCGAATTAAAGCGGGTCGGATTCGTTGTCCATTTTGATCCGTGTCTTTTTATGCTATGATTTTAGGGAAATTTTAGATTGAGACGGGTCGACTCGTTTTAACTTGTTACCCGTTTCAACCCAATTTATTTTGACCCGTTTGACATTTGGGTTTTAACGGGTTTCGACCTGTTTCAACCCATTACTCATTCCAACCCAACTCACCCAATTGTCAGGCCTAATTCTAGACTATCAAATCAGTAGCTTATATGGTGATCAGGTATTAATAGAAAGTCAAGATGAACAATGAAAATGAAAGGACAATGAGATTGTCCTCCATGAGAGGTAGATCCGAAAGACACTTGCAAATCTTGTAGAAAGTACGATCAAGGCATTCCCTGCCACACGGGCAACCGATACATAACACTCATCCACCGGACCAAGTTCCATGTCCGCGCATTCTTTGTTATATAATTTTTTTTAAAAAAAAATTTGTCTTGTTGTTGTATTGAATTTGATATTAGACCCTAGAATTAATAAATGATAATAATTAAGACAAAAATAAAAATTTTCATTTTATAATATTATAATATTAACATATGTATCCAAAAAATAGTTACTGAGCTTTTAATGTAAATGATATCTGGGCTTTGTAAGATCCAAACTTCAAAACCTGTCAGGACAACCCAAATGCTATGAATTAAGGCATGAGTTTTCCTGTAAAGGCATTCCGATGTAAGAATTAATACAATACACTGTAGAGTAAACACTGTGATAGAGTCTTAGCTAGATATATGTGAATGTACCTTTTCCCCAAGTTGGAAAGAGGTTTATATAGCCCTCAGACTTAACTAGCGAGCAAAAGGCATTAACTGTCATGTCACGAATTGTAGCCATTAACTAGGTCACATTTGAGATGTGGGGGTGGTTTTCACGACACTAACCCCCAACGTCCAGACGACCGTTACAAGTCTTGTTGAGCATATCCAGCGAGCTCGCTAGAGGGAGTACACTCTGCTCGCTTTACAATTGGCCCCCAGTCCACAGAGTGGGGGACTATTCACCTGTCCTACTCGTTATTCCCAGGCACAGTATTCTACTCGTTAATTATCTTAGTCGCTTGCCAGAGACAGGTGGTATGCTCACATGTCGGGCACGGGCTTTGCCCTTGTGCTTCTCACGTGGCCTTGAGCTCATGCTCGTGGCACATGGTCATTGCTTGGGCTTGGCAGCTCAAACATTGTTTTGTATCAAAGTACCAAAACCACTAAACCTCCCGAATCCCAATTAAAAACTTGAATTGTTTTCCATCTTCAGTAAAAGTGAATTAGTTGGACTAAAAAAAACAAAAAACATATAAGGCTATCACAAACCAAAATTGGAACAAGACAACCTATAAAAAGAAACGATTCATGCAAGTATAACAGTATATCAACATCAAGCATAATGAACAAATTTCTACAATCTATCACTCAGTTCAACAGGACTATTAATAAAATGGATTACCGGAACCCAAGCTCTGGCTAAAGGAAAACTTCCCAATTCCCATTCCTATCTAGCCAAGCGATTCACAAGTTAAGGTGGGTTACTGGGTTTGAGGATCTTCGCTTAATTCCGCTTGCCATCGGGCTACTTTAGTTTCCCAATGTTGGTTTAGTGTCTAAACACACCCCCTCACATGTAGCCAGACTCGAGGCTTGTTACGTAGACTCATTTATTCAGGTTTGACATAGAACTAGAACATGGGCCGTTAGGCCTGAGCATGTTCTGATACAATTTAAAGTCTTGGGGGTTCATCTCAAAACCAATTGACTTGTAAAACGTGTGGCCCTATAATCTTTATTAATTGTTGGATAAATTGCGGATTGGTCCTGTTTTAGAGATTTGTAACTGTTCTAGTACACTTTTTTTTTCCAACCTCATAAGTTCACTTTCGTTATTTTCTTCTTAAAATGCCCGTCAATGATGTGGAAAATGAACTTGCTCTGTAAAGCAACCGATATACATATACTCGCCCGGTCAATACCACACCTTATCCTTTTCTTCCTAAAATTTCTCCAGTGGATCTTTTTTCTTCGTTAAATTTCTTCGGTGAATCTTTCCGATAACGTCTTCCTAAAATCTCTCCGATAAATCTTCCTTTCTTCCTAAAATTTTCCGTTAAGTCTCCCTTCCTAAGATTTCTCCGGTAAATCTCTGTTTCCATTCCAAATATCTTCGTCTTCCCAAATATCTCCAACTTCGGCCTACAATTTATTCTTTCTTCGTAAAATCTAAAATTTCTGGTGAACCCCCCTTCCAAAAATCTCTTGGCCAATAGCTTGTAACAAAGAAAGTTGATTTTTGTGGATAAACGGGAGTAATCAATTGTCAGGAGTCAATGTTGTCTTACTTGGAGATAAATGTGAAGAAACAGAGTGAGAAAAAAAAAATCAAAGCTAAATGGATGCATCATGATGCATGATTTTGAATTATTTTTCCATCGCGATGCATAATTTTTTAATTGCAATTTCCTAGTAACCAATGAAAAAATTAGATTACCGATGCACACATTGGAATTGCGATGTACACATCACTCATCTCGGTTAAGAATGCAGTAAATGCCCTGTAATAACATGTATAGTAGCTTCTTCCTAAAAGATCTCCGGTGAATCTTCTTTTCTTTCTAAAATTTCTTCGGTGAATCTTCCGAATAACTTCTTCCTAAAATTTCTTCGATGAATCTGCATTTCTTCATAAAGTTTCTTTGGTGAATCTCCCTTCCTAATTCCTAAATGAATATGCATTTCTTCCTAAAATTTCTTTGGTGAATCTCCCTTCCTAAAATTTCTTTAGAGAATCTCTGTTTTCATTCAAATAGCTTGTAAAGTTGATTATTGTGGATATACATGGATGATCAATTATCGGGAGTTAAGACTGTCTAACTTAGGAGATAAAATGTGAAGAAACAAAGTGAGAAAAAAATCAAAGCCAAACCAATGCATGATTTTGAATTATGTTTCCATCGCAATGCATGATTTTTAAAATGCGATGCATGAAACTTCTTCCTAGTAATCCCGATGCAAAAATTGGATTACCGATGCACACATTGGAATTGCGAGGCATCGTCTTTGAATTACGACTTAACGCTCCACTAATCCAATTTCATTAAGGGTATACTTGTCATTTTATCCTAAAAATGTCCTTTACCGCTTAAATAAAAATACGAGGGATCTTAGCGGTTGAAAATATCATAAAAGAGATCGGCCCGGTTATATCCCTTAATTGTTTGCTAGATTTGATTGCAGTGGTGGATCTAGAATAAAAATTCCTTGGGGCACACATTTAACAATATTTTATTACAATAAAAATATTGTAATAAATGTAAATAAATTTGTGCAACGTTTTGTCTGATTTTTTTTACTAACTCATTTTTATAATGACACAATTAATAGTGGAATTGTGTTCAATTTCGTAAGAACACCAAAATCATATATTAATTTGTCCCAATTGCATTTGGATGAATGAGACATTAAGGACTTATGATATACTTCCCCCCGTCCTTAAATTATCGTCCTCATTTTCTTTTTCGTTCATCCCAAAATAATTGTCAAGTTAAAAATTTACCTTTTTAGAACATCACTTTTATCACTTTACCCTTACTTTTTCACCCTACTTTAATTATGAGCCACATACACATGGACTTTAAAGGAAACTACACATTAAATCAATATAAATAATCAAGTCAATTGTTTTTTTCTTAATCCGTACGCCGGGTCAAATAGGACGATAATTTAGGGACGGAGGGAGTAGTGTAGAGTTTGCTAGAAAAGACTAAACTTTAGTTTGTCCCGCAATGGAAATTATCAAAACTTTGGTTAATATATATACAAACTCTTTTCTATTTAAAAGTACGATTGTATAGCGTAGATGCTCTCTCCACTCGCACACTAATCTATTCCACTTTTTGTTAACTTTTATTTATTATTTTATTTTCCCTGGGAGCACGCGCATGTAAAGATGTTAAAAGGGCCGAAGACCGCATGACCGATCCTGTTAAACAGAAACAAAAAAAGGTTAGAGTCGAGAAAAAACTGTTCGTTTAAATTCAGGGCTAGCCCTATAGGGCTCAGGACGAGGGCCAACATGAGTAACATTCCTAAGTCTAAGCATTACTATAACGATTGTAGCATTTTAGTCTGCGTTTAGCATTGATGCTCGTATTCTTAATTAATAAATATAGAAGTCGCGTTCATGGTGATCATGTGCAAGCACTTATTTGTGTTCGTAGTTAGCTACGAGGTTTTGTTCATGGTAATATTTTTACGTTACTATTTGGTTTAAATAGTTGATTGTATTAACTTCTTACCAACAATTAATTTATGTTATTTTATTATTATAGATGAAGAGGATAATTATGTTAAAGAATACTTTCTCGAAAGAAGTTTTAGTTTCAAATAACTTGTTTCATATTTTTTGATCAGTGCGTTTTCATTAGTAATACTTGAAGTTGTTTTGAATTTCATCACTTAAATGATGTTGTTAACTTGTTGTACGACTTTATTTTATTTTGGATCGTGTTGTTGATCGTTCTCCGTCACTTCGTTTATTACTTAAGTTTGAATTTTAGATTTAAATAAAAACACCATTTTTTTAGGTGTGACCGAGACCTGCAGAGTTAGGTTCAGGATTGCAATTTTTAGTGACCCGTTTAACAAGCGGTCCTACAGGGCTAGAGCCAACCACATTATTATCTCTACACGCATGAGAGTTTACTTAAATTTGGTGTCAAAACGGCGTAGTTTTGATAGTTCGAAAAAATAAAAATAAAAAGAGCGGGGTCCTGTGACCTCATTCCAATGCAACTTGATCGGCCCATGTCTGATTGTACCCGATGTGAGTTTAGTCACTCAACACTTTTTCTGGTGTCGAATGAGGTTGGAAAGTCTAAATCCATGCAAGGCAATGAATTTTCGATGGAGATTATAGTGTTTGTGATTAAGAAGCCTGTGTAATTAACTAAGCCAAGCTCGATCTAGGCTTGTTTAAAGCTCAACTCGCGTTGGGTTTGATTTGAACTTGATATCGGGCTCTAAGATTGCTAGCCTTACAACTATTTTTATAATTTTCCTTATAACTAAGTTTTGAAGAAGGGTAAAATTGTCTTTGTGCAAAATATTTTTTTCTCAATTCAAGACTTAGTTGTAAGAAAAGTTGTAGGATTAGTGATAAGAATAACATTTTCCATCAGGCTCAAGGTATAAACAAGTCAGGCAGCTCAACCACGTATCAGTTATGTACATTTATATGCTAATAATACTACTAGTATTTTGTTGACTTAGGCTCCAGTAGGGTTCATACTACATCCATTGTGAAAAATACACATTATCATAATATTTCCGTCATTTCACTCAATGGGTAATGTTTTTTTTTATATTCTTAGGGTCCGTTTGGATACATCGTTATTGAATTCTATAAACTTTCAAATTCGATAGAATGTAAATAATGTGAAATTTACTTTCAAAATCATAGCAAATCCATAGTTTGGATAATGTGTGAAATTCAATTGTAATTTTTATTGTAATTAAAATAAGATTGTAATATTTTTTTCAAATATTTAGTCTAGCTTAGTGAAAGTGGTGGTTAGTGATTTCAAATGGCAATTAAAGGTTCAAACCTTACTATTAACAAATATTATTTTTTTATATTTTAAAAATAAAACTAAATAGCATATAGTTGTAGTGGTTAACGACGGTGGTGGATGACGGGGGAGTAGATGGCTGCCGAAAGGGGTGGCCGACGGCGGGGGTCGGTGGTGCTGGTCGGAGTGGTGGTGGTGGTGAAAGAAATGTGATTTATCGTATAAAATAATAGAGGAAAAAAGGGACAAAATATTGAATTCAAATTATTATGTTTTAGAATAAAATTTATTTTATGGAATTGAGATATTTGGATTTGAAATTCAATTCTAATTCAAAATTTTAAGTGTGTTCCCAAATAATGAAATTAGTTTTGGAGGTTCCAATTTCAATTCTAAACCATTGAATTGGTATAGTCAAACACACCCTGAGTTTCCAAATTTATCTCGATGCATTGCACCTTTAGATTTTAAACAACGGAAATACCACCTTTTTGACCACCGTACAAATTGGGGAAATCTAATTTGATCAACGACATTTCATAACGACCAAATTAACCAACCGGCTTTTAATTTGGTTGCAATGTCGTCCTCGCCGCTTCATAAAGACCAAATTAACCAACCAATTTCTGTCAATATATTCCTTCCATGGAAATTTCTTGGCCCGATATTGACAGAAGTTGGTTGGTTAATTTGGTCTTTATGAAACGGCGAGGACGACATTGCAACCAAATTAAAAGTTGGTTGGTTAATTTGATCGTTATGAAACATCGTTGATCAAATTAGATTTCCTCAATTTGTACAGTGGTCAAAAAGGTGGTATTCCCTTTAAACAATTGTTTTATCCTTTAAAACTAAAGGTATTTATGTACATTTATTTTATTTTATTCGATATTTGGCTGTTCTGTGTGTACTATTTGACCGGAATGAAAGAATATATATTTCCATTCTTTAGAGCATCTCCAACGTTCAAAAATGACAATTCTTAACCAACTTCCTATTAAGAAGTTGTCAAAATTTCCCCATTGTACACATTCTTATTTGTCAAGTAGGAGAGAGAAACAAAAAAACTTCTCACTTAAGAATATATTGTTCACATAGGGAAATGAGAGAAAGTGAGGGGACAACCGTCCACTTTCTCGGGTGTGTGTGGGGGTGAGGGGGGGTTTGTTTTTATTAGATGATGTTAAAAAAAAAATTGTGTAAGAAGATTATACAATGGGAAAATATATTCTTAAGTGGGTAAGAAGATAAAAATGTGTAGGTGGCAGTGGGACCCAGTAAAGAAGTTGTGTAAAAATTTATAACATTGGGGATGCCCTTAGAAATTAATTTTTTTGAACAAGCTGAGTATCATCCCCAACATTATTTCGATAGTAAGTCATTGAAAATAGAAGAATTTCTTTACTAGAAAAAATATGAAAATTAATCAAAAGGAGTATTACTTGAATGAAAAAAAAAAAGTAGGTAAAAACTTGTGTTAGACGATATTACAGATTTTTTTTGTAAGATAAATTCTCTTTACCTGACTCGTTATATATTGATAGGTTGAGCAGTGAGAGAGTGAGACTCCATCTTACGAATTAAAATCCGTAAAACGATTTTACATGAGAATTATTACTCAAAAAAAGTATTACTTCAAGTACCTTTACAATGCTATCACCTGTGTAGCCATCAATTACATTCCCATTTTCATTTTTATTGTAAGATCCCGATTCCCGGTTAGCTTGAATTGCGTGCAATGCTCGCATTTCTTCTTTGGTTGATTGCACGTTTGGTTTGTGGGAGAGTCTAAATGTGTATGAGAGATCACATTAAGACCAAAACACTTTTAAGAGATGTCGTATAGTTGTTGACTTGCTAAAGTCAAAAGTCGTAACCCGACGATAGTCGAAATGCGACGCGATTAAGAGTTTATTCGGGTTTTGTGTTCTTGACCTCGATTTGGTCCTAGATCTTTACATGATGATTAAATAACATGTTTAAATGCATTATACTTCTTATTGGATGTATTCTTTAAGTCTCGTGAAGTTTTGATGCTCCGAGGATAACAATTCTCTTTATCGCGTAGTTTGAGATTGAGCCGGGTGATCGTCTCGCCCTTCGGGAGTCCTTTTCTCCTATCTGTTGTTCATCATCTGAGAGGCATTCAGGCCTATTTTGTAGCCCTAATAGGTGTTTACAATCATGGGTTATTACCCGTCGGTTTGTGGTTTCATTCGACGTTTCGTTAGCAAGTTGTTACGCCTTGCGCGGTTTCGCCAGTTGTTTCGGGTGTTGTTTATGGGAGTTTAGACCTACTTTAAAATTGGTTTGAGACTTGGATGGATTAGTTTAATGTTTGAGGACTTTAAGGGTTCAATTGTGAGCCATTTTGAAGCTTTAAGGCTCGAGGATGCATGCGGGAGAGTCCGAGGCCGAACAATAAACAAGGAAATCGAAGATTTGGGATTTGCTGAGTGATGCGCTCGCATCACTCAAGGGCAATGCGACCGCAAGGGTCTGTCTCCCTGTTACGGGATTTTTTGTGTGATTTTCCAAGTTGTCCAACTTAACCCCACCCAAACCCATCCTAAACTAATCCTAAACCTTCCTAACTACCCTAAGACACATCCTAAGCATCTAATTAAAGTTTGGAGGTAGATTAAGGTGGTTAATTAGAGAGAAACATCCCCATTAATCTAACATACACCCACTTACTTTCTAACATATATAAACCACCAACACTTCATTTAACCTCCCATTTTCTGCCTACACTCAACAAAAAATGTGGGAGAGTTGAGAGATGAGATTTCTAGGGTTCTTGAAGGTCCATCCATGGATTCCATAGCTTGGGGCCTCCATTTCACAATCCACTCCATATAATTGAAGAGGAGAGTGAGGAGAACAAGACCCACCAATGGGAATTTCGAATTGGAAGCTTAAAGGGGCTGAATCAAGGTAAGTTACTACCCCTATTTCTCTTTCTTTTGGCCCCATCAATCCTAGGGAAAACAACCTTGGTGCTATGTGAGGTCAATGGGTGCAATTTTAGGGCTTGATTAGAGATGCCATGAACCCTAGGTTTCTAATTGATGAATTATCTTGGATGAACCTATGTAAGACCTAGATTTATATGAGATTCATATGTAAAGTAACCTATGTATCCTTGCTATATGATTTATTTCATGTTTATGAGCATGATTGGTGAAGATACTTGGAAGGGGATTTTGCCCAAATGATGATTTGGCTTATTGAACATGGTTGTAAGCTTGATTATTATGTTATACATGTGTAGTAGAGTATATTAATCCATGTTGTGTGATTTGTTCATGTTTGGTAGGCATGATTGGTGAGGTGACCTAAATGGGTTTATGCACAAAAATATGAAATTGCCCTATGTTGCCTTGTTAAGTGTTTTGTTGGGATTATGTGGGTTTAATGAAGTCGAGAATATGGTGATTGATGTTAGTTATGAACATGGGGAGGGTATTGTAGCACAAGCTTCTATGCCCTAATTTTCGGAAAGTGTACATTAGACTCAACGAAGTCATTTTAAGTTTGATAACGTTCTTAACGAACTTGGGTTGAAATCCTACAATGATTGGATTTCGTTTGATTAATGTTGTGAAATGCATAGTCTCCAAACTTTAAATGGAATTATGATTATGATGAACTTTATGGATTTTTAGGCTTGGGAATCAAGCCCGAATGAATATTGGGATTTTTGTTGCACACTTTAATGAAATATTAAAGTGTGGATTTATGAAACACATAAAGAATGAAATGCGTTAGTAAGACCCAACGGAGTCGTTATAAGGCCAATAAAATGATAAAGAGCCTTGGGTTGAAACCCTACAATGTTTGGGTTTGTTTGGGTTATGTTTGTGCACACCGGGTTTTTGGTTTGTGTCCAATGGAGACACTCATGGTATGGAGACTTATTAGAAATATATCTTGAGCATGCTTGGTAGAGCATGGGACTATAGAGACCAACGTATGGTCACGAGTATATTAAGAGAAGATTAGGAAAGAATTCTCTCCTTAAGGATTTTGGTTGCGTGCATATAAAAGCACTTGTGAGAAAATGGTTACGGAATAGTCATGATGTTCTTGAGTATGGAATTGGTAATGTCGATCATGTATGACGATTAGGACTATGATTGAGTTCGGTGTACCTAAAATAAAGACTAAAATAATAAGTCTTGAATTGTGGATATTTTGAGACTAACGTAGTAGTCTTTGGTTTGATTTGAGTTGAGGATTATGTAGACCTCACGTTATGTTTTATTAAGCTTCTATGCTATACTTGACTTGGTTGATGACTTGAGGAATAATGAGTACCTCAATATGTAGTTTTTGGAACTAAACTTGTAAGTTAGTTAAACACATTGGTTATATGCAAATATATGCATTGTTCATGATACCTTGTAGAGCATTATGTCCTACTTGATTATATGCAAATATGTGCATGGATTATGGGATTCGTGGAGCATTATGCCCTACTTGTTTTTATGCAAATATATACATGGTTTATGAGATTTCGTAGAGCATTATGTCCTACGTGGTTATATGCAATTATGTGCATGGTTTATGAGTTGTTGTAGAGCATTATGTCCTACATGATTTAATGAGCCCGATATTAATGAACTTGGTCTCATTGGTTTATGCAAGTAAATATCTACTTGATCGCTTTGGTTTAAGTCCAAATTGGCGGGTTTGGTTGTTGTGTCAAGAATGAGACGATTCATAGTCTTTGGAAACAATCGCTATGAATCGTTGCATTTGGTCCTTTTCTCCTCACTATTTGGCCAATAGTGGGATGTGGTCTCGAGAGAGAGCCATCTAGCCTACTTTCGAGCTCTCATTTCTCATCCGGAGACTGGATGAATGTAACGAGTACTCATTAAGGGAAACTGATGAGTTGTGAATATTTGGGGACGAAACCCCATGGTATTATTGATTGGGTATTGAGCCCGGATCTTGGTTTGAGATTGGATCTCATGGTAAGTTGGTTGGGTGTTGGACCCGGTTTTGGTTGTAACAGTTCGATTTACGTTTCTTGTTACACATGTCTATTATGAACATTTATATGAAAAATATTATGCTATGTGGCTTATGTGGGATTATGTGCTTGAAAATTAAGTACATGTTTCTTGTTGGTATACTAGCATGATACCATGATTTTTATATGATTGCACATTATGCCATGTCATGACATAATATGCCATGAAGTTGCATTTAGTAACTTACTGGGTCATTATGACTCACTCCGTTTAGTTGTTTTTCCCTAGTGTGTGCAGTGATCCCGTTAGTACGTGTGGCGGCTTCGGATAGCAATTTCTAGCAGGTGGTCTTCCGAGCAATAAGCTTGGAGGTATTTATTATTAATGTTGTTATCTATTGTGAGACTCGGATGTAAAGTTATGTAGACTTTACTTGGGTAGATTATAGTAATATGTTATGGTTGTATATTTGGGAGCCGGTTGTATAGCCGAGCCTTTGTATCCTTAGAATTTATTCCCGTTGTCATTTCGAGCATGTGTGGCTCGTTTATTCTAGTTTGTATTATTATTGTTCCTATCTCCGACAGTTTTAGTCGTGAGATCTTGGTTGGTGGTTGTTGAATCTTTAAATTTAAGAGATTTGCTTAAAACATTTTCACTTGATTGTCAGCCAGGACAAGCAGCTTAAATTTGGTCAGCTGATTATTATTTTTGTCAGCCAATCTTCTCAGCTGATCAATGCGTTGCTATGGAATGAGTTTATCTTTTCCTTATTTGTTTGAACATACTCTAGTACTAACTCTTTCCTATTTTGTGTTTGTGATAGATGTCCTGCCATATAATATCTCCCAAGATCCTTTACGATCTTACACATGTGGTAACACATTTTCAAATTCAAATGTGTTCCTAACGGGTTGCTCACTCAGACTATCTATATATACCCATTGGAAGCATTGGTGAAGATAACGAGTCTGACGAATTGCAAAGTCAAGAAACTTTTTACTCACAAGCTCTCAGTCTTCGTCTTCATTAGAACTCTAGCTAGATACCTGTCATTGAAAATTTCTTTCTAGTTATTGTTTAGGCAAAACACTGAGTACTTCAGTTCAAATTATTTCAACTCAGTAAATTTTGTCTCACGAGTTTGATTGTTTCTCAATCATTCTCCCATACACCGGTCTTTTGTTGTACACTGATCCATTAGAGATCAATTAAGATTTTTAATAAAGTTAGTGCACTTCAAAAATCCAAGTCTGACCAACTTGGTAGTGGACGTAGCAGTTTATCTGTGAACCACTTCAACTGAATTGTCAGCCTTTTCTTATATCCCTGCTAACTGACTTAACACTTAATAAGTTATTAAACTGATTAGTGTCGCCGCTAACAACACTTGCTTGCTTACTTGTTTAGTTAACTTGTGTTCGAATTTCCTCTCTATATTCAGTGATCATACCTCAAAACAAATTTCTTTTGAAAACTGTTGTGTCAGTCAACTGACCAACTCACTTCAGCTTAAGGAATTTCAAAAGTGTCAGCCAACTGACCATCTCTTCAGTTGACTGACAAGATCAAGTTTTCCGCTGCCAATTTTAGGATTTTCAAATCAACCACCAAAAGTTTTTAAAGGCTATTCACCCCCCCCTCTAGCCTTAACTGTTGCCATCTGGACTTACAATTGGTATCGAGCTGCTTTTTGAAAATTATTTTCCAAGCCTAATGCCTTGAAAGCTCGATCATGGCAACTCTAAAAGCTTTTCAATCAAACAATGTCACTCAAGTTCCCATTTTTGATGAAGATCACTTTGATATCTGGAAGGAAAGAATTACAAGATATATGAACAATATAGACAAACGGTTGATGGAATGTGTAAGAGGTGGTCCTATGCAACCAATGAAAATAAATACTAAAGTTGGTAAATCTTCTGCTGCAGATGATGATACTGTAAACCCTCTTGCTCCTGCTGAAGAAGAGTATGTTCTCAAACCTCAAGTAGAATGGACTGAGGAAGATAAGATTACCGATGGATCGATGCCTGAGCCGCATATCCTCCCGCAAGTGCGGTACTCGATGAAAACTACAAACAGTGATATATGATGTGGATCGCCAAGGAAATTTGGGATGCTCTTGTAGAATATGTAGAAGGAGATCGTAATACCAAGGACAACAAACTATACGATCGCATACAAGAATTTGATGCATTCAAGAAGGACCCAAAAGAATCCTTAAAAAATGCCTACGACATTTTCGAGGTAAGTCACATATGTTCTTCTCTTGGCAAAGTTTATAGTATGAAAGATTTAAATATGCTTTCTTAGCAGTTTAGGAAGTAGATGGCATGTAAAAGTGATCGCCATAAAGGAAGCTAGAGACTTGAACAAAACTCATATACGTAGTCTTGTTGCAAGTCTAAAAATTTATGAAAAGAAGTTCTCAAAACTCAAGAAATTGAGAAAAATTTCAAGGGAATATCTCTTCAAGAAGAAGAAGAAACATTAAAAACTTCTACATCTCGCCGATGATGACTTTGATGAAGATGAATTTGTCGCCTTTGCTAGACAATTTAGAAAATACAAATCTTTCAAAAAGAATTTTAAAAACCTTCAAAGAAATTTTCAAAAGTCTACTTCAAATTATCAAAAACCTTCTCCAAGCTTCCAAAACCATCTACTCCAACTTTCAAAAACCTTACTTCAAATCAAATGAAGACAAGGTTGAGAAAGAAAACTCGTTGTGCTTTAACTGCAGAAAGCCCGGTCACTTTGCTTCAAACCTGCCCTTTTACAAGAAATGAGTATTATAAAAGAGCTCCCGTAAATTTTGAAAAACAAAAAGGTTTGGCTGCGTAAGATCAAAATCTTGCAACTTGGATTGAAACAGATCAAGATGAATCGCCGATTTTGAGCAAGAAGCAAATTTATGTCTTGTAGCGTAATCGCCTATATATGATTCGTAAAATGAGCTTCCAAGTCCTAAATACTCAAAAATGCCCGATAATGAGTCAAGCTCACCTATTACAAACCCCAAACCGACAAAGGTCATCAAACCCGATCGCTTGTGGTTAAGAAAATAGGAAATGGATTTTATGGACAAGGAATAATAAGTCAAGAAAAGAAAGTCAAGTCGGCTTCTCCAAGGACCGCTAAAATAACTCATGATTCAAAAGGCAGAGGAGAAGATTATCGACTCAAGTGTTGATGATTTATTGAACAAATGCAAGAAATGTATTCCAAGTTTGAAACACTTAAAAGAATCCATTTTTCTTTATCTAGTGACTTTGAAAGAATTTCTCAAGAAAACCTGTGAGCTTAAGAAAATCAATGAACTTTACAAAGTTCAAAGAGTTGGAACTTAAAAGTCTCAATGAAAAATATGAAACTCAAGCAAAAATCTCGATGCCCAAATTGTCGACCTTGTAGAAAGAAATCTTCGATCGACCAATGTTGTTGATACTTATTCAAAGTCAAAAGTCAGAGAAACTATCATCGACAACAGTAAAGATCATGAAGACCAAGATGGTCTTGGATACTCAAAAAATGATGAAGGTTGTGAGATCGCATACCAAAAGGTGAACCTAAGATTCTCGAAAAGGACAAGGGATTAGTCTATAATGTTGTACCATTTACTTATCCTAAACAAGAATCAAGACAAGAGGAACATCAACAAAAAGGATAGGGTGAACAATGAAAGTTGTCGGCCTTTCCGTCACAAACCTCAAAATCGCCGCCTAACTCAAAATCGACAAATGTCAATAATACAAGTGTCGCCTAGTCGACAAAAGAGGAGGATTCGTAAGAAGGGCAACCGACAAGTTCAAGCCAATAAATTTTGTTGTCGCTAAGACCTCAAAGTCGAATCAAAAAGAATCAAAGAATTCACCTCAAATGACCGATAAACCCGGTTACCACAAGTGTAATATTTGTTCTAATGCTTGGTCATCGACACATGAATGTTTATATAGATTTAAACCTATTGAACGTAATCAAAAAGCCTAATTATAGGCAAGTCCGATGCCGAAGAAAACTAACCCTTTGGACCCAAAAAGTATAAAGGGTACCATGATTTAAATATTCATATTTCAGTATGCTTAATGGTCGATGAACATTCAACCGACGATGGATATTAGATGCTGGATGCTCCGCACATGACCGATCACCGAACTTCTCACTAACATTATTGCGCAAAAGGACCTCTCAGTAATCTTGGGGACAATTCAAAAGGAAAAACTATTGGCTATGGATCCATTATCGAGGATCTATAATAATTGAAAATGTCTCTCCGGTACAAGGTCCGAAACACAATCTTCTAAGTATCTCACAATTTCGTGATAAAGGTATGAGCCGCTCATTCTCCTCCACACATTGTTTCATCAAAAACGCCTCACAAATGAAATTTTGCTTATCGGGTACAAGAAAAAGGAATGTTTTTGCTATAGATTTACTTTCCTTAAATAGCAAGACTCAAATTTGTCTTGTAGCAAATAATATTTCCAAAAATTCATGGCTTTGGCACAAAAGGCTTTCACATTTAAACTTTAAGTATCTTTCAAAACTTTCAAAAGGAGATTTGGTAAAAGGATTGCCTTCCATAAATTGTCCTCCGACAAAAATGTGATGCTTGTATTTTGGGAAAAATAACAAAAGTCCCTTTTAAACCAAAACCATATCTTTCTACCAAAAGAACTCTTGAGCTTCTACACATGGATTTATTTGGTCCTCAGAACTACCGCAAGCTTAGGAGGAAGCAAGTATACATTAGTTGTTGTGGATGACTACTCTAGATATACTTGGGTTGAGATGATGCAATCCAAAGATGAGACTCAAAAAGAATCCTTCAAACTCAAAAAGAATATGAGATCATAAGTGTTAGATCTGACAATGGAACAGAGTTCAAAAATCTTGGGATGGACACATACTGTGATGATCATGGAATTGATCATAACTTTTCAAAGAGAAGAACTCCGCAAAGAAATGGTATAGCCGAAAGGAAGAACAGACTTTGATCGGCAGTAAAACAATGTTAGTCAAGCAAAATTGCCAAAATATTTTTAAGCGTAAGTCGTCAACACGCTTGTTTTACTCAAAATAGATCTCTTATAAACAAATTTCATGGTAAGACTCCTTATGAAATATGGAGAGGTAGAACACCAAATATTGCTTTTTTAAAATCTTTGGGTGTAAATGCTTCATTCATTACAATGGTGGAGACTACAGAGGTAAATTTGATGAAAAGTCGATGAAGGTATTTTCGTTGGTTATGCCAAGCATAGTAAAGCATATAGAGTTTATAATAGAAAAACTCAAGTAATTGTTGAATCTATGCATGTTAATTTTGATGAATCAAGTTTAATTGAGTATTTTGAGACTCCTGATGTTACTAACAATTTTGAAATATTTGAGACAGGAAACAGTACAGGTTCAATTCAAAATAATCCTCCATCTTCAACTCCTACTACAGAAACTCTAAACCTTCAAAATGAATCTAATCAGTCAGACACCCTTCAGCCAGCTGACAATTCTCATCCTATTACAATAGATCAGTCAGCTGACACACTTAGTCCTGAAGTCATTCAAATTAACCGACATACACCCCTCTTACCTTTGCAACCGAGCCTCTTCGATCTTCCAAGGGAAATTAGGGAAGCTAGACACCATCCAGCTTCAAATATCATTGAGACCCGCCGGGTCTAAGAACGTAAGTAGCTCCGTAAATGAAACTCTTGATTCTCATGCTTTTGTCTCTTCCATTGAACCCAAAAAGATTGATGAAGCCTGGAAGATCCCCTGGATCGAGGCCATGCAAGAAGAGCTAATCGCTTTGAAAGATGTAAGGTTTGGGAACTTGTGCTAGACCTACATCAACAAGTCATTGGAACAAAATGGGTGTTTAGAAACAAATTGGATGAAGAAGGAAATGTTACTAGGAATAAAGCAAGGTTGGTAGCCCAAGGTTATGCAGAGGAGCATCGACTATGACCAAACTTTTGCTCCTGTAGCTAGACTTGAAGCCATCAGATTATTTCTTGCCTATGCAACCTTCAAAGACTTCAAGGTATATCAAATGGACGTGAAAAGTGCATTCTTAAATGGAGACCTTCAAGAACAAGTATTTGTTGAACAACCTCCTGGATTCATTGACCTCAAAAAGAAGGACCATGTCTACAAATTAAGAAAAGCCCTTTATGGTCTTAAGCAAGCACCAAGAGCATGGTATGAAACTCTATCCAAATTCCTAATGGAGAAAGGTTTTCAAAGAGGTAAAATTGACACTACTCTTTTCTCTTTGAAGCACAAAGGTAATATTTTACTAGTCCAAATTTATGTTGATGATATTATTTTTGGATCTACTAATGAAATTTTGTGCAAAAGATTTGAGCATCTCATGAAAGGAAAATTTGAGATGAGTATGATGGGAGAACTAACATACTTCTTAGGTTTGCAAATCAAGCAAACTGAGGAAGGAATTTTCATTCATCAATCTAAATACACTAGAGAGCTGATCAAGAAATACAATCTTCAAGAAGCAATTCAAAGAAACACTCCAATGGGAGTTGAATGTCATTTAGTCACCGATGAAAAGGGTAAGCGGCTATCACAACTGAGTACAGAGGTATAGTTGGATCTCTTCTTTATTTAACAGCTAGTAGACCTGATATCATGTTTGCTGTATGTATATGTGCTCGTTTTCAAGCTAATCCTAAGGAATCTCATATGATTGCAGCCAAAAGAATTATTAGATATTTGATCGATACTGAAAAGTTTGGTATTTGGTATCCCAGAGACTCTTCATTTAATTTAACAGGATATTCAGATGCTGACCTTGCAGCCTGCAGAGTAAATAGAAAGAGCACCAGTGGAACATGTCAGTTCCTTGGAAACGTATAGTTTCATGGGCATGTAAGAAGCAAGTCAGCTTCCACTTCAACAACCGAAGTCGAATATATTGCCGCCGGAAGCCGTTGTTCTCGCATTCTTTGGATGAAACAAAGAAGCATCGGACTATGAAATGCCCATGGAACTTGTCCTATTTATCAGGATAATACTTCGCTATTTCGCCTCTAAAAATCCTCATGCATTCTAAAAACCAAGCACATATCATTTTTATCATGTGGAAAAAAAAATGTTCAGCTTAGAATATGTCCCTACCGAATTCCAATTAGCCGACATTTTTACAAAAGCCCAAAGGAAGTCGATGATTTGAGTTCTTAAGAGGAGAATTAGGAATGCTTGTAATGTCATAGATC
>CM028384.1:44096217-44193837 GCA_013146195.2 Codonopsis lanceolata | reverse complement strand
TATGGAGAGGTAGAACACCCTTTTTAAAATAAATTTCATTCATTACAATGGTGACTACAGAGGTAAATTTGATGAAAAAGCTGATGAAGGTATTTTCGTTGGTTATGCCAAGCATAGTAAAGCATATAGAGTTTATAATAGAAAAACTCAAGTAATTGTTGAATCTATGCATGTTAATTTTGATGAATCAAGTTTAATTGAGTATTTTGAGACTCCTGATGTTACTAACAATTTTGAAATATTTGAGACAGGAAACAGTACAGGTTCAATTCAAAATAATCCTCCATCTTCAACTCCTACTACAGAAACTCTAAACCTTCAAAATGAATCTAATCAGTCAGACACCCTTCAGCCAGCTGACAATTCTCATCCTATTACAATAGATCACCACCGACACACTTAGTCCTCGAAGTCATTCACTAACCGACATACACCCCTCTTTACCTTTGCAACCGAGCCTCTTGATCTTCCAAGGAAATTAGAAGCTAGACACCATCCAGCTTCAAATATCATCGAGACCCTTTTGCCGGTCTAAGAACCGTAAGTAGCTCCGTAAATGAAACTCTTGATTCTCATGCTTGTCTCTTCCATCAACCCAAAAAGATTGATGAAGCCTCGAAGATCCCTCAAGGATTGAGGCCATGCAAGAAGAGCTAAATCAGTTTGAAAGATGTAAGGTTTGGGAACTTGTGCCTAGACCTACAGATCAACAAGTCATTGGAACAAAATGGGTGTTTAGAAACAAATTGGATGAAGAAGGAAATGTTACTAGGAATAAAGCAAGGTTGGTAGCCCAAGGTTATAGACAGGAGGAGGGCATTGACTATGACCAAACTTTTGCTCCTGTAGCTAGACTTGAAGCCATCAGATTATTTCTTGCCTATGCAACCTTCAAAGACTTCAAGGTATATCAAATGGACGTGAAAAGTGCATTCTTAAATGGAGACCTTCAAGAACAAGTATTTGTTGAACAACCTCCTGGATTCATTGACCTCAAAAAGAAGGACCATGTCTACAAATTAAGAAAAGCCCTTTATGGTCTTAAGCAAGCACCAAGAGCATGGTATGAAACTCTATCCAAATTCCTAATGGAGAAAGGTTTTCAAAGAGGTAAAATTGACACTACTCTTTTCTCTTTGAAGCACAAAGGTAATATTTTACTAGTCCAAATTTATGTTGATGATATTATTTTTGGATCTACTAATGAAATTTTGTGCAAAAGATTTGAGCATCTCATGAAAGGAAAATTTGAGATGAGTATGATGGGAGAACTAACATACTTCTTAGGTTTGCAAATCAAGCAAACTGAGGAAGGAATTTTCATTCATCAATCTAAATACACTAGAGAGCTGATCAAGAAATACAATCTTCAAGAAGCAATTCAAAGAAACACTCCAATGGGAGTTGAATGTCATTTAGTCACTGATGAAAAGGGTAAGTCGGTTAATACAACTGAGTACAGAGGTATAGTTGGATCTCTTCTTTATTTAACAGCTAGTAGACCTGATATCATGTTTGCTGTATGTATATGTGCTCGTTTTCAAGCTAATCCTAAGGAATCTCATATGATTGCAGCCAAAAGAATTATTAGATATTTGATCGATACTGAAAAGTTTGGTATTTGGTATCCCAGAGACTCTTCATTTAATTTAACAGGATATTCAGATGCTGACCTTGCAGCCTGCAGAGTAAATAGAAAGAGCACCAGTGGAACATGTCAGTTCCTTGGAAACAGACTAGTTTCATGGGCATGTAAGAAGCAAGCTTCAGTTTCCACTTCAACAACTGAAGCTGAATATATTGCTGCTGGAAGCTGTTGTTCTCAGATTCTTTGGATGAAACAACATCGGACTATGAAATGCCCATGGAACTTGTCCTATTTATTGTGATAATACTCGCTATTTCGCCTCTAAAAATCCTGTCATGCATTCTAAAACCAAGCACATAGACATCAGATATCATTTTTTGAAAGATCATGTGGAGAAAGGAAATGTTCAGTTAGAATATGTCCCTACTGAATTCCAATTAGCTGACATTTTTACAAAAGCCCTGAAAGCTGACAGATTTGAGTTCTTAAGAGGAGAATTAGGAATGCTTGTAATGTCATAGATCAATACATTTGGCTTGACTAACGATGTGGTATTCTTCGCTTTTGTTTTGTGCCGACAACTTTATATCAAGAAGCAAATGGTCACCAAGTTAAGGAAATAGTTGTCACCAAGAGTCGACACATGAAGCTACGGTACAACAAAGCCTCTCAGCTGACACCCGTCAGCTGACAAAACTTATCTTCATTCCTTGATTAAATTTGTCAGCCAGAAGCTGACAAACACTCATAGCTGACATATAATGTAGTGATTAACAGTCACTGTTCAGGTAGCCTCTAAACCCTAAGTCAAAGCTGATCGTATCTCAGCTAAGACTTAATCTCAAAAGTATTTAAAATGCCTTATTTATTTCCCGCCATTTATTTTCCTTGGAACTCGCAAAGCTTTCTTGAAAAGCCAAAATGACCTTTCCACTAACCCACCAACTCTGGCGGTTGAAATGACGTGGTTTCACAAAAACGGCTCATCATTGTGATAATGACTATCTGTCATAAATTTCCATTTTTATCACAAAACCAAAATTTCGTGTACTTTATCACTACACTACATATCTTCGCTTTTAAAACCCACTATAAGCATCCGTACGTATCTTATACCCTTTAAAAACCCACTCACTGTCTCACTTTTCTATTACCTCTCTCTCTAAAAAGTCTTCTGCTACTTTCTCTCTCTCTCTAAAATCCTTCTTCTTCTTCCTCAAAGCCCTAAAAGCTAAAGTATATCGGCTGGAAACTCCATTGATACTCGTAAAAACACTCTGAACAGAGTGTGGTATCACCGGAGAACACAACGCCACGTACTTGATCTACCGAAAATCTTCTTACCCTATTTTGTCTCTACACACTTTCTGCATTTTTACTTCTTTCAAAATCCCTCTTCTTTCTTTTGTTTTTAACAAGTTCTTAACTTGTCTGTTTGTTTCAGAAATGGCCTTGAACACGCCCATCGGATGTCTTCTTGATGTTGTCTCTCCGAATGAAGAACCTCTAGTGGCTCGAAGTTGATACATCTGCTGCCTAATGGGTTAATGCCTCTTCTATCATTCACCATCCGAAACTACAGCTGTCAACTGACTGAGGAATTCTTTATGGGAATGGAGGAAAACCCAGCTGATCCTTTTTCTCTCATAGGCCATATCAGAGGAATTCGAGTTGTGTTCGACTCAGAGACCATTGCCGCTGCCTTCCCCGGCCTCTATGATGATGTTCTACGACCTACACTGCTCTCGATGTAACCCAGAAGGGCCGGATTACCATGAGAGGTGAGGTCCCAAAGTGGAACTTGCATATGACGTGCACAAGCACCGCTTTGGCCCTCTTCACTATGCTCTAGCCACTATAATCGACAAGTGCCTGATAATAAAGTCCGGAGGTCATGACAAAATTACAGAGGCTCAATTGTTCCTTATGGAAGGCATTGTGGAAAATTGCGAATGAATTGGGAGCCATTCTCGGGTCGAATGTGAAGGTGAACATTGCTAAGTATAAGGACAACATGGAAGCCGGAACCCTCGACCGACTCACCACTGACATCAACCAATTCCTTCGATCCATACCAAATTCTTTCAAAGACATATTTGTCAAGATTGTGATCTTGAACTACCAAGATCAAGAAATATGTTGTCAGCCGACATACGAAGAGCTAGTATTTCTAGCAGTGTTTTGGTCAAGAGCCTCGAAGCCTCGCCTAGCAGAGACCAAGAAGAACAAGGACTCAAGCCCTCACCGTCAGTCATCTAGTCACCACCGATGATGGTCGAAGAGTCGAGGTTGCTCACCAAGTGTTCAAATTAACACGAGTCCAGCCACCAAGGGGTCAGTCAGGTGGTCAGCTAAGAATTGGTCACAAATTGGTCACCACCGATATGCCGTGTCGAAGGTTGCTGAGAGAAGGCAACCAAGGAGGAGGAGATCGACACCGGCAAATGATATCGCAAAGAGAGAAGGAATCCCGAGCAAATCCGTGTACCTTTGTCCCTACTTTCTACTACACCGCCGATCCTCGCCTCCCATCTCTCCCCCTTCTGATCCAAAATCACCAAACACTGCTCCAATCAAATTTTTCCCTCCTATTAGAAATCCTACCTTTCACCCTAGGCACTCCTACCATCGTGCAAACTCGCTCCCATTCCTCCAAACCGGTCTTTCCCATTGATCATCTACCTTATTTTGTTCAGTTTCTCCTCTCTTTTCATGAGGAGAAGAAAGCTGACAAGCCCCCTGTCAATCCTGTAAAATACATAGACCATAACCTGAAAAGGAGACCATATGTCTTGTATCCTGCCACTCCAAACCTTAGTCAAGAAGACTTGGTAGCAAACTACGGGAAATACTTTGACCCTCTTCCTCTCGCTTGGGAATGCATTCTATCTCTAATGATAGATTTGTTCAAGATGAGTTAGTTTATTTGGCCTGGACCATTTACAGTAAGGTCCACAATCTTCCAGCTCTCCCTTCAAATGATCCTTTCCTCGTTGGCAGACCTGCATTGCCTGAGGACGAAGAACTTAACCAAGACTGGGAACAACCCTCTGTTGAGCCTGATAAGTTAGCTAGGATCCAGAGAGCAGCCAATAAGTATGTTCAAGATGCAGTGAATACTGCTAATTTAGCCTATATTGAGTTACACTGCATCGGATGGCCTCCATGCCAGAGGAGCTTCCATGGACACAGCCTTTCCCCTCGATGCTATGTCTAGCCACCAAATTCCTTTTAATTATCGAGTCAATTCCCACTATTTCTTACATCACCCCTCACTGCTCCATTTGTCAGTGTCACCACCACCATACCTCGCTTTCACCTCAAGAAATTGTCAAGCTTCCACTTCCACTCGCAACCCATCTCTCTTCCATCCTTCACCCACCACCGATGCCTCATCTTCCATTCCAACCACATCGCTGCTCTCCCCACTTTACCAATATCACCCCAACTCGCCACCTTAGCCTCTTTCCTCAATTCCAGTGTCCCCTCACTCATTTATTCAAACCATGTCACCACCCCGCCTTCCATCTCACCAAGATCGCCACTCCTACTCTTGTTCAATCTCTGTCACCATGCCTCCACCTGCACCACCTCGTCGCCCACTCCCTTTCTCGCCTCCCGAACTCTAGCCATTCCTCCATCAAGCCCCTCATGTCACTATATCATCCATTCCTCCTTTGATCGCCGCTATTCCTCGCCTCTTCCCATCAGGTCGCTTGCACCCGAGGTTTCACTGCTATTCTTATATCCTCACCGACACTCGCAATGCTTCTTCCTCTTCCCCCAACCGACCTTCCTACTCACCCAAACCAAGCTCTCCACCGCTTATTCTCGCCTCGACCTATCTCTTCACACATCCCACACCCTCTCGCCACCCAGCTGTTTTCAAACCCATCGCCCCGAACCTTTCCAAGTAGATGATCATGGTTCCTCTCCCCGACAATTCTTCTCGACTGCACCGCAATGGACTCATCTTCGACTCTTCTAAATCCATTTCGAGGACGAGTCTCTTCTCTCCCCTCTCGCTAGCCAAGAGGAAAGCCTCGACTTCAACGCAAAATAATTTCAAAAGCTTTGCTACATCCCACCGGCACTAAAATAGTCTTTCCCGAAGACATGCCTACCCCTTCACCCGAACCTCGAGCCTCGAAGCCCAAATCCCACCTTACCCCATGGATGTTTTTTTCCCCGACCTCGAGGATGCCGATATTCATACCCATCGCTTATTCTCCGATGCCCCTCACCAACCACCCGCTTCAGCCTCTACCTCTTCTCGTTCCATGTCTCGCTGCCTAGGCTCGACCTTCTCTATGCTCATCACTTGCATATGAAGTCACCACTGTCATACACATCGCCTTGCTACCATTCAACAACAAGTTGCTTCTTCCGCCTCCCAAACCTCACCCAGACATTACTACCGAGGCGCAGCCGCCATCGCCGCCGGTGCCTCAAGCTCATATGGATGATCATGACTCTCTTGCTCTATCAACAAGAATGGTCAAATCGTGCTTTTAATGTCAAGTCGCTATGCTTCAAACCATTCAGAGGAGAAGAAGCGTAAAGCAAGAGTCGATGCATGTATCAAAACCGATTCTCGTAGAACGATCAAGTTAATGCCCGACGCCTGCTGACTCGGCCGATATCGCAAGAACATGGTGAAGTCAAAAGAAGCGTGTCGACAAAAGAAAGAAGTCGATGCTCAAGTTGAGCCACAAGCACCTCAAACAGTCAAGGGGAAAGAATTCAAGAAGCCAAGGAGAACAAGTTGCGCCAGGTTAAGCCGCAGCCCACCGAGAATGAAGTCAAGTTGGTCCATCGCAAGCCCAAAACAACCAAGGATCCACATCGCCTATGGAACATTTCATCTCTTTACTTTGAACAAACTCCGTTAAACTCTCGCTTTAGTTGTACCTTACATTGGGCATTACTCTTATGATATCGCATTACATTGTGGTACTAACCAATTTTGCAGAACTTTAAAATTTTGGCTTTCTGCTTTCATGAATGGTTTTAAGCAAATAGGAGGAGATTGTTGAATCTTTAAATTTAAAGGATTTGCTTAAAAACATTTCACTTGATTGTCACCAGACAAGCAACTTAAATTTGGTCACCGTTATTATTTTGTCACCAATCTTCTCACCGATCAATACGTTGCTGCTATGAAATGAGTTTATCTTTTCCTTATTTGTTTAAACATACTCTAGTACTAACTCTTTCCTACTTTGTGTTGTGATAGATGTCCCGCCATATAATATCTCCCAAGATTCCTTTACGATCTTACATCCGTGATAACACATTTTCAAAATTCAAATGTGTTCCTAACGGTTGCTCACTGCACTATCTATATATACCCATTGAAGCATTGGTGAAGAGAATGAATCAAGAATTTTTCAAGTCAAGAAACTTTCCACTCACAAACTCTCGCCTTCGCCTTCTAAAAACTTTAGCTAGATACCGTTATTGAAAATTTCTTTCTAGTTATTGTTTAGGCAAAACACCGAGTACTTCAGCTCAAATTATTTCAACTCAAGAATTTTGTCTCACGAGTTTGATTGTTTCTCAATCATTCTCCCAAACACCGGTCTTTTGTTGTACACCGATCCATTAGAGATCAATTAAGATTTTTAATAAAAGTTAGTGCACTTCAAAAATCCAAGTCCGACCAACTTGGTAGTGGACGAGCAGCTTATCTCGGAGGAACCACTTCAACTAAATTGTCAGCCATTTCTTATATCCCTGCTAACTGACTTAACACTTAATAAGTTATTAAACTGATTAAGTGTCAGCCAGTTAACAACACCTGTTTGCTTACTTGTTTAGTTAACTTGTGTTCGAATTTCTCTCTATATTCAAGGATCATACCTCAAAACAAATTTCTTTTGAAAACTGTTATGTCACCAACCGACCAACTCACTTCAAATTAAGGAATTTCAAAAGTGTCGCCTAACCGACCATCTCTTCGCTTGATCGACAAGATCAAGTTTTCCGCCGCCAATATCTTAGGATTTTCAAATCAACCACCAAAAGTTTTTAAAGGCTATTCACCCCCCCTCTAGCCTTAACTGTTGCCATCTGGACTTACACTTATTATATTAATTGTAAGGGATGACTTGTAATAGAGAAATAAAAAATAGGGAGTTAAAAATGGATAACTACTCACACATGTGAAAGTGAGGGTGAATCTCAACCATTAATTTTTTTAAAGATAATTTAATCTCAACCTCTGAATAGCTCTAATCAATCACTTAGTTGTTTTATAATATAACATCTAAATGCCCCTAAGGGGGTGGCCCAGTGGTAGACATGGGGTTTCACAAAGTGTGAGGTCTCAGGTTCGATCCCTTTCCATGTCCCCCTTAGGAGGAAAAAAAACATCTAAATAGAATGTGTGATTTAAAAAAAAATGTTACAATTGAGGGGTACATTACTTCAAGTGGTAGTTGAGGGGCGCTATTCGAACTCTATTCATAGTGGAAGAGGGTTATTTGTAAGGAGTTATATGTAACTGACCTATAAACGTTTGATTTTGCAGCGGAATCAACCCTCATGGCCAGATAGTCTCAGTCAATCAATTGAGTTTTATTGTGAGATTATATTAATGTAAAGTTGATGTTTTGTAAGGGGTAATGATTTAGAAGATTAATCTCAGGGTGTGACTGCTCATAATATTAATTGTAGGGGGTGACTTTGTGACAGGGTGAGAGAAAATAGAGAGTTAAAAGTTGATAATTACTCTCGCACATGTGAGAATGTGAGAGTGAATCTCAACTATTAAATTTTTAAAAATAATTTAATCTCAACCTCTAAATAGTTTTAGTCAATCACACATGCGCGAGAATGAACTCTATTGTAATATAAATAATAGATGTATCTTTCAAAAGTGTTAAACTAAAATAATTTTACTATTATTATTATTATTATTATTATTATTATTATTATTATTATTATTATTATTATTATTATTATTATTATTATTATTATTATTTTATTATTATTGTTATTATTATTATTATTGTTATTATTATTATTATTATTATTATTATTATTATTATTATTATTATTATTATTATTATTATTATTATTATTATTATTATTATTATTATTATTATTATTATAGTAAATATATCTAATATTGGTTAGAAGACTTTCATTATTATTAACAATAGAAAATAATGTTGGTTTTATATTCCAACATTTTAATCATAATGCCTAAAAATTTAAAAAGTATACTATTATTATTACCAAAAGATGAAATATATGTCACATTTAAAAATTATAATAGTATTATACTATTCCGCATGGGCTCTATTACTAATATATGATTAATGCTAGAGCTATTTAACGAGTACTTTATTTTATATACCAAATGTTGGTAATTGGGCTTGCGGCCCGATTATTTAGTCCCGCACACATGAAAAATATATTTATATTATTTATTGGTTAATTAGTATCCTAATCCAAGTGGGTTTAGGATTGACTTAACATACAAGAAATAGGTTTCTTGTAATAATATAAATAGGGCAACAAAAGGGATAAAACTCTAATCACATTAATTGGAGAACACGTCTCCCTAGAAGTGCCGCCCTCTTCCTTTCTCCAATTCTATCTCATCAAAATACTCCCTCTAGCCTAACCATCAAGAGGCTTGGATTTGCGGTGTGAACCAGTATTGATATCCGTGCCCTGTGATATCAATCCGACGAGAGAGATTTGCAGGTTTGTAGATATTGGTATACGAAGATCGTAGCTCAAGCGAAATTCTTTCGCTACGGACAAGGTTCCAGTTCGCACAAGGTAATTCGTGATTACTGTTTTGATAACGAACTTGTATGATATATGTTTAGATATATCTTTCACCAAATAATATTACATATTATATATAATATTATTTGATATCGTATGTGCTTCACTTTAAATTAACTGTGAAGTCAACTGAATAACACACTTTATTGTGCATATAGAAATTTAGCACCCATGACTCTAGTATTATTCAAATATATATTCGGATTAAACGAACAACATGCCAACATCCATCATGCCGGAAATGTAATGCTTCCGAGTTGCAGCTCATCCTCGTCAGTTTAATTTCCGTTGACAATCATAAGTAACGAAGGCAATTGGGTGGGTTGGGTCAGGTATGAATTGGGTTGAAACAGATAATGGGTCGAAACGGGTCGTAACTTGTTATAACCCAAAATTAAACGAATTGAAAAGGGTTGAATCGCAATAGGTCACGGGTCAAAATGGTTCGCTCCGTTTCAACCCGTATTTTCCATAAAAACCCTATATTTATATAACAAAAAAATAACAGACCGGAATGACTAACGGGTTCGACCCGTTTTAACCTGACCCAAAGCTACCCGTAATGTTTTGAGTTTAAATGGGTAACATGTTTCGACTCAAAAAATAACGGGTCGGATTGAATCGAGTAATTTTTGAGTCAGATTGAATGGGTTAACGGGTTTTGAGTTGTAATTGTCAGACCTACATGGGCGGATCCAAAAGCACGGTGGCCTGGTGGGTAGCACTGAAGCCCACGTCAGATTCTGTTCAAAAAAAAAAAAATTTGGAGACATTGTTTTTTCCAAACATTTTTTTTGCTATAGTCTCCCATTTTTTTATTGTTTCTAAAATGCCTATATCATCTTTTTCTACAACTCCGCCAACACTTTCGAGTTTAAAAATCACAATTCTTAAGCAACGAAACGGAGAATAATATACTTAATATTTGCATTTTAAGTTTGTAGGAATTATTTTTAGATCTTTATATTATGTACATGGTTTAAACTTTTAGTCGCAAAATGTAGACATCTAATTTAAATGTTTAGCTGTTATCTTTAAAAAAATGCATTTAATGTATGTAATTGATAAGATTCATTAAATCACTAACTATAAATAACTTCTTTTTTCGATAAATAAAAATTATTTTTACAGTTACTACAGACTACAGTTAACAATTTTATTTTAAAACCAAGCCTACGCTGTTTCGAAATCTTGAATCCGCATCTGTGCCAATGGTTTCTTTTCTAAATTGTTGTGCGTGTGTGTGTATTTTTTTTATTTTTGGTTTTATGTGTATTTTAGAAAAATTGCGGGCTGGTCCACTTTTAGAAATTTCTAATCGCTTAAATATCTTTTTTCAACAATAAAAAGTCACTTTTTGTGACAAAATGACTATGTTATCATTAATGAAACGTAGGCACGCTACGCATGTCATTATTTTTGCAATGTGGTTCATCAATTTTATTGTATTATATTTTTGCATCGCAGTTCAATAGTTTAATCGCACCGCGATTCATTAATTTTATTGCATTAATTTTTGTACCGTGGTTCAATAGTTTAATTGTGTATTCTAATTGTACCGCGATTCATCAATTTTATTGCATTATTTTTTGCACCGCGATTCAAAATCGTAATGAAACAAACAATATCCTCAGTCTTCTTCCTTCTCCTCCACCGTAAACCTTCTTATTCTCCCCCTCCTTCGACTTCGTCCTTACTATGAAAATCTTCTAACCCAACATATTTTCATTAAAGTTTCGTAGATAATAATTCAGAAAACTCGTTTACTATTTGTGTTTTGTTGCATAACAATAGTGATTTTCGAATCCAAAGTGTATTGCCAGAGCTATTGAAGGAGACGATAATATTTTCGGAATAATATTTCAAAAAATGATCTTTTACGGTTGAAAAAAAAAACAATAAACTTTTGAGGTTAAAATTTTTGAAAAAAAAGACTGATCAGAATTTTACCAATGTATTTTCAGGTCAACGGCCCAAACTGACTTTGAGGAACGTATTAAAGACGAGACCTACATAATTAAGGGTTTGACATTAAGAAAATCAACCATACTTTCTTCATTTTTAAAAATTAAGATATAAAAGTGTCATTTTATTAATAATAGACTATTAAAAAAACCATTTTCCTAAAAAATTGACTTTTAAATAATAACTTTTTACCCAAAACGGATAGAGTATATAATTATGTCTAGCCGCTCCATGTTCTATCTTAAAACCATTTAAGAGTTTTTTTAAGATAAGTCAAACTTATAATAGTGCCATTAGCAATAAAATGAAGAAGTGATTGATGCATCATCCACAATGTTAAATCTTCTTATATATATTTTTTAGATGAGTCTCACTGTCAGTGTGTCACTTACATATTTTTCTGTTCTTATTTTATTTAAGAGATAATTGCAAAAAAAAACCTGACCTATTTTGTGTTTTGCAAAATTAACCTCGTGTTTTGATTTTCACCAAATTGAACCTCCACCTATTTTTTTTTTGCAATTCAAACCTTCCGTTAAAGTGGAGTTAATTTTTTAACGTGATGATGAGTTGGCTGCCCAGTTGGCAGCTGACGTGGACAATACACCTTCCAACTGATATTTCCCGCGTTTTTTCATTGCAAATTAAACCATGTACATTTGTTTGTATTGCAAAAACAACCTTGGTCAAACCGTAGTTTATTTCCCGCCGTTTTTTGATTGCAAATTAAACCATGTACATTTGTTTGTATTGCAAAACCAACCTTGGTCAAACCGTAGTTTATTTCCCGCCATTTTGATTGCAAAATAAACCTTAAACATTTATTTGTATTTGCAAGATGAACCTTGGTCAAATTACTTGTTAATCTTGCAAAAACAAACAAACAAATCTATTCTTGGCTTCATATAAAGCGCCCCCCCCCCCTCTAAAAGCTTAAGTTTTTTGATGAACCGGCAACTTGACATGGTTTTAGAGCTCTAATTTGGCAATCTGTTTAGAACCATCACCACCATTCCCCCTCCCCACCCTCTTCCCACCAAAAAACTAAACCTTGCAACTTGAATTCTTATTTGTGCTTTGCGTACATACAATGAAGCAGTGAATCGATCGCTATCAAGAACACTAGCATCTAATATGTTAGAAATATCAAGTAGGTAGCTCCACATAAAATTTGATCTTTTTACAGATTATGCTATAACACGCCAAGTAAACAAGGGTTTTGTGGTTTCGACCGAAACCACCAACCACTACAAGAACCGGTCACCATACCACCTCTAACGATCATACATATGCAAACACAGGTGGAATTTTTCATGAAGGCGATCAAGAAGCGGCTCAATAGCAACTTCCATTTTAGCACAAGAAGCATAAAAGCTCTATTCGAACACAATCCTAGGCGTTAAATGTGAAGAGCAACTTAATTTACATGAGATGAGTTACTAACTTGCTCCATTTACTATGACAAGTCGACAAGGACACTTTGCATATACATCAAATTTACTATAAATGCTTCAATCAACAATGGCCTCTAACATAACAAGACAAACTTCATTAGATGACCAAACTAACAAGGCAGGCGTTGAAACAACATTAAAGCCTTTACGAAGCGACTTCTTAAGTTGTAACTTAGATTGCTCAAATTTAAAGGAAAAAATGAATTAAAATTAAAAAAGAACGTGAAACAAAGAGAATTTGGGACCTACATCGTCTTACCTCCCTCTCATTGCACATTGGAATAGTATCAACACCATTGGATAATCCTCCATGATAAAACTTTCCTCGTCCACCGGATATTCCATTTCGCAACGAGCTTCAACCTCCGAGACTTGATCCAAAAGCAACCAAGCACCAAAATTATTCGATCCACCGACAGTACTAAGAACGAACAATGCACACATTTGTCAAACTCTGCAACGGCGGAGCCAAGTAACTTGCCCTAATCTCAAGCCAATGCGCATAAACATACTCCACCAAATCCACAACCTCCGCGGCCGACTCCACCGTCGGTGGACTAAAATGCCATCCTTTAAAGTACGCAACAAGCTCAATCACTAGCAAAAACACTACTACAGCGAGAAAAACCTTAATCAACCGATAAAACCGCATTTCGCATCGAGACGACGATGAATCGAGCGCGTAAATCGTCGGTTGTGATTCGACGATTAGCGGTCTGAGTAACGAAACGAAGCCATTGGTTAAGTAGGCGAAGGAATTAGCGATTTCTTGGAATTTCAACAGCCCAAGATAGGCTGCTGCGTGTTCGCTCTTATCGACCGTCCGATCGGAAGTCGGACTCGGATCTCGACGTCTAACCGCTTAGGGTTTTCAATTTCTCCAAGAAGAGTTCGCTTTGATTCTCGCTTGCTTGTTCCACCATTTCGAAATTCATAGTTTGGTGAGCGAGACATATAGATATGTTGGATATGTAGTATATGCTCTACTGATCTCCCTCATTTATCTCTCTCTCTCTTTACGTGTGTTTTTCTCAGTGTGCCATGGCGGACTCTGTGCGAGTGTGTGATCCAAAGAAGAGCGGGGAAAGCGGGAGTGGAAACAAATGTTTGACCAAGTAATTTGACAAACAAATAAACTACGGTTTGACCAAGGTTCATCTTGCAAAAACAAACAAATGTACAGGGTTTAATTTGCAATCAAAATGGCGGGAAATAAACTACGGTTTGACCAAGGTTGTTTTTGCAATACAAACAAATGTACATGGTTTAATTTGCAATGAAAAAAAGCGGGAAAAATCAGTTGGAAGGTGTAGTGTCCACGTCAGCTGCCAACTGGGCAGCCAACTCATCATCATGTTAAAAAAATTAACTCCACTTTAACGGAAGGTTTGAATTGCAAAAAAAAAAAAATAGGTGGAGGTTCAATTTGATGAAAATCAAAACACGAGGTTAATTTTGCAAAACACAAAATAGGTCAGGTTTTTTTTTGCAATTATCTATTTATTTAAGAATAAATCTTCTTATTCATAATCTTCTTACACATCTTGTTAGCTGGATCTCACTGTCAGCTCGTTAACTTTACACTTCAATCTTATTTTTATATTTCTCAAACAAATAAATTTATTAAATTTTATTTATATATTTCATATTTAAATATTTCGTATAAATTAATTAAAGTAAATAATTTATAATTTAATTAATAAATTATCTATATGGAAGAAGGAAAAAAATATATATAAAAGGACTTTAAAAATATAAAAAATTACACAAATGGTCAAGTTTGTAAAAAAAAAAAAAAAGGCAATTAAACAACCCCCCCCCCAATGGTCAAGCAACAACGGTTGGATTTTTTTTATAAATGAATTTAAGATCGAAAGCAGACGTTGGGACCCACCTCTGGCAGCCTTCCACGCCAATGTATCGCGCGTGTGGTGTACGCGCTTTAAGCAAGCGGTGCACCACATCGCTGCTTCCTCGAGCCCATTCTTCTTCCCTTCTTTTTTTCTTCTTCCTTTGGAAGATCCATCCCCCTTTTTTCTAACAGCCATTATTGGAAGAATGGTCACCATTGCAAAACACTCTATTCCTAATAGGAAGAGAGCATTGGGATGCTCTCAGATGCCATGCTAGAACATTACAGTAAACCAAAATAATTAATTATATTAATCTATATATCTTCTGACATAAAATTGAACGCATGATAAACATATCGTTTTACTTGTCCCAATGTTGGTGGCACCATGAAGTCTAACTCAATATATTTCCTGGTCGTGAAATATAGGATGGATCTATCTAAGATTTGGAGGAATTTAAGTGAGTAGAGGTGGCAAAGGGCTAGGGGCGGGCTGGTATGGATAGGGCCCACATAGACGACATGCTTAAATGGATGGGTAAAAAAGTATTCATTTATTAATATGGACATAAATGATTGGGTATAAATCAGTATGGGCGCATGTTTACATATTAATATAAAATTATCAAATAAAAACAAATTTCAAAAATTATTTCCAAAAAAAGAGAACATGTATTACTAATTATTTCAAAAACGATTATATAAAAAAGAAAAAAAATGATTTTTTTATTGTGTCACCCAAAATTGGGTAACATTTTAGGTGACGCTAACACCCAAAAAAAATATTGTAATTTATTTAAATATTTTTAAGCTACTTTTTTAAAAAAAAAAATCATCTTTATTTTGGTCTACTTGTTCAACTCAATTTTTGTGGGGAAAGAAAAGAAAAACTTATAAAGCCAGGGGCTTTCTGGGTGGTGGCTGCATTGTGCAGATGGGTTTTGGGTTTAGGGTGGGGGAGGGTTGTGGAATTAACAAAGACCCGTTTCGTCCTTGTGCCGAAGCCTCTCTGATCTCTCCAAAGTACAGGTGCGACTGCGAGAGACGTCATAGCATGACAGTGTGTGAGGTACGTAATACAATTTTAGGTGAATGATTAATTTGGTGTCCATGTAAGTTTATATAGTTCCTTCACAATTAACGATCTCAAATGAACATATTTATTTGTATTTACTTAAAAATTTAAGTGTGTTTATATTTATCTGTTGTGTATAATAAAAAACTTTACAAACAATTAATAGAGTAATTCAAAATCAATCAAAAAAGAATAGAGAGAGATTGGGGCTAACGGATTATCAAAATTTTATTATGTCAACACTTGAACACGTTTTAGAGTTACAATTATATATAGAGATGCAGTACCAAATTCTAAACTTTTAAACATGTAAAACTCAAAATCAGATCTGCCGCAGTGTCGCACAGATGCGGCCGCATCACTCCAAGTGATGTGACTATATTGCCATCGATGCGGCTGTATTGCCATCCTGAATGCGTCCGCATGCGCGATACTCAGAGCCAGTCTTGAACTTTTAGGGGTTTAGAGCGAAAAGAAAAATAAGGAATCCTTAAAAAAAATATAAGCATAAGAATTTTAGATGATCAATATATTTGATTTTTCATCATTTGAAGTATTGAGAATAGATAATACCCAAACATATAAGAAAATAATTATCAAATAATTAAAACTGTTATTCTTCATTAATTGTTATTTTTTATGACACAGATAAAAAATTGATGGTCAACTAACTTTTTTTATAAGTAAATTTAGTGAACGCAAAATAAAATTAAGATTGAATAACTCTACTGAAACCAAATACAAAATCTTTATCTTTATATAGTAACTCTATTTATTAGATTCTAGAGTAATTAAAACATATATAAGTAGATTTGAAGATGGTAATAAATAAAAAAAATATTAACCACAACCATTATACTTAGAATACAAGTGGGGGATAAAGATAAAATATTATGAAAATTATAAGCATATTATTTAAAAGTTGATTATTTACGTAAAATATCTCAAAATAATATAAGTGCTTATTTAACTAAATCGGGGGAGTATATCATATAATATGCATATAAAATAATAATAATAATAATTTACCGTAGATGCAAAATAAAAAAAAGAAAAAATGGGGGAAAGGGGCTCGAACTTTGGATTTCGGCTTCATTCACAACTTACACAAATATCCAATCTATTCAACCAAAAGATAATTTGTTCATCAATGTTACATTATTTATAATATATCCAAATAAAACTAACCTACATATATAAAATTGGGTTCTTTTATATTGGGGGTCCTATTTAGTCGATTACTCTAAACTCCCCCAAAACCGAACCTGGCGATACTGAGAGCACCTCTGAATTTCTTCCTCGAGCTGCGGTCGCATGTCCTGCCTGTGATGCGCCCGCATTCCGCCAAAAGCCCAATAGTCCGTACAGGGCCGACCTAAGAGCCCTTGGGCGAAAAGGAAAAGTGAGACCCATTTAGAAAAATAAAAATAAAGTCTAGCTCAGTTTTTTTTTTTTTTTTTTCACTTTTCAGCTTTCAAAGTAATGAAAAAAGTATAAAATCAACAAACGTACAAGAGTAAATAATCAAATAATTATTAAAAATATTAGATCTTTTTACATTTTGAGAAGCAAAATCATCAATAAGGTCGTCAAAATTAACTTTTGAAATCTTTTTTAAACAAACAGTCTTTGTATCATGACAAGTGGTCAACCAAAATCTAAAAAAATAAAGACAAAAATTATGATTATCACGTATCATGTAGTGGATGAAAATTTTAGAAAAGGAGGAAGCATTAATCATCGAATACTATATGTGAACGAGCCACCTTACGTCAATAATCATCTAAATTCTAGAATATCCTTTCCAAAAACTACTTTAAATACTTGAATCCAGTCGAACGCACACTGGAAAAGATGAATGAATTGGAATTCTCTTGGATGAAAAAGGAAAGAGCAAGAGAAGAGAGGTCAAATTGGTACAAAAAGATTAGTATAACAAACCTTTTTCAAAAGTATTTGTGGCTCTCAATTAAAGATAATAAAAAGAGAGAAAGTGTTGAGATGATGCCGATTTCAGATGACCATTGGCCACGTCGAGACAGGAAAGACCTACGTAGCTACGTCTTATCGGTCTACTATGACAGCAATCAGTGACCCAAGTCAAGAATTTTCATTAGTGGACTAATCTGTATATTAGGTTAATAAAATTATTTTAAAAAATTAATTATATAAAATTATGCTAAAGATTTTTTTATTTTCCTAAAACTTCTGGTGGAAATACACTATTTTTAAGAGAGTTTCTAATTATATTTTAATATATTTATAATAATTACTTGATTTATAAGAAAAAATTGTGGGATTGGTAGTTAAATATTTAATTTTGAGGGGACTAAATCACTACTTATGATAATTACTGACAAATTACATTCCCCCCCCCCTCCTTGCCACTCCCTACATCCGCGACTAGTGGCAATGGTGTTAATTTGTTGGATGTTGCTGTGCCTTTTTCACCCACAAAAGTTATCTAAGGGGTAGAGTTACCAAGGTAGGTTGGTGGATGGATCGATCTTCAATCCGCTATAACATACCATTTGACACGACGGAACGAGCTAGTCCACGAATGTGACGGGTTACAAATTATCAACCTAATTCAATTTATCCCATCATGGATTATAAGTTAGACGGATCAGCCCATTAATTTTTCTCTAATTAACGTAACTATTAAGTACACTTAAGTTTTTTTCACGTGGTGTGGACCACGTGATTGTTAAGTACACTTATGTTTTTTTTTCCCTTAAGATATTCATACTTTCTTGTAACATATCCATACTTTCTTGGAAGCACATGTTTAACTTTAATCCTACGAGCTTATGCTTGTAATGAAAAGGAGTGGGAATGTAAAGGAATGTTGATGTTGATCTTCAATTTTTCTATGTCCATGTTCGTGTTGCCTTTGTAGGCTTATTAAGCTTTATTGATTTCTAATAGATCATTTATCTTCTGATAAAATGCATTAGACCTCCCTCTATTATGCCTTAAATCGTAAATTTTGTTCATACATTTTGTTACCCCGTTTAATTTTTTCCATCCCTGTACAATTTTGAATGCATGTCCTTGAATTAGCTTTTCATCCATTTTTCTCACATGTGTCCATCACATGACATGTTTTAAAAGGTATTTCCGTCTACGCATTTATTTTGTTTACTTTTATTCAATAAGTGAACCTAAATGTAACATTATTTAATGTATAAAATAACATAGATACCCATTTTTATGTTTAATAGATACCCACCTTTCATTTACTCTCTTCAACCAACCAACCTCTCTAACTCAATAAGACTATATATATACACACATATATTGCATAAAATTTTATTAAAAAACAGATTTTTATAAAATAACCGCTACACACTTGTGGTACTAATATAAAACATCAGTCACACACTTGCGGTACTAATATAAAACAATTGCTAAGCACTAACGAATATTTTGTCTAAAATTGAAAAAAAATATAAATCAACAGTTTTTTATTCGTAATTGAAAAGAAAAAATAAATCGAATCCAATTCACAAGTGATATCATGCATTAACAATGGAAAACAAATCAACAATGGTAAGTAATCAAAATTACATGAAAGGAGGAGGGAGGGAGGGGGTGTGTTTGTTTTAGGGAGTGAATGAAGGGGTAGTATAGTTTAAATGTGGAGAGGGATAATGAAATAATTTTACCCCTTAAATGGTGTTACGTTTAGTGATTTGGGAGTTACGTTAAGGTATTTTGTTATTGAATTTATAATTGAGTAGGTATCAATCTTCTCACACATCTTAATTTGTAAGACGAGGTCATATTATGTCACAACTCAACACATCAACGCACGATGAATCAGGTTAAGTGGATCTATCGTACATAAAATATGTGTAATACCGAGTAAATCTCTTGTTAGACCACGCTTACGGATCTTATTTAATAAGATGAAGCATCACTCTCTCACAACTCAACTCACTAGCACACAGTGGGTCAGATCAAGATAATTTGTTTTACATAAAACAAGTACTCTTGCTCATGCCGATGGCACGACACCAGTTTAAAAATTTATCAATAAATGAAGCAGATACTGTGGAAATGAACTACTAAAAATATTTTTTTCTTAAAAAAATTGACTTTCAAACGAGGCCTCTTTGCCTAGAACGGATGGATTAATTAATAATTTGTATACAAAATTACGGGCCGGAAAAAATGGGTCGGACAAAAATTAAATTGATTAAGTTAATTACGATAACAATTTTAAAAAAACAAATATTTCAAATTACAAAACTTACGATTTTTATTTATTTTTTTTAATTTGTATACGAAATTACAGTCAGAAAAAAATTAAATTGATTAAGTTAATTACGATAACAATTAAAAAATACAAATACAAATTTTGGCAACCATAAAACTGTAAAACCGTAAAATATTAACTGTAAAACCGTAATATCTCAGTAAACGAGTAATTAACTATGAAGATAAATTTTAATCATAACCGTAGAATCTTGGTAAAACAGTAAATCTCAGGTCTTTATCTTTTGTCAATTGTAAGCGTGTCACACTAACCTCTATTGTATTATAGATATCAATATTACATTGAAATGAATGTCTGCACAAATTTTTTCGTTTAAAAAATTGACATTCGTCAATAACTTTAACTTATAATTCCTAATTTAAACATGTGCTACCATTAATTAAGAATATTTCCAACCTATTTATAAAATTTTAGGAGAGATTATTGAAATTAATTGGACAAAATTGTAATCTTTTTAAAAACTACAATGAAATTTTTTTAAAAAAATAGAGAGACATTATTTGGAAATTGGTGTTGCAAAATAGTTTTTTATTCAATAGCCGTAAAATCTTGGTAAAACAGTAAATTGATTAATTTGTATACGAAATTGCAGGCCGGAAAAAACGGGCCGAACAAAAATTAAATTGATTAAGTTAATTACGATAGCAAGTAAAAAGAAAAAAACAAATATTTCAAATTACAAAACTTACAATTTTTTTGTTTTTTTTAATTTGTATATGAAATTACGGGTAGGAAAAAAAATTGATTAAGTTAATTACGATAATAGTTAAAAAGAAAAAAATACAAATACAAATTTTCGCAACCATAAAACTATAAAATGTAAAATATTATCTGTAAAACCGTAATATCTTAGTAAAAGAGTAACTAATTTTCGCAAATGTAAAATAATAACTGTAAACTGTCTTGTAAACCATAGTATCTCAATAATTTTCGTAGTAATAAAATAGGGATGGAAAAAAATGTGATAACTTTTTGTAACCGACTGAACATGTGAAAATAAGTTTTAATCATAACCGTAGAATCTTGGTAAAACAGTAAATCTCAGTCGATCTTTATCTTTTGTCAATTATAAGTGTGTCACACTGACCTCTATTATATTATAGATTTTGGTATTTTTCTTAACTTTGTAAATAAGACCAAGGTTCTAAAAATCGTTAGGCGGCCGCTAGGCGGCACACTGGCGCCTAGCGCCTAGGGGACTAGTCGGGAGCCTAGAATTAAGGCATAATTACATTTTTTTGATAATTTATATCATAGATCAAACACATTGAATACAAATTTAATTTTTTTTTATGTTTGTCATTTTATCAAACATTTGTCTATATTTGTAAAATGAACAAAAATATACAAACCTACCATTAATTTCAATTCTCAACAACCATAAATCAATAAACCAGTCAAGTTTAGAACTAAAAATAAAAAAGATTTTACTCAGTTCGCCACCCATTACATCCATCTCTGCCTCAACACCATTACCACTCCCACTTCCTTCTCCAGTTCGCCCTCTTCCTTCTCTGGTCACCGCATGCCACAAAATCAAAGCAACAAAAATAAATTAAGGTTGACGAGGTTTGGCGTAGACGTCGACTTGGTCGATTAGGCGGCGACTAAGAAAGTCGCGGCGGTAGAGAGGGGCCTAGGGCCTAGACGGGGAGTTTTAGAACACTGAATAAGACAACATAAAAAATAATTATTTTTATTCCTAAATAAGAGTATAGGACAACAATTAAGAGTTATGAGCATCCAATTTAGTCGTCCAAGTCTGTGGATGCCCTCACTTGGATAAAGACAATCAAGCTCCACAACTTGTGGGCAAAAGCCAGTGATCACAAAAGAATAATTGATGTTTCCATAAAAATGCTCCCTAAGAAGTTTCAATCCCCCCCCCTAAAAGAAACAAACAAAAATGAAGGGAAATTTTAGGTACAGCTTTATTACAACCATTTTCATATTTGTTCAAATCCATGTTCTGAAAATTCTTCCAAGGGACCCAGATCTCGCCCCCCCCCCTAGTATTTGTACTATCGACATCAAGCGAGAGAACTGCATTTAAACCAGATTGGGGTCGCCGGGATATGCCGCGCCTCGCGCCTTGGATAGGTGGCGTGCGTGCGGATGCGAGACACCACTGCTCTCATTTCATTCTCCCTTGTTTAGGGGAAAATGAAATTAAAAGTGCGAGAGGAGTGTTGTCTAAAATAGCGCGTTGGAATACGCCTCGGTTGACTTTAGTGGATTTTTGGTCCAATATGGAAGCTTTGGGTTTCCTGCATCAAGTTTTCCCTTGCTTAGGGGATACCATGATATAGGAATACATTACCCTTTCATTCTCATTCTCCATTTTTTAGGGGAAAACGGAAAAGTGCAAAAAATGATGTTACGAGGCCCCACTATGGATTTTATAAAAATAGCCTTATGGCATATTTCGGATCACTATGGGTGTTTTAGGTTTCCTACATCAAGTTATCCCTTGTTTAGGGGATACCAGGATATAGGAATGCATCACCCTTTCATTCTCATCCTCCCTTTTTTAGGGGAAAATGGAAAAGTGCAAGAAAGGAGTGTTGCGACGCCCCACTGGATCCAAAATGTTTTATAGAGTCACCATCTTTATTTTAAGGCAAAAATAAAGCAAAACCAAAAGAAAAAAAAACCAGAGATTGCAAAACGGGTTCGGAGGCTAAGTTACGAGTTGGGAAGGTGATAGGCACCCAACTCGCCCTTTCGGTCTCAAAAACGGTTTTTGGCTAAAATATGTTTTTTGTTATATTTATTTAGCAAATAAACAAAGCATTTAAAAGACAAGAAATAAAAAGCAAATACATTCGTGGCTACATTATTTACAACTTGCAACCGTCTCCTTACAATAATTACAAATATATTTAAAAATATTTTGCCATAATAACGGCTCTTTTACATAGTATTTCCTAACGAATATTTTCTACATTGGGCCGGATTTAAATAATAACTTTTATAAAAATAACACCCTTAAAGGTTATTACTTTTTAGAGCGGGAGGTGTTCGCTCTGTCCTTCTCGAGAGAGTGAGACTTTTATGCTGCTGCTGCTGTGATTTGGATAGAGTAACGGCTTATTTTTGGTGGTTTTTGGCTTGCTTACTCGGGCAGAGTGACGGCTTATTTTTGGTGGTTTTGTCCTATTTATTTGGGCGGAGTAACGGCTTAGTTTTGGTGGTTTTAGCCTATTTACTCAGGCAGAGTAACGACTTACTTTACGGTTTTTGGGCCGGAGAAATAGGGTGGATACCTAACTAAAGGGCTATGGATCACTTTAACCGGTTGGTTTTTGGTTTGGCGGAGTTTTGGCAGGGTTTAGAGGCTTTATAGAAGTATCACTTCCTATCTCACTTCACTCTCTATCTTTCTCAGCGTTAGGACAACGCAGAGAAATTTTATCGGCGTTTTCTCTCTTTTCTTCCGGGCTCTGAAAGTGAGTCCCAACGCCTCTATTTATAGCCTGGGAAGGGGACTCATCGGGGATTAAAAATCCTCTCTACGTGCTCAAATTCCTTATACACTGCGCTTCAGGAGTTGCACAATGCGCTAACTGAGAGGCTCCCTGTAGCACCTTGGGCGCGGCCATAAGGTCTTCTTGGCGCCGCGCCAAGGCCCCCTTATGGAAGCGCCTAGGAACTATTCATCTTCCGGATTTTGCACTTTTATCCCTCGCATTTTACTATTTCACGCATCCTGCTTTGCCTTTCGCATTTTTAACTCATGTAACTTGACATTTGTTAAGTTTAAACAGTTCTTGATATCACATGTCAGAGTTACATACCAGGGGTACGAAATTGGGATGTCTATAGAGCCCCTCAACGATGGAGTCTACGGGTAACCCGAGGCTTACTGAGTAGACGAACATCGTTGATAAACAATAGACTCTCCAATTTCGTGCAATTAAAATAGGAGAGGAATGCAACAGGTAACAGTTATAATGCAATAGTTTATAATGCTAACCAAATTCCATAGCCTAGTGATTGATGTATTTTATACGTCGATTTTATACACTTCTATGAACTTAAATTATGCTATTTCACGAGGCTTTTGGCTACTGATATGTGTTTTCAGTGAGTTTTGTGAGTTACAGGGTTTTTAGTGAAAATATGCAAAACACAAGGGTTTTATATGCAAATTCCAAGAAGGGCCCAAGATGAAAAATGAAGAAGAAACGAAGGAAGTCCAAGCTGGAGACCTTGCGGTCGCAAGGTGTTTCAGACCTTGCCCCCACAAGGTGGACAATAGCTCAAGAAACCAAGGGCCGGATTGTTGGAGACCTTGCGGACGCAAGGTACCCAACACCTTGCGACCGCAAGGTGGTCAGAATGCGAGAACTTCGTATTTTCACAAGAGATTCGATTGCAATACAACTCCATGGTATAAATAGGAACCGGTTGCCAAAGCCAAGGATATAGAAAAACGGCTGGAAACAGTTTTGTATAACTTTAGAATAGATTTTAGGTTGTATAACATATTTAGATCGTGTAATTACAAGTATTGAAGATCAAATCATGTCTCCATTCATCTCCATGTGCTGTTCATTGTCTATGATGAACTAAATCATCCATAATCTAGGAGGTGGGAGGTAACTTGTATCGAATTTATGTTTTAATTCATATGTATGCTCATTCAATTCTTGTTGATTGTGGTGATTATCAATCCCTATATTATTTCTCTTTGAACAAATGAATGTAATCGCAAATAATAAAGCCTTAGAGGTGCGGATAACTGCATGACCAATATGCATATGTCGTACACTGGCTCACCACCACAATAAATTGGACCTATCGATGCACGAGAGTGATAAGTTAGGACAAGGTTCATACATGATTTAGGTGATAGATAAATCATATGTTCTTGTGCTTAGGATATAGAATGGATAAATATTGCGGGGATGGAGGCTGAACCAATAGTTCAACAGACTATATCTATCTTTTGTGAACGAACCCAAGAAATTGAATGATAATTATTGTGAATTAAGCATAAAGGAGATACAAGTGAAACCCGAATCCTAGATTGCTCTCCACCATAAGATCTTCATAACCTGTAATTACTGCTAATTAGTTAAACACCTAAATAATAATAGTAGTTTAGAATAAAATAATTATAAAAACCCCCTTTAGATTAATAAATTGCTATCAATAAATTGCACTATTCGTGATCTCTTGTCTCCGTGGGTTCGACCCTTGCTTCCAATACTATTCTATAATAGTCTTGTCCACTTGCAAGGAAAATAATTAAAATAAGACATCGATCACCTAGACATATTTAGTCGGTTATAGCAGGTTATCGTAGTTTTTAAGCAGATATGCAATGAAATGCTCTAATGGTCGGACCTACTAGTGTAGGCTGCCTATGTATCCCTTAATAAAGGAACTCAGATCAAAACGTAGTTCAGGCCAAAACCTAAACTATCACTCATGCAACGGTCGTGCCCACAGAAATAGGGTGCCTACGTATCCTTATACAAGGAATCAGACCGAGACGTAGTTCACTCTGCCGGGGATCAGATGCTGCGGTGCAAGTGTTGCAATGCTATCAAACAAGTGCTACAAAGCTTATCAAATGAGTGCCACAAAGGTAATTATCAAGTGTTGCGATGGTCGTGTCTACCAAAATAGACTGCCTACGTATCCTTAACCAAGGAATCAGACCAATCGTAGTTTGCCTGCTGCTGTGCGGCATGAAATGTCTCCTCAGGAACGCTGCCTTTGTCGGAGAACAAAACCTTTCCCTCTGATCCGGGGTTGCGTGCCCCTTAAAAGAAAGTTTTCCAACACAACTATTGATGTCTGAAATTCAATGTCTCCTCAGGAACGCAACCTTCATCGGAGAACAAAGCCTTTCCCTTGCCCCGGGGTTGCCTGCCCCTTTAGGAAAGTCTTCCAAACATCATACAAATGCACAGAAAAGGAAAATACCTTCCTTTCCTTACCCTTACGTGCCTTTGCGGCAAATTACCGATGCTGCTGCTTTGTTGCTCTTCCTGCTTCATGTTGTTCTTTGCTGCTTTTGCTGCTCTTGCTATTTCATGATGCTCTTTTGCTGCTCTTGCTGCACTTGTTGGGGATTTTTATTTTTCCGCAGTTCCAGCCTTTGCTGGAAATTTATTCCCCTTTTTCCGCTACGTTTTCGGCCTTAGCTGGAAAATCTTTCTTTATGCTGCTGCATTTGTCCTTTTGCTGCTCTTTCTAACCTTGGCTAGAAATTTTCTTTCCTTTGCTGCAGCATCTTCTGGTTCCAACTGAAATTTCCTTTCCTTTTCTTCTTGCTGCTGTATTTTCTTCTTACTGCATTTTCTAGATTCAGCCGAAAATTTCTTCTTTTTGTCGCCGCATTTTCTTTTGTTGCATGCACTTATACATTTTTTCTTTTTCTTTTCTTTTACATGCATTTTCCCTCTCTCTCTTTTTTTCTTCTTTTTCCTTTTCTTTTTTTTTCTTTTCTTTTTTTATTCTTTTTTTATTCTTCTTTTCTCTTTTTCTTCTTTTCTCTTTTTCTTTTTTCTTTTTTCTTTTTTTTCGCTTTATTTCTATTTCCTTTTATTTTCTCTTTATTTCTATTTCTTTTTATTTTCTCTTTATTTCTTACCTTTGCCGCCTGAACTTCCTGGCTTTTCTGCTTATTTTGCGGCTGATCTGCTGGGGATATCACTTTTCCTTGCCTTTGGATGGATGACCGTCGAACTTGGTTAACAAAATTACTTTTGTTAACTCTTTGTTAAGCTTTAGGGGCCATTTTGCAACCTTTGGAACCCAGGGACTTAAGTGTCGCAGCTTCAAACTTTGGAGGGGGAAAAATGATTTTTCATTTTTCCTCCCATTATTAGGACGGGAGAGAGAGGGGGAGCCACTGCTCCTTTTCTTCTTCACTTTCCTTCTGCGTCTTCTCCTCCGACGCCATTTTAGCTGCTTTGCTCCATTTCTCATTTTTACTCCTTTTCTCATTTTTCTTTCGCCAACTTATGTGTTTTCTCTAGCAGATGACTTTTTCATCGCGATCCAGGAAAGGGAAGGCTCCCATGCACCCAGAATCTGGCGAAAGGAGGAAGGAATTTCCTCCTTTGATCCGGAATAAAATTAAATATCGTTATTCTAAGGATGACTAAGGCAATATCCTCCGCGATCGGGACACACATGTGTCCAATCTTTCAAGCATTTCTGTAAGTTTCTTTCTTTTTAGATCTGCTTGGATATACTAAAATAATACAATTTAGTAATGATGCATGAAATTTATGCGATTTATTTTTGCGATGCACAATTGAACTAGTGGTCACTATTTGACCATACTGTGCATGATTTATACTATAAATGTAATTGGGGCTATATGATGCATGTTTTAGGCTAAAATATATTTTTATATGCTATATGCTCACGAAACGGACTTTTCGGAATATAATGCAATTTTTTATGGACACATTTTCGGGCACATTTTTCGGATGAATGCAGGACAAAACATATATATTTTATTCCCTAAAATTCATTTCTCATGCGCGCCTATGCTGCATGGACATAGTAAATGTCATGGGAATATTTTCTTTTCATGATTGGTGGCATTTTATTCTCTTTTTAGTGCAACCATAACGCAACTTATTGGACAATAAATGTGAACGATGAATGCATATATTACTTTATTTGATGCAAATGCAATGCAGAAAATTTATGGGATGCTTACTAACATGACATATGGGCATTCTTTATTTATATATATATTTTTTATATTATGCATGCAAAAAAAATGCAGTACATACATTTTATGATGCAAAATACACACCTTTTATAACGTCTAAAATGCAAAAATACACATTTAGATGCAAAAAGATACACATACTTTTTTTAATATATATATATATATATATATATATATATATATGCATACGAGAATGCAAAAAAAAAAAAAAGAATGCAGCATATACTCTTAAATGCAGAATATACATTTTTTTATAATGACTAAAATGCTAAAATACATATTTAGATGCACAAAGATGTATCTTTTTTTATTATATTATTTTTTATGTATGCGAGAATGCAACATATACTCTTAAATGCAAAATATACACATTTTTATTATTATTTTTTATTTTTTTTCCTATGGATGCCAAATGCTTATTATTATTTTTCTCATGCAAAATGATGTTTTTATTATAAAATGCATCACAGGAACTAGCATGCTGCAATTTTATGATTCACGATATACGATGCATGCAACATGTTTATTATTTATCATTACTTATCATTATTATTTATACTTATTCATTCATTTTTTTTTTTGCGAGGAAAATAAAGATAGTAAACTTACCTCTTCCTTCCCTTTTTCTTTTTTTTTTTTAGTTTCGCAAGCCGTTTCAGAGGGTTCGGGCCTCTTGTTTCAATGTGATGGATATTTATCGCATGTCGCCCGAGGCGGCACAAGTCTTAATGGAGGGCTCTGGTTTCAGTGCCTTTCTTCATGTCTTTCGCCCCTTTACGAGTTATCTGCCGATTTTTTATGCGCTCCGGGATTATTGGTGGGACGCCACCCATATTTTTCATTTCAGCTGGGGGGGAGGCGACCATGACTCTTTGCGATTTTGCCGCTATTACCGGCCTCCCTACCAGCATTGGTGAGACTTTGGCTCCTGATTATACTCTCCGTCGGCGTCCTGAAGAGGTGGAAAACCTCCTGGGTTTCGAGCTAGAATTCAAATAGACGGATGAGATTTTTATTAGCAGCGTGCGAAGATGGCTTCTAAGCAACGCCGGGCAGGTCCCAGAAAATGACCCCGCAGCCGTGGCTCGCGTTGCTAGAGCATTCTTATTTTTCTTCCTTGGCACGTCACTTTTTGCCAACTCTTCTACCACCCTGAGGGTTTCTGTCCTGGCCTGCTTGGCAGATTTTGAGGGGATTCGTGCTTATGATTGGGGGCAGGCGGGCCTGGCCGAACTTTATGCTTCCATGGACAGGGCTTGCCGGAATGACTCGCCGACCTTGAATGGATTTACCCCGGCGTGGGAGGTATATGTCTTTTCCTGCTTTTGCTGCTTCTTTATATATATATATTTTATTTTTTTTATTTTTTTTTTGCAGCATACATTTTTTAATTGCTGATAAAATTTCTTTTTTTTTTCTTTCTTTTTGCAGGTCTGGGCTTTTTCATTTTTTCATTTCACGTCGTGTCGTCTTCGTCAGCGTGTCCACCAGCCACCTTATCTGCTTGAGTTCATTGATGAGAACAGGGTTCAGCCGGACCAGGACATCGGTTGTTCAAAGAAGGAACGGGTGCAGGAGCGGATTACTAGCTCGAGTCCGGGTACAGTGCACTTCCTTCCTTGGGAGGGCCTGGAGGGGCATTATGTTGTTGCTTTGAGATTGAGCCACTGCCGGATACTGATGGTATCTATTATGGTGGACTCTTTATATACGGGCGAGCGGGTCAACCGCCAGCATTATTCGATTTTGGTGCCTCTAATGGTGCCTCCTAGGCCCCCTTTTTGGGTGATTTAGCCCGACCACTTGCCGAACAAGTATCAGTACCTGTCGAAATTCCTTATGCCAGCAACTGATTTTCCGGTTATGGCATATGAGGATTTCTTGTGGACAGTGATTCATCCTCCCTTTCCTGCTCCTGTTGTGCCCGAGCAGACTTCGATGCCTCGCGCCAAGGCCTTCCATCCCATCTCTTGACGAGAATCTGGAGTTTGCTGAGCCCGATGACGTCTTCTCTACCTTTCAGTATCATTGGGGCGGTCATGTGGTAGAGGAAATACTTCCAGAAGTCGAGATTCATGAGGAGCGTCGGGTTCCGGAGCAGGCCCGTTCGGTAGACACATTTACCTTTGCATTTCTTTCTTTTTTTTCATCATGCACATATATATATATATATATATATATATATATATATATATATATATATATATATATATATTTTATTTTTTTTTTCATTTATCATTTTCCTTCTTTTCATGCATGTCTATTTTTTTTTTTTTGAGACTAATATATTTTCTTTTTTCACTGTCTCACTTTTTTTTCTCAGGTGAATGTGTCCACTTACAAGAGGCTGTTGCGGGGCTTTTTCAGCATTAACAAGCTTTATCAAAAGCTTGTTGACGAATTTTCCTGCATGGGGAATGACGTAGTGCGGCAAACCAGGCGCCGGGATAGTGATGACGATGATGCGGATGTCGGGTCGAGCCACGCTCGGGGCAGAGGTCGAGCATACAGAGCCGGTGGCACAGAGGGCCCTTGGGTCATGGGCGGTGGTCTTGATAGGAACCAGTCATCCCGAGCACATTAGTCTTGGATACATGCGCTTATTAGTTTTCTTTTTCTCTTTTTTTTTCGTACTAAAACCTGTACAAATATTTATTATACAATGCAATATAATTTATATGATGCAAAAATACATTAAAATGCAGACTCAAAACACATGCATAAAATAAAGCTATACCAATATCTAAGGGTAACGACACGCTGTATTTTAGAAAAAGGTTTTATGAGAATACACCTTCTGGCTCGAGCGTGCTTTTCTGATAATATGCGGGGAGGAAAAGGCAGCCGACTTCTCCTGTTTCCGGCCATATAATTGCTGCAGGGCTACGCTTGGCATAAGGCTATTCTCATAACCCCTGCTTTTTTCTTCGCAATCAGACAGGGCAGCAGTGAATGGTCGGAACCTAAGTCGTCCGGCTGTCTCAAGACAACGGTAGTGCGGATAATGAATAGGACAAGGACACTTCTGGTGCTTCTCATTCTGATAAGACTGAGCCTTTTCTGTGCCTTGCAGAATGAGTATATGGGCCCGGCTGGGCGAACGCCGCAGGCATTGATGGACCACTTTGGGGCTTGAGCTGCAAAAGAAGGGATAGTTTTTGGGGGAACAAGGGGGATAGAGGCAATAATAGATAGTTTTTGGGGCTCGAGCCCCTTGCATGCTGAAGACGGGAGATAGAATGCCGAGGATTCAAGTAGTGCCTTCCCTCTCCTTTTTCTCCTGATGTGTTTTTATTGCTCTAATGTTTTCCTAGGCTGCCCTCTCGGGTTTTCAACCTAGCAAGCCCTTATTTCTCCTTTTCGCTTCTTTATATATATATATATATATATATATATATATATGCTCTAAGTTTTGCCTAGGCCGCCCTTTCGGGTTTTCAGCCTAGCAAGCTGGAGAGGGAAGCGACCGCTAGATAAATTAGCTCAAGCATAATACCTTTTGAGCTTGTCGAGATTGAAGGGCTAAACAAGGTCTTCTCCTTCTTGGTTTGTGAGAAGTACGACACCTCCTGACCGGATTTCTTTGACAATATACGGTCTCATCCATGGGGATTTCCATTTTTCCCTAGTATCAACATAACTAGGGGGTTTTTCTCGAAGCACGAGATCCCCGACTTGGATGCCGCGGCCTTTGACTTTTTTATTGAAGGACCGGACTATGCGCCTTTGATATGCTCGGGTATGCTCCAGGGCTAGTAGGCGTCGTTCGTCGATTAAGGCTAATTCTTCAAATCGTCCTTTGACCCAGTCAACTTCCGCTATGCCAGATTCTATCATCACTCTTAGTGATGGAATTTCAACTTCAATAGGCAGCACTGCCTCCATGCCATATGCCAAGGAATAAGGGGTAGCCCCAGTGGGTGTGCTAACTGAGGTGCGGTAGCCCCAGAGGGCTAGCGGTAATTTTTCTGGCCAATCTCTTCCTGTATTAGCCATTTTTCTAATGATATTTTCGAGTGCTTTGTTGGCTGCTTCAACGGCACCGTTGGCTTGCGGCCGGTAGGGGGAGGATTTATGCCTTTGGATCTTGAATTCATCAAGCACACGATTCACGTCCCCTTCAAAATGTGTGCCGTTGTCGGAGATTATTTCGAAAGGCACCCCGTAGCAATATATTATATTGGTCCGGATGAATTCGAATACCTTTCGGGCATTCAGGATTTTATAGGAAGAGGCTTCCACCCACTTTGTGAAGTAATCGACGGCTACTAGGACATATTCGTGGCCATTGGATCCCTTCGGGTGAATTTGACCTATAACGTCGATTCCCCATGTTGAGAAGGGCCAGGGGGCTGTGGAGTTATATAGGACGTGCGGGGGCACATGCTGCAGATTGGCAAAGCGTTGGCACTTATCGAAATGTCGCACCCACCGAATACAATCAGTTTCAAGCGTACTCCAATAGTACCCCTGTCGAATAATTTTCTTGGACAACATATGGTCATTCATATGGGGCCCGTAGGTACCACCATGCAGTTGGTCCATGATTTGCTCAGCTTTGGCCTGATCGACGCATAATAAGTTAAGGCCTTGATAGTGCCTCTTATACAGGCTGCCACCGCTGAGTACAAATTGTGAGGCCCACCTTCGCAGGGAGACTTTCCCTTTTTTGTCTAGGCCGGGAGGATAGATTCCTTTCTGAAGCAAATTTAGGATATCAGCGTACCAGGGCTCGTGATCTGTTTCAGCGGCTGCATTAATTTTGAAGCAGTATGCCGGAGTGACCTTCTTCCCGATTACGAATGGCTGAACATTAGTTTCTGTGGGAATTTGGACTAGTGATGCCAGAGTGGCTAGGGCATCGACAAATTGATTTCTATCTCGTGGCAGATAGTGGAACGAGATAGAGTCAAGTCAAATTGGCGGCAAGTCTTTGTTAGTTTGGCATGATAGAGCTGCAGCCGGGGATCTTGGGTTTTCCATCTCCCTTCGACTTGATTTATAATTAGGGCAAAGTCTCCATATACTTCGAGATCTTTGGCTCCCCTTTGGAGAGCTTTTTCTAGGCCAGCAATACAGGCTTCCTATTCCGTCGTGTTATTTGAACATTCGAACTCCAGCCTTATGGCCAGCGGAGCATGAGAATCAGCTGGGTCTATGAGTAAGATTCCTATGCCAAAGTCTCTTTTATTCGCAGCTCCGTCAAAGAACATCTGCCAGCTGGTGTCATGATCAGTGATTTCTAAGACACCTTCGTCTGGGAAGTCAGGCTCAGTCGCATCTTCGGCTTTTAAGGGTAGATCGGCTAAGTGGTCTGCAATCACGATACCTTTGATAGATTTGAGTGTGACATAAGCTATGTCAAACTCGTTGAGAAGAAAGGACCACTTGGCCAGTCGGCTGGAAAGTGATGGCTTGCCGAAGATGTACTTTATAGCGCTGAATAGTTTAGCTCGCTTCCTTGCAGCTTCCTACTTATGAAGTATATGGCATTTTCAATGTAGGAATCTTCTTTTTCTTAGGCGAGCATAGCCCCTACTGACGTGTCTGTGACGGTTAAATATATGAGAAGAGGTTTATGTGTATGAGGCGGAGCTAGCACAGGGGGATTGGTAAGATAGGCTTTTATTTTTTCGAAGGCTAGCTGGCACTTCTCGTCCCAGGCTTGGTTAGTATTCTTTTTTAGGAGTTTGAAGAGGGGCTCACATGTGGTTGTCAGCTGCCGGATGAAGCGGCTGATATACTGCAATCGGCCTAGGAAGCCTTTGACCTCAGTTGGAGTTTTTGGCTATGGCATCTCTAGGATAGCTTTAATCTTTGCTGGCTCGATCTCGATGCCATGCTCGGTCACTAAGAATCCCAGGACCTTGCCTTTGGTAACCCCAAATATGCATTTGGTGGGGTTAAGCTTCATTTGGTGTTTCCTTAACCTTTCGAAGAATTTTCGAAGGTCTTTGATATGGGCACCGTTGGCGTCGCTGGAATGCACTATCATATCGTCAACATAGATCTATATTTCTTTATGGATCATGTCGTGGAAGAGGGTGGTGGCCGCCCTCTGATAAGTAGCCCCATCATTTTTTAGTCCAAATGGCATGACATTGTAGCAGTAGGTCCCCCAAGGGGTAGTAAATGAGGTCTTCTCTTGGTCCTCTGCTGCCATTTTTATTTGATTGTAGCCCAGCATGCCGTCGACGAAGGATCTGACTTTGTGGCGAGCAAAGCGTCTACCACAATATCAATATTGGGTAGAGGGAAGTCATCTTTGGGCGGCCTTGTTGAGGTCGCGAAGTCTACAGTCCGGACCTTCCGTTGGGCTTGGGAACGGTCACTATGTTGGACAGCCAGATCGGGTATTCAACTACCCGAATGAAATTGACGTGCAACTGCTTCATAATTTCTTCTTTAACTTGTAGTGACCATTCTGGCTTGATGCGACGGAGCTTTTGCTTGACTGGCCGAGCATCTGGATATATGGGGATATGGTGTTCGACTATGGCTGGGTCTAACCCCGGCATATCTTCATAGGATCAGGCAAATATGTCCACGAACTCTTTGAGGAGATCAATGAGTGCTACCCTTTCAGAGCCTTGCAGGTAGCTGCCGATTTTGATTTCTTTTATTTCATTGTCTAGCCCCAGATTGATGATGGACAAGTCTTCAGCTGATGCTGATGAATGATGTTGTTCCTGGTGCTCAACTGACTTTACAAGCTCAAGCAAATAATTTTTATCTTTTGGGTCTATTTCATTAAATGACTCATTATTATTATTATTATTTAATGTGTCTTTTAATGTAGGTGCAACTAAAGAATAAGCAAAGACATTCAGATTATCATTAAAAGCAAACTGTACAGGGTTTATTACATTATTGAGGATCTGGGGTTTGAGATCCTCAACTTTAGGGAGCGGATCGGTAGATGACCAATCCGTAATGCTAGGGGAAGAAAGGGGAATAGTATATCCAAAGCGGTCCACCAGTTCTGCGGGCGTCAAAAGCGGGCCGGTCGTGGTATACCAATTCTGCAGAGGCTTATTAGCAATAAGCTCAAACTCAACAGGGAGCTTTTCATAATCAGTGCCTCCGTTTATCATACCCAGGAAGCTGTCTTCTAGATTTTTATTAGGAACCCCTTGGTTTAGAACTTTGAGCATCATGTTTTTCAAATTTTCGATGTCAACCTCCATTTTGGTGGGCGGGGGAGTTGAGTTTTGGTATATGTTGGTAGGATTAGGGAAGGTTGGATAAATTTCTGACTGTGATACTGGGTAAGGATTTTGGGTAGTATTTTGAGCTAGGTAAGGATTTTGGATTGTATAAGGATAAGGATTTTGGGTAGGATAAGGATTTTGGGTTGGATAGGGATATTGGATTAGGTAAGGATTTTGGGTGGGATAAGGATTTTGGATAGGATATGGAGGGTATGATGAAAAAGGGTTAAAACTTTGGTAATAATAGGTATTTGGTAGGTTGGTGTTTGGCTGAGAAATTGGATTTGGAGGAACATGGAAGGTTGGCGCTTCTTGGGGGACTGCAGGGGAAGAGATTACCTCGCCACTAGATTTTAAATTTTGCACTAGACTAGCAATTTGGTTCATAATACGATCAGCATGTGCATTCAAATTTTGGTCTAGCCATTGCTGCATTGCTGGAGTCGGAGTGTACCCTGGAACCCCTGTATCTGTACCCATAGCGGACCGCTCACTTTCAGCTGCCATACTGCTCAGATCTATACCATCTGAACTGATTTATGCACTTATTTCCCGTATCAACCGGCAAGTACTATCTCTGCCTTTTCAAATTCGGGCCAGGTTTCTGAGGAAAATGGGTTTGGAGGTATCGAAAATTTGGTGAAGGCTTTGGGCTTAGACAGCGTGCCTTTATTAGCATATTTTATTATTATTTATTTTCCATACACTTGACCAGATAAGCACCTGCTTAATTTTGACGGTCTGAGGACTTTTCCTGGAACAGTGGATTCTTTCTCCAGAGTATAGGACCAACGTATTCCACCTGTCTTTTGACTCCCCAAGATCGGACTGATCCCAGACGAATGGCATATACTCTTTCCAGGATCCACCATTCAAAATGGTCTAGGTCTAGCATCAGAGAATAATAAATCAGCCCCTGCGTATTTATTTATTTATTTATTTGGTAGTCCCGCAATTTTTTTTTATTTTTTTATTGCGCACTTTTATTTTATTTATTCTTTTTTTTTTGTTATTTCATATTTTTCTTTTTAGCAGGGGCTGACCCACGATTCAAAGATGCAAAAACCGGTCGGTCATTGAAGTGTCCTGAGAATCTATATGTGTGCGCGTGTGTGCAGCCTTTAAAAAACAATAAAATCTCTTTTTTTTACCGGATATACAAGCGAAATATAAAAGCAGGATATGGTCTTTGGCATTGCAGCGTGGATTTTCTCGGCTTTTTAGTTTGAGCGAGCAAGCAAGCACATCACATTAAGAAATAGAAAGAAAAACGGGGAATCTATCTATTTCTATTAATTACAAAATTTGTCCTATATCCCTAAAATAAAATGACAGAATGAATGCAAATATATACATACTTTGCGGAATAATGAAAACAATAAGCAGAATAGAATAATAATATAGAGCCGAAAATGAAGCAAAATTAAAATAAGGCCCCGGCCCTTTTATTGTGCTGCCCGGAATTTTATTGCAAACATATAAATGATATTTTTTTTTGATTGATTTTTTTAAAAAAAAATATTTTTAAATATAACTGTAACAGTTATCGGAACGAAACTGCTGTAAGATGGAGGATCATATCCACAAATATAGGCACGAATGTATAGGAACGTAATATTCAAATGCATAAATTAATATAACAAGCATACTTTAGCCAGAAACAAAGAACAATAAAATAAGTTTTTTTTTATGAGTCTAGACCTCCATTTTATTTAAAATAAAACGATCTCCACAGTAGGGTCGCCACTGTGGGTCACTATGGGTGCTTTGGGTTTCCTGCATCAAGTTATCCCTTGTTTAGGGGATACCAAGATATAGGAATGCTGATTTCATTCTCATCCTCCCTTTTTTAGTGGAAAACGGAAAAGTGCAAGAAAGGAGTGTTGCGACGCCCCACTGGATCCAAAATGTTTTAGAGAATCGTCATCTTTATTTTAAGGCAAAAATAAAGCAAAACCAAAAGAAAAGAAAAAAAAACCAGAGATTGCAAAACGGGTTCGGAAGCTAAGTTACGAGTTTGGAAGGTGCTAAGCACCCAACTCGCCCTTTCGGTCTCAAAAGCAGTTTTTGGCTAAAGTATGTTTTTTGTTATATTTATTTATCAAATAAACAAAGCATTTAAAAGACATGAAATAAAAATCAAATACATCCGCGGCTACATTATTTACAGACTTGCAGCCGTCTCCTTACAATAATTACAGATATATTTAAAAATATTTGGTCATAATAACGACTCTTTTACATAGTATTTCCTAACTAAATCCGGGCAGCACAACGGCTTATATTTTCTACATTGGACCGGATTTAAAGAATAACTTTTATAAAAATAACGGCCTTAAAGGTTATTACCTTTTAGAGCGGGGGGGTGCTCGCTCTGTCCTTCTCGAGAGAGGGAGACTTTTATGCTGCTGCTGCTGTGATTTGGGCAGAGTAATAGCTTATTTTTTTGTGGTTTTTGGCTTGCTTACTCGGGCAGAGTGACGACTTATTTTTGGTGGTTGAGATTCACTCTCACATTCACATGTGTGAGAGTAGTTATCTATTTTTAACTCTCTATTTTCTCTCACCCTGTTACAAAGTCACCCTCTATAATTAATATTGAGCAGTCACACCCTGAGATTAATCTTCTAAACCATTACCCTTTACAAAACATCAACCTTACATTAATATAATCTCACAATAGAGCTCAATTGATTGACTGTGACTATCTAATCATGGGGGTTGATTCCGCTGCAAAATCAAACGTTCATATGTCAGTTACATATAACTCCTTACAAATAACCCCCCTCAACTATGGATAGAGTTCGAATAACGCCCCTCAACTGCCACTTGAAATAATGTACCCATCAACTATAATTTTTTTTAGGACTCGCACCTTCTATTTAGACATTGGCGTTTCAATTGACGAAATCAAATATTCTGGCACCGTGCCATAGGCACAAACACGAAAATCTAATTAAATATAAAAAATGGTGAAAGGATTATACCGAGGGATTGAACCTCGGCGCATATACCCTCGGCACAGAGACGCGAGGCCTCACTTAGAGAGCCACTAGTAGCGAAGACAGGACCACTCGCCCCTAAGACAAACGCTCCAGCCTCGGCGAGATTATCCTCGGCTAATAACAAATTCAGCCTCGGCTGGCCTGAGGACCCCTAGTACCTCCGGCCTCGTCACTAAACCGGTCCCTTATGTCCTCGCCCTCGGCAATCAACACTCCACCACGAAACCACTCGACCTCGGCTCTAAATCAATCATCATCCGGTCTGACAAAACGGCTTCCCTAGGCCCGAGAAAACCGCTACACGCAACCACCAACTCCCTGACAAGCGCACAGTTCACTTATTCCTGACGAAGACCCTCAACGCATTTAATGATTGCCGCTTTATGCTCCCCAATCGCTAGCCGCCACGTCGCCATAAACTTCAGGTATAAATAAGAGAACTCACATTTAAGGCAGAGAGATGCAATTTCAGAAATATCACAACTTCCTTATCACTGCCTCTTATCAAACACTTATCACGGTTCATTTATTACCATCTTTCCACCGGAAACCTTACTCTCACACCGGAGGGTTCTAGTCGGACCGCCCCGACTCCTTAACGGTGTTTGTTGTTTACTTGTGCAGGTTAAGCGAAAGGGACGAACCAGCAATCGCCACATCATCCTCACTCACACATGAACGACAAGACAAGATCATCTCCAAAAAACGTGATCAAATGGATTTTGAGGTATGATTAGCCTAACCCACCTAAATATATTGAGGTTCAAAGCAAAATGCATGAAGTTAAAAAAAAAATTAACCAACCCTGTGAAGTTAATAAGGGACACGAGACTACGAGACGTATCTTTGAAGAAAATGACAAATAAAAATAAAAAAATATATATATTTTTTGGGAACTGAGGAAATACAACTTTTCTTCACATTTATGGAGAAATCAGAGGGTAAATGAAAATTCAGCAAAAAAAAATCTAAAGCTAATAGGTAGCCCACCTCTTCTCCTTCCTTCCCACCTTTCTCTCTTCATATATCTCTCTCTCTCTGTCCTCCGAGGTATAGCCGAGTGGTAAAAGGAGGGGGACATAAGATGCTGGAGGCATGCAGCGTGGGTTCGATACTTGGTGGAAGCACTTTGCTTTTTCGAGGTTGGACCTTGTATGTGTTATCGGTTGCAGTTCTCAAACCACATCATTTCGGGCACATCTCGCGATTTTCCTGGTAGTAGCAATGAGGGACCGGAACTACTACCCCAAGATTCAACCTGGTTTAAAAAAAAAAAAAATCTCTCTCTCTCTTGTATATACATAAATACATAATTAAGGGTACATAAATACATAATTATCCACTTTCACATCATAGTGTGAACACCGAGTCAATGTCATTATTGTCGAACAATGAACAAAGATAAAGAAACAATGATAGTGGAGTTGAATGATGTAGGTTGTTAGACTTTTAGGAGACTGCAACAGTTACCATTTGTTATTGTTCCGGTGTTACCCAATCCTAAATTTATAAGACGAAGCCTTATTTAAAAATTCGTGAATTATAATTAATAAATAATATGTTACAAAGAATTACAAAAGTAAATTAGATGAGATGGTCCATAGCGAAACTCTTAATTTTTTAAAAGTAAATTAAACATCTTTTACGTTTTATTGGCAAGATGTGTCATTTTACTTTGGTGCTTCTGCACTTTCAAGGTTTACCGCTGAAATTCTTATATTTCTAACGTTTTACAGTTTAATCATTTGTCAGCTCCGTTAGCATTAATTGTCTTGAAATACTTGACGGACCCTAACGGACTTTAACGAAATGCTAAATGACACATTTAAAGCCAAATGTAATATATTGAAAAGATAAAAGTGACATATTTTAAGGTTAAAAGTGACATTATAAAAGGAAATTTTCATTAAAATACAAAGTAACACTCTTATTACTAAAAAGTGACACTCTTAATACTAAAAAGTGATACATTTAATATTAAAAATTGACACATTTAATATTAAAAAGTGTCACTTTAAAACTAACGTTGACTGCCAAAAGTACCACATTTAATACTAAAACGTGCTACTTTCAATGCTAAAAAGTAACACTTTTAAGGTTAATAACAACGATTTTGATTTATAAGGCAAAATGACATTTGTAGGATCAAAAGTAACGCATTTAATGCTAAAAAAGTGATACTTTTAATGTTAGAAAGTAACACTTTAATTCCAAACGTAATGATTTTCATTTATAAAAAAATGAAACACTTTTTTTCAAAGTAAGAGTAACATATTTAAAACTAAAAGTGACGTTTAAACCCAAAAAATAACACTTTTTAGGGAAAAAATTATAATTTTCATCAAAAATGCAAAGTGACAATTTTAAGGTTAAAAGTGACATATTTTATATTATAAAGTAACATTGTTAATAGTAAAAAGTGACACTCTGCATATATAAACATAAGGGGTGGTGCTGTAATTTTCAAAAACTAAAGGATTACATTGAGATTTCTGAATTTTACCTCATTTAACGTGATTTAACGTGATAGATCCATCTTACGGATAAGAATCCGTAAAACAGTGTTACAGAAACCACCTCAATTGATAATTGGTTGTTATAGGTTCAACTCGTGGATAGGAAAAAGAAAATTCGATAAGTCTCTCTTACATGACATGCCCTAAACTAATAAATGACATATGTTGATTTGAAATCATCAATTGATTTAGTTTTGATTTTTTAAAAATCTCCATTGTTTGGCAAAAATCTTGGATGATTCGGAGGAAAACCTCCGTTGGCCTTACTCTTAATTAGCCAAGGATTTATATTCGAGAATTCACATTGAGAATTTATAAAATTATTAAAAATATAATTGATGTTGCATTAAATTTATACACCTTACATCAACTGTTCCTCTTGAATTTCTTATATTTTGAAATAAATATTTAACATGGATGTCACATTTTCATCTCATATATGTGCTCCAAAATGAAAGAGCAACTTAGGATGGATAAATAACTAGCAAACATTTCATTCTTAAACTCTTTAATCTATCTCGCTTTACTATTATTGTAAATTACCTAAATGGTCCTGTACTTTACCACTCATTGTCACTTCAATATTCTACAAAAAAAAGAAAAACTCAAATGGTCCTTGTACTGAAAATATTGACTCAGCTGATTCTACTATTCAAGGCCGTGAGTTTTCCATCGTGAAGTCTAATCACACGTGCAAAACACATGCTTATGCAAAGAGGTAAAATAGTCATTTTATCTACACTTTTAAAAAAGTACATAGACCAGACAAATTAATCTAAATTTTGGGCTTAGGGCAAGGAGTGCAATTGCAAATTACAATTCTTCCCTTCATCTTCTCCGGGTAATATAGCATTAATTCTTCCCTTCACATTGCAATTCTTCCCTTCATTAATTTCTCTTCTTTTCCTTCACCCACACCTAACCCAACCCAACCAAGCAAACTCATCCACTCCAACAATCATTCGGCATCTTTCTCTCTCTACCCCAATTTCAACTCATCTCCCTTTAAATCCCTAAATTTCCATCAATCTTAGACTCTAAAATCTGAACCAATTCATATTCCCTAAATTCTTTCTCTCCCACCATTAACAAACAAATATGAAATCATGGATTTCTTCCATCCTCCCTCTTTCTTCCTCACTAAACCCATCGCTAATTGACCCACCACCGCTACCTCCCAGTTCTCCATTGTCGCTTCTGCCAATCCTTTCTAGAAGGAAAAAAAAACCCAAAAATTAGAAGTCCACACACCTGAAAATCAAGCTCAGGAATTGTCAAAAGCGCCAGAAGTAATCGCTTGAGTAAACTCCTGAAAGCTTATCCAACCATCTTCATCGATATCCGCTTCCTTAATCATCCCCGTCAACTCCTCCACCGTCATCACGTGTCCCAACTTTGCCATCGAGTGCATCAACTCCGCCGCCATAACAAACCCATTCCCATCCCAATCAAACATCCTAAACAACTGCTTCAATTGTTCGTTCGTGTACGGTGATTTCGTCGAGAGAAGCTCTGGCGCAACCAACGTCACAAACTCGGAGAACTCAACGAGGCCATTGCTGTTGGTATCGGCTTTATGAATGAGTACTTCAAGCTGATCGGGATTGGGTTTTATGTCGAATGATTGGAGAAGTGGCTTTTAAAGATTTCTGTGAAGCACGTGGAATAATTCATCAAGTTACTACTCCTTATACTCTACAATCCAATGGGATTGCTGAAAGGAAAAATCGTACACTTAAGAAATGATGAATTTTTTATTGATTCAATCTAGCCTACCCGATAAAATGTGGGGGAAGGCGATGCTCACAGCAAATTACTTGCTAAATAAACTACCACACAAGAAATTGGAGCAAACTCTTTATGAATTATGGAATAGTCGAAAACATTCCTACAAATTCATCAAAGTGTGGGGGTGCCTAGCAAAGGTAGCAGTATCATTACTTAAAAAGGTAAAAATCGGTCCAAAAACTGTGGATTGTATCTTCATAGGATATGCAACTCGTAGTAGTGCCTATAGGTTCTTAGTGCACAAGTCTAAAAATCCAGTTATTGAATTAAATGCAGTCATGGAATCAAGACATGTCCCATTTTCTAAAACATCTTTCCATTAAAGATTAATGCTAATGGAAAAGGCTCATTTCCTTGGAACACAAGCGAAGATGAGAACGAGGTCCCCATGAACATCATCCAAAAGAATCATCAAGATGAACAGGATGATGAACCTAGAAGGAGCAAACGAGCCAAAATAACTAAAACTTTTGGACCTAACTTTGTGACCACATATAATTGGAAATGAATACTCTCGTATAATTGGAAGTCTTATGTATCTTACAAATTGTACACTCCCAGATAATGCTCAAACAGTTAATATATTGAGTAGATTTACGAGTAATCCAGGACATGATCACCGGAAGGCTATTGTAAGGGTTCTTAGATATCTACGATACACTAAGGACTATGGGTTGCACTATTCATGGTATCTAGCGATAATTGAAGGTTATAGTGACGTCAACTGGATATTAGATACTAACGACTCAAAATCCAAAAGTGTATTTGTATTCACACTTGGTGGTGGTGCTATCGCATGAAAATCCTCCAAACAGACTTACATTACAAGGTCTACAATGGAATCCAAATTTATCGCTTTAGATAAAACAATGGAGGAAGCCAAATGGTTACGAAACTTCCTAGAAAATATTCCAGCTTGGGCACAACCAGTATTATATGCATCCATTGCGACAATCAAGTCGCAATTGGAAGGGCACTAAGCAATATGTATAACAGTAAATCACGACACATATGAAGGCGTCACAACACTGTTAGGCATCTTTTCTCAAACGGAGTGATCACCATCGATTATATTCTATCAAAAGACAACCTAACATTTATCCATTAACTAAAGGTTTGTCGAGAGAGTAAGTATGCAGTTCATCGAAAGGAATGGGCCTCAAGCCTATGTAGTAGAGAATGATTTAGTGAAAAACCCCACCTAGCTAATTGGAGATCCCATGATCTAGGTTTAAAGGGACAACCCAACTAAATTAATCTCGATGTTAACACTAAATGATTTAACTCCTACCGTTCATATGGTGAAACACACTAGTGTTATCTGTCTTGGTATAGGGTAATCGTTGCTTTTAATGATTCCTATGACTTGATTTATCAAAGCGGAGTAATGACAGAATACTTTTTATAGAAGTCATCTATGTGAATGTAAAACTAATCGATTTTATGAGAATTTAGAACCTAAAATTCTCTAAACAATTCGCAGAACCAGGTATAGTTTAGGACCAAAATGAACACAACCGAAAAATCAAACCCTGTTTTGGGGTAGCTGTGTGGTTATTATTTTCTTGGATTACATCAAACACCATTCAGTTCAAGACGCTCAAGTCACTGATTAGTAAGTCTTCTTGATCGTATATCATAAGGAAAGGTTCAAAGCCAAAAATCACCAACTTCAGTGCAGTTACTCTCAGTTGTATCTCTGTATCGTCTACATGTCATCAACTTACATGATATCTCATTTAATGTAGGGGATTGTTGGAATCTTGTTTCCAAACTATACTTGAATGAGAAAGTCATGTAGGTAGTTAGTGGGGAATCTCACATTGAGAAAATAAGGGAGTGAGCTCTACTTTATATAGGAGAAAGTTTAAGTTGATGGTTGGCCCTTAGGACCACTACACTTTTGTGTAGGATGGAAGACCTAGTCAAGTGCAGGTTCAAACACACGCGTGTCCGCCCCGCCGCCTGCCCGACCCTACCCGACCTTGCTTGGCTTGGTCGGTCGGCTGGCTGGGCCCCTTTCTTTTTGCTGCCCGTTTATTCCAAGCAGTTGTGTCCCTTTTAAAACCAAACAGTTGCAGCAGTTGTGCCCCAACGGTTGTGTCTGTTTGTTAGTAACAGACAAATCACAACCGCTCCCAACTCCCAACGTTTTCTTCTTATTTTCCTATTTATTACCCTAAAGAAACCAGCGGTCCAATAATGAAAAATTTCCCTACTCTCTCAAATTCTCTTCCTCTTGTCCTTACTGTAACAGAGATACAGCAGCGGTTTCGTTTTGCCGGCGATTAAAGTTGGAAGGTTTGTCTCTTCAGCCACGTAAGATCCATATCCCTCGGAGACTCACTTCGTCCATTCCAGTAACGGTGTTATTTTTTGTCTTAAGGAAAGAGATTCTCAATCTCAACGGATCTTAAACACACATCGCTAATCTATTTTCTACAGAAACCAAAACAACTTGCCAACAGTACACGAATAAGCCTTGGCCTTTCGTGGTTAAGTTTTCATAGAGCATACTGTGGAGTCAGTAATTTTGGTCCTTAAACTTAACTTTAAAACCCTCAATTAGTCATTAGTTTTCGTTGTTATTTATTAGTTTGTTCAATCTCCTTCATTTTATGGTTTGTTAAGTGAGCCTTCATTGTACTTGATAACATGGTTTCACCTTTTCTTTGGTGGATGTCTGCAACTGCCTTTACTTCCCCCCTTGCTTTCACCAATTTTAGCATTGTTCATTAACATTAATACAAAATTTAAAAAGATAGCTTAAAACAAAAATGATTAAAACCCACAAATGATTATGCACCTCTCTTCCCGTCAAATAACACAACTTGAGAAAGTTTTTGGAATGATCGTGCAACGCAAAAAATAAATACTGGAATGCAAATCTATATATATTTTTAAAGTTGATGAGGAATACTATGGTTGTACCATCTCACCCAACTTTTGATATTGTTGAATCCTCATGTCTGCACATCACTTGATTTGAGAGTACTTTTCATTTTTTAGTCCATTAGGTAAAAATAATAGTTAATATGATATTGTGATATTAATCATTTACTATTAATCTCTTCTATTATTAATAATAGTGGCAATCTTATATATAAAGACTTTTACTACCAATATCATTTCTTAACTAATGTGGGATAATATTATTAGATTGGCATTGGTGAGTACTTTACTCTAATGACTCACTTCTAACATCATACTTTAAGCATTGATATCTTATTCATCCAAAACTTGATCTGGACAAATAAATATATCATTTTAATGCTCTCACCGAGTAGAATGCACTTGCACAATTACCTTTGCCAACAAATAAATGACACGTAAAGAAATTCGTGCCTCAAGTTGCACAATTTCTTTAACTAAAAACAATAATTTTTCAACAAGTATTAGGTGAGTACTTTAACCATTTCTAAAATCAATATTAATTTATAACCAATGTAAGATGCATCTCTACTATAATTACCAATAAAAGTGATTTAAGAAACATTAGTTGAAAATTGATGTTGGTTTAAAAAGTATTTAAATAAATAACTTTTACTAAACTAACAAAAGAATATATATGCATGTTCACAATTGTTAGAAGTTGATGTTGGTTTTAAAAATCCTTAAGCAAAATCTTACCAATAAAGAATGATTTATTCCTCATTGGTTACAAAGAATTATTTTCGTTTAAAAGTTTTTAGATAAAATTCTTTTACTAACAATAGAATAAATATATCTCATATTAGATAGAAAATAATGTTAGTTTCAAAAGTCTTAATATAAAAGATTTCTACTATTATTATTAATAGAATAAATGTATCTCATATTCGTTAGAAAATGATGTTGGTTTCAAAAGTTTTAAGATAAAAGACTTCTAATGACTTTTAAAATTAACATCAATTTATAACAAATATAAGAAATATCTCTTCTAATGGTAATATTAGTAGAGATGTATTTCATATTGATTATAAATTGATGTTAGTTTTAAAATTCTTTTGATAAAAGACTTCTACTTATTACCATAGAAGAGATGTATCTTATATTGTTTAGAAAAAAAATGTTAGTTTTGAAAGTCTTATGTAAAAGATTTCTACTCTTATTATCAATAAAAGAGATGTATATCACATTATTTAAAAAGAAAAGTTAAAGTCTTTAAACTAAATGCTTTCACTCTTACAATAGATGTATCTCGCATTGGTTACAAAATATTTTACTATTATTAACAATAGAAAAGATATATCTCACATTGATTAGAAATTGATGTTGGTTTTAAAAATACTATTATTAATTACCAATAGAAGAGATGTATCATACATTGGTTAGAAAGTGATGTTGATTTTCAAAGTCTTTTGATACAAGACTTCTACCATTATTACCAATAGAAGATGTATATCTCATATTGGTTAGAAAATGATGTTGATTTTAAATTATTTTAGATTAGATAAAATACTTTTACTATTATTAGCAATAGAAGAGATATATCACACATTTGCTATAAATTGATGTTGATTTTAAATTACTATTATTACCAATAAAAGAGATGCATCCTACATTGCTTAAAAAGTTATGTTGATTTTAAAAGTTTTTAGATAAAAAAAACATATGCTTTTATCATCAATATAAAAGAAGAGAAAAGATGTATCTCATTATATAGAAAAAAATGTTGGTTTAAGATTTGTTTAAGATAAAAAACTTCTACTATTATTACTAAATGATGAGATGTATTCCACATTGGTTAGAGAGTGATGTATGTATTAAAAGTCTTTTTATAAAAGACTTATTACCAATAGAAAATATGTATTTCACATTGGTTAGGAAAGTGATATTGGTTTAAAATGTTTATAGATAATTTATCTCATATTGGTTATAAAGAGATGTATCTCACATTATTTAGAAATAGATATTGATTATAAAAGTCTTTAGATAAAAGAATTTTTATATTATTATCAATTGAAGAGATGTATCACATCACCCAACTTTTGATATTGTTGAATTCTCAAGTTTCCACATCACTTGATTTGAGACTTTTCATTTTCTAGCCATTAGCTAAAAATAATAGTTGATATGATATTGTAATATTAATCATTTACTATTAATCTCTTCTATTGTTAATAATAGTGGAAATTTTATATAGAAAGACTTTTACTACCATATCATTTCTTAACAATTATGGATAATATTATTATATTGGCATTGGGGTGAGTACTTTACTCTAATGACACACTTCTAACACCATATTTTAAACTTTGATATCTTAATCATCCAAAACTCGATTTTAATTTTATACAAATAAATATATCATTTTGATGCTTATAATCGAATAAAACACATTTGCACAATTACCTTTACCAACATTGGGTCATAAATTAATGTTAGTTTTGAAATTATTTTAATAAAAGATTTATATTTTTATCATCATAGAATATCAGAAAATTATTAGTCAGCCCATGTGTATACTTTTATTCATATCTTTTTTTCTTTTTTTTTCTCTTTTTTTTCTTTTTTTTACAGGGACGGGCCAATGATTCAAAGATATAAAAATTGATCGGTCCATGAAGTGTCCTGAGAATTTATATGCAATTTAACGTTGGCTGATGCAGAGGGTAAGCTGGTCATGGTGTAGGGTAGCAATTCGAAATATTTCAGCATGTGTGCGCGTGTGTGGAGCATCTAGAAAGCAGTAAAATCTTTTTTCCAGATATAAAGCAGTAAATAAAGCAGATATGACATGTCTTGATGTTCTTTGTGGATTTTCTCGGCTTTTTTAGTTTGAACGTGAGCAAGCAACCATTCAGATAAAGAAATAGAAAGAAAAGTGGGGAATCTATCATTCCTATTAATTATATATTTGTCCTAGTCCCCAAAATAAAATGACAGAATGAAAGAATATGTACATATTTTATGCGATAAAAATAAAGTAAGCAGAATAAAAATAATAAGCGGAATAAAGCAATAATAAAATAAAGCCCCAGCCCTTTTGTTATGTTGCCTAGAAATCTATTTTATTCTTTTTTTTAAATATACATGTAATGGTAACTGGAACGAAACTGCTGCAAGATGGAGGATTATATCCACAAATATATTCACAGATATATAAGAACGCAATATTTAAAATGTTAAAGAAGTATAATAAGCATATTTTAGCCAGAAACTAAAGAAAACTGATTTTTTTGTTTTTTGTGAAAACTAGGTCTAGCCCTCCATTTTTATTTTCTTTAAAATAAAAACTACGTCCCCAGCAGAGTCGTCACTTTGGGTGCCCCGGAATGCTCCCGGACCCCGCGCGCCCTTTTTTAGGGAACGCGGGTTGCGGAAAGACATCACGCTTTCCATTCTATCATCTCTTATTTAGGGGAAGACGAAATTAAAGGTGCAGAAAGAGTGTTGTCAAAAAGCGCATTGAATACGCCCCGGTCACCGAATGTGTTTTAGTCCATTATGAGTGCTTTGGATTTCTCCGTATCTCATCCTTCATTGTTTAGGGGAAAACAAGATACAGAAAACGTATCACCCTTTTCATTTCCATCGTCCCTTGTTTAGGGAAAACGGAAAGGTGCAAAAAAAGGATGTTTCAAAAGCGCGTGGGAACACGCCCTGCCTCACTATATACTGTTGTACATTCTGGGTCACTATGAGTGCTTTAGGTTTCCCGTGTCTCATCCTCTCTTGTTTATGGGAAAACAAGATACAAGAAGTGCATCACCCTTTTCATTCTCATCGTCCCTTGTTTAGGGGAAAACGGAAAAGTGCAAGAAATGATGTTGCGGGCCTCACTGTGATCCAAAATGTTATAACAGAGTCGTCATCTTTATTTAAAGGAGAAATAAAGAAAAACCAAAAATAACCAGAGTTTGTAAAAAGGGGTTCGGGGGCAAAGTTGCGAGGTGGGAAGGTGTTAGGCACCCAACTCGCCCTTTCGATCTCAAAAATAGTTTTTGCCTAAAATATGCTTTTATTATATTTATCTAGCAAATGAAATAAAACATTTAAACAAATATATTTGTATCTATATTATTTACAGACTCGCAGCCGCTTCCTTCCAGTAATTACAAATACATTTAAAAATATTTGGCCATAATAATATCTCTTTTTAGTGTTATTTTCTATATAAATCTGGGCAGCATAACTGCTTTTATTTTTACATTGGGCCGGCTTGAAAATAACACTTTTATATATAAATTTCTTAAAGGCTTAACTTTAAGAGCGTAGGTTGTGCTCGATCTGTCCTTCCGGGAGAGGGAGTCTTTTGCTGCTGTTGTGATTCGGACAGAGTAATTGCTTCCAAAAGCTATTTCCAGGCACCGTGAAACGGGCGGAGCAACTGCTTGCGTTTTTGCTATTGTTTGTTTGCTGCTGGCGGAAATCGGGCAGAGCAACTGCTTGCTTCTGGCGGATTTGGCCTCTGGATTCGGGCAGAGTAACTGTTCACTTTTGGATTTTTGGACCGGAGAAATAAGGTGGAATCCTAGCTGGAAAGCTAAGGTTCACTTTGACCGGTTGGATTTAAGTTTGGAGGAGATTTGACGGAGTTTTGAGGCTTATAGGAGGAGAGGTACTCTCTCTTTCTCACGATCGCTCTCACTGCGTAAACTGAACGCTGTGTGTGTACTGTGTGCGCTATGAGTGAGAAGTGATTTCTCGGCCCTCAATTCTGAAGTCGAAGCCCTCTATTTATAGGCTGAAGAAGGGACCTTTAAATTTTCTTCTTTGTGTTTCGTCAGCTTGTACCGCGCGCTTGAGAGCTTGTACAAAATGTCAAAACGGAAGTGCATAATTAGGTCCTGGGCGCCGCGCCAGGTTTGCATGGTGGTGGCGCCTGGGCCTCTTTCTAGGGTCATTTTTGACACTCTGCCCCCTGCATTTCAATATCAAGTTTTCCCTATAACTTGACATTTGTTAAGTTTCAACATGTCTTGATATCGCATGTCATGTCACATACCAGAGGTACGAAATTGGGGTGTCTAGAATACGTCACAAAGGAAGAACATGTAACATTCGATTATTGATATATACACATCACACCATAATCCAAAGTCACTACAAAGAAGTGAAATAAATAAATAAATAGAAGGATTAATAACAATAACAATGATGGATTTCTGTTTAAAATTGTGTATACAAAAAATGGGCATTTGTGTATACGTGTTCCCGTTTTAGGGATAACAAAAGGAAGTTTAACAATCAAAGGGAGCCTTTTGGGTATACCGGTCAAATGCAATTGTCTCCACAAGTACAAGTGCTACAAGGGGTATTAAGAAAGATTTTTTTAGTATATTTGCAAGACATTACGACTATGTTGGCTATTCAAAAATACGTGCATCTCACTGTTTACACTAAATCCATGGGACAAAAAGAAAAAGAACACTTAAGGGACTATACCTCTTTATTTGGAATGAAATGTTCTATACTTCGCCTTAGGAATGTGCTGAATGTGTAGAACTTTTTATTATTTTTGAGTTTATAATAGTATAGATGTAGTACTTACTTGAAGTATTTTACTTCTTTGATTATACATGGTAGGAGAGATTGGTTTGTTTGACATGCATGTTAATATATAAGGTCTGGTGTGAGCATCATGCATAGACATGATTAATATATTCTCGAGGTTTTATATTATAATGTCAAGACATTTGCTTTGTCTCATAAATTGATCAAGTCTCATACTATTACCGTGTCATAGACACGAGGACGATATCTTGTATTAATATAAACAACCATGCTCCGTAACGGCTAGACATCATTGGACAATACCTCTTCTCTTCTTAGTTCTTACGATTTTACCAATTACTCATTTATCTTTAATTTCCTTATCTTATGGCAGAAAGGCCCACAAGGAATGTTGAGACGTCTTATTAAACCACATATTTATTTATTTTCTTTTTTATTTTATCTGTCATGCATCACTCACTAACTATGATGTAATAGAGCATGGTTGACAAACTTCTTATTTTCTTTACTAAAATAAGGAAAGTCGACCGCAACTTACACCATTCATTTCGGGCAAAGAATCCATTATTTTAGTTTGAGATATTTTATTTAAAGAGATCATTTTTAAAAATTAATGCATAAAAATATAATTTTATTACTGATAGACTACTAAAATTATCATTTTCTTAAAAAAATTGACTTTCAAACGGAGACTATTTGCTCGGAACAAAAGGAGTAAAACATTATGTTCAAGATTTTAAAACCAAAAAAAAATGAACTAGAATAATAATTGACCTATAAGATTTTAAAATTAAAACATAGTTGTGTAGATATATATTTTATTTAAAAAGTCTAATTTCAAAAATAAATATATTTTTATTGACTTTTCATACCAATATTCTTGTAAGTATAACAAAATTCAGTATTACTTAATATTTCTTAGTTATTAATTAGGAATTTTAAACGTGCACAATTTATGTGGAATGGAGTAATTTCTACTTCCTCCGTCTCAAATTAATTAGGTATTCATTTTTGTTCGGCAAAAACTTGTGTAGGACGGTCATACATATATTTATTGTAAAACGGATCTTCCTTACCCGACTCACCATGTGTTGGTGAGTTAAGCTGTGAGAGAGTTGTAAGGGTAAAATAGGGTCGGCCTATTTTACTCCATTGAATTTATTGTTGTGCCCTTTCTTGGTCCAAAAATATGAGAAATATTTACCATATTTACTACTTTCTTGGTCCTAAAGCAATGGTAAGTATTTACCATAATTAATCACTTCCAAAAGCTCTCAAGAGTCCATAATTAAGTTGAACAAAATCTTTGGTAAGATTCTTAAATTATATTAAGAAACTAATTTAGGAAACAAATCTTTTATTTCCTAACATTATGTTTTCTTAAAGTTGTTGGATTCTTATTTGTGTAGCATTCTACTCTAGCTCGTATATATATATATATATATATATATATATATATATATATATATATATATATATATATATATATATATGTTTCAGACAGATGAGTAGGATGCTCAGAGATATAGACATATACATATACATGCTGAATACATAGAGAAACTGAGAGCCTTCGCTGAAATGTGGATGCAACATCATCCCAAGCTACATCGTTGTTTTTGTTTTTTGCATTCCTGGTTGCTAGGAAGCTTGTTTTTTAATCTCACGTTTTTTATACTTTTGTTTGTGGGTTTCTTCTACATACTTTATGTCTTGTTAGAGGGTTTTTGTTTTTAGTAGATTTCATATTTGTGTTTGAGAAACTCATAATTCTTTTAATGAATTTTTTTTAGCCACGAGGTTGGATCGATAAGTATAGCTTGTAGATTGTTTGATGAACTTTTGTTTTATTACTGCTTTAATTAACTTAAAGACTTCTGATGTTTACGTTTTTGATTTGCTGGTCGATGCACCTCTGGATACAGCTGCATCGACAGATTCTCTGAATCCTAGCTATTGTTGATCTTTCAATTGGTATCAGAGCCTCCTCTTGACGTCACTAAGAGAAAATTCTGGTTGTAGTCATGATGGATTCCCAATATGAGAATTTTGTTCGTCCTCCTACCTTAACGAATACAAATTACTCAAATTGGAATGTTGAGGAATTTGATTTTGATGAAGAGTCAATAGATCTTTTAACAACAAAGTTTTAAAATATTTTGAAAGCAAAGGGACAAAACTGATCTTCATCTTCTATCACCAAAACTGTTTTTAAAACTGAGCCTAGCAAATTTGCTCCCAAAGAAAGTTCTTTTCAAACCCCTGAAAAACCTTTTACCAATCCTTTTGCTAAACAACATACATCTAGAGGTAAAAATATTGATTCTATCCAATGTAGGGTTTGTCAAGGGTTTGATCATTATACTAATCAATGTGCTAATACTTTGAGTAAGAAGGGTTTAAGTTTTTATGCTACTCTGAGTGACAGTGATGATGAAGATCCATGTGATCTCATCACTCTCACAGCAATACAACATGTTCAAACTAATCTTGCAAGTTTTCTGAGTGATGCACCTCTGGATGCAGCTGCATCACAAACTACATCAGAAGTTGCATCAGACAGAAGCTGTGACAATTTTCTTTGATTCAACTCTTCCATCACTGAAGATGCTCCAGAATCAGAATCAGAACTGATTGATGCTTATAATGAATTGTACAATTATTGAAAAAAAAGAGCTTGTCAAGTTAAGTTACTTGGAAAGACAAATGAAATACTCAAGAAAATGAATGAAGATCAGAAGGAGAGCATTGCTTGACTGGAGTGTTTGCTTACAAAGAAGGATGTAAAGCTTGAAAATTTGAAAGAAAAACTTCACAAAGCAAATGAAACGGTGGCAAAATGGAATTCCAGTTAACATAAATTAATGATATGTTGAAGTCTGGAAATAATGGTAAGTCTGGACTTGGATTCATGCCAAAAACATTTGTGAAGGAAGGTGAAGGTACTTCTTCTGAACCAAAATAGTCTACACACACTTTTCAAAAACCCAATTTCTTTGAAAAACCAAAAACTAGGAAGAGAAATTTTGTGTGTCGTTACTGTCACAAACCTAGATATATCCAGCCCTTCTACTACCTGAAAAAGGCAGACTATGGTGAAGAAGTTAGGCAAGAATATTTGGTCCGTAACCAGAATCTGACACGACACACATCGAAAAAAATGTTCAGAAAAGCTTGGGTTCCTAAAAGACAGTCAAACTTTGTTCCAGACTCACATAATTCAGAAGTTGAAAGTTCAGAAAATTCTAGAAATTTGGATGCAGCTTCTGATGCAGCTGCATCAGAAGATGCATTGGTCAAAACTTTTGCAGAAGTTGAAACTGAATCCCAAAATGATGAAACTGCTCCCACTATGACTAATCAAAGCCATGATATTCCTAATTGTATGCAGAAAGACCATCCAACATCTCAAGTGATAGGTAATGTTCATAGTGGCATCTCCACAAGGAGAAAAAGTAATAACAGCCCATAAAGTCTGTTATAAATGTTGGAGTTACAAAAACCAAAAGATATTATTAACAAAACGTGGGTTGGTCTGAACAGGCAAATTTGGTTCGACATTCGTGTCCGCGGGACGTGCTCGCACATGAGTACGGTATCCCGAAGGCTAAACTGGACCATGATTTGCACCCCCCCCTACGCAGGCGTGCGCGAGAGAGAGCCTCTATTCTATACAAGCTTACCCTTATCACATAAGACACTTGTATATAAACCACTCAAGGTTTTATTAATCTCTCAATGTGAGATAAACTCACTTCCAACAACCACATTTTTATTCAATCATAACTTATTCATCCAAACACCAAATTGGACAAATAAATATATGATTTCGATGTTCTCACGGAGTAGAACACAATTCCACAATTATCATTCTCATTACACAAATGACACGTGAAAAATCTGTGCCACAATATTGCACAATTTCATTCTTTAAACACAATTTTTCCAACAGATACTTGGTTGAACAAGGAATTGTTTGTATTGAACATGTTGGGACTGAAAATCAACTTGCTGATATTTTTACTAAGTGTATTGATTTTGAAGAGATTTTCCAATCTAAGGAAATCTCTTGGTATGTGTGACATATGATTTTACACTTAGTTAATTATAAGAAAAGGAAAAAAATAGGCATCCTTGCATTTTATATTTAGGGGGCACTCTAGTTCAATGGTTTCACATATATGTGCCTTGTGTTGTTGCTTGGGAATTGTATTCAAAATCAGTTGTAACTTTGGTTATGCTTCTCACTCTCTCTCCCAGTTTTTGAGTAAGTTTGAAGTCTACAAAGGAAAGAGCTACCTAGAGTACAAGGGGTGTAGCAAAAGAAAAAGAACTACATATGAACATGGTTTGTTGTCAATCTCTTTTGGGACTATGAATCTTTAGATTTCATGAGTTGATCATGTGCAAAATGGCTTCCCTTGGTAAATAGTGTGAAAGGTTCCAAGTGGCATGTTTGTATAGCTTGAAATAAATTAGATCTATACTCCTAGCGAAATAAAATACCTATGGATTTTTGTATGAAATTTTTTTGATCTTGGGAGAGTAGTCTAATTGAGAAAAGAAAAGATGCAAAAAAATTGTACAAAATTTTATTATTGATGAATGCACCTCTCAATGCAGCTGAATCATGAATTACATCTGGTCTTTATCACTAGTGTGTGATTGTTTTTTTTTATTCTTTTCCTAGTATCAATTATCATGTTTTTAGGCATAAAATTTTAAGACATGCATTGTTGGTAAAAATATCAACCTGGCGAAATTTTGTCCTAAAATAAACTGTGCAAATCAATTTCCAAAAATTTCCATGTTGAAAAATATTTAGTGGATGTCTAATCTTTTTGGGAATTAAGAGACTTTGAATTTTAGACATGGTCTGCTAAAGTATTGCTTGGGGTTGATCGATTTTTGGGTAAACACTTTATTATGTTTTCTAAAAAATCTTGAATTTATTTGAGGTATCCTAAATGATTTTTGAAAAGAAATTAATCTTTCCCCACATTCAGTATTTTCCAGTCTATCTATATATGCCCTCATGCCCTAATTACATGTGATGTGGACTTGTGTGTTGGATTTAGTCAAAATAACCTCCTTTCAAATATTAAATTCAACATAATTTGAATTGATCTCCTCATCTTCCAGTGCATTATCTCCTAACGGCTAACTCCCTGGTTTGTAGCGTTTTTAAAGTATTTTTATTAACAGGTTGAAGTCATTAAGGTGCACTCATTCTCTAAAAAATTATCTCTGGCAATTTTTCCTCCATTTTGCTAAAAATCTCGTGCCCATTCTTCTCTTCATCTCTTATTCTACAAACCCTAGTCTGTTCGAATGGCTTCCAGCCCTTCCAGACCCTTCAAACCCTAAAAATTTGATAATCTAGACTAATGAAGCTTTGAATGCAGCTTCACCCAAAGCTATATCACCCAAATTTCTAAAGTTCTACACTTCATCTTCCTCCTCTGGTCAAATAGGGAGAGAAATGTCAAGTGTTCATGTTCTTACTGGTGATTGTGTTCATTTACTGCCGATGGTGAAGATGTGACATCTTTTGATGATGATGAATCTGATTCTTTATAGATTTATAATGTGTTGTTTTCTCATGCTTATTCCATATAATTATGTCTGGTTAGTTTAAGTTATGGTTGCTTGTTGGGAATGCATGTGAATGCATATCGTTTATATCTGATTTGTGCTTAGTGATTATTTCTGATTTTATATACTTGCACAAATTCAGAGGGAGAAAAACTAACCAATGCAGGTTAGAAGTTTGAATGTGTTAAAAAAAACACTTATCATTTGATTTGATCAGAAAGGTTCAACAAAGAGGAGATTGTAAGGGTAAAATAGGGTCGGCCTATTTTACTGCATTGAATTTATTGTTGTGCCCTTTCTTGGTCCAAAAACTATGGGAAATATTTACCATATTTACTATTTTCTTGGTCTTAAAGCAATGGTAAGTATTTAACATAATTAATCACTTCCAAAAGCTCTCAAGAGTTTATAATTAAGTTGGACAAAATCTTTGGTAAGATTCTTAAATTATATTAGGAAACTAATTTAGGAAACAAATATTTTATTTCCTAACATTATGTTTCCTTGGAGTTGTTGGATTCTTATTTGTGTAGGATTCTACATCTAGCTCGTATATATATATATATATAGACAAGTAGGATGCTCAAAGATACAGACATATACACGCTGAATACAGAGAGAAACTAAGAGCCTTCGATGAAGTGTGGATGCAGCTTCGGATGCAGCTTCTTCCCAAGCTACATCGATGTTTTTATTGTTTGCATTCCTAGTTGCTAGGAAGTTTGTTTTTTAATCCCACGTTTTCTGTACTCTTGTTTGTGGGTTTCCTCTACAGACTTTATGTCTTGTTAGAGGGTTTTTGTTTTTAGTAGATTTCATATTTGTGTTTGAGAAACTCATAATTCTTTTAATAAAATTTTTTTAGCCATGAGACTAGATCTACAAGCATAACTTGTAGATTGTTTGATGAACTTCTGTTTTATTACTGCTTTAATTAACTTAAAGACTTCCGCTGTTTACGTTTTTTATTTTCTGGTCGATGCACCTTCGGATGCAGCTACATCACAAGTTGCATCGACAGATTCTTTGAATCTTAGCTACTGTTGATCTTTAAATAGTGAAGCACCGTCTTACGAATAAAGATCCATAAGACGGTCTTACAGGAGACTCGCTCTTTTTGTTCATGAATAGAAATTGACATTCACTTTGAGAGGGAGTATTATGCTCATATACTTGTCCTATGTTTATATTTATTTGTTTAATTTTTTTTTTTTGAATTACAATAAGTGAGGGCCTTGAGCTTTTCTTTTTCTCTCTTTCGTTCGTTTATCCTTTTTTTTTCCTTTTTTTAATCATTACAAAAAACAATTGAGCAATATCACTTACAAAAAATCCAAAAAACAAAATGTATTAAGTTTTGCAATGTTTTGATTCGATAATGTATAGACATTAATATCTTGGGTTTTCAGTTTTTTTTTATTTTTTTAAGTATATATTCATAATTTTTCCATTCCATGTATATAGAAAGAAAAAAAAAGTAACTATCCCGTGAGATCGTCTTACGGATCCTACTCTTTAAATCGGAACCCCACTCTCTCACATCAGGGCAAGTCCAATGGTAGGGGTCAAAACCAAATTTTGATACCTATGTAAGAGTATTAGACTTTCCAATGGTTAAAATAAAAGGTATCAAAATTCATTGTGGTACTAAGGAAGGTACCAAATTTAATATCTCTCTTAGTACACACCTAATTTTAATACCCTTCATTTTGATATCTATGGTTGGACATGATCATTTGATACCCATGAATAATAACCAATAGGTATCAAAATTTGGTTTTGATACCTATAGGCAAGTACCACCATTGGACTTGCCCTCACAACTCACCAACACACTGTGTGTAGGTCAGGAGAATCCATTTTACAGAAAATACCTATTTTTTCTTATGAATAATTGCAGGCCGGTACACTTTAAAACATTTCCAACTGCTCTAGTACCGCTTTTTTTTCAACCCATAAGTCTATTTTCATAAAATTCTTCCTTAAATGCCCATCCACCTCCTTCCGAAACCTGAGCCAGCGCTTTTGTCTACTTCATTTATCGTATGAACTCTCGTCTCCTTTTCCCTTTTATATTACAATTGACAGCTAATATCCATACATACCCTCATCAATGAAATTGGGTGCAGAGTTGTTAATTTCTTTTTAACACTTTCTGAGTTCGTCAAGTTTCCTTTTGCCTCATCTCACAAACCGCTTAGCCTCCGATTGGAAAATGAATGTATGAACTCAAGGTCTCACATCCTCAAATACACAACTGACTCATCACAACAGGAAACTCTTACAACGAAGCAAAGCATGAGGTCGACAAACATATTTGCAAAAGCATTGAAGCTCTTACAAGTAGACAAAAAAAAGCAGGAGGAAATTTTTTGACCAATCCCAGATTCAAAGAGACCTCGTTGCTGCTGTTTTCGATGCAGGCATTAAAGGTTCGAATCGGGCATCGTAGGTTTCAACGCGGACATCAGAGGTTTCGATTCGAGTGTCAGAGGTTTCATTTCGGGTGTCGGAGGTTTTGATTCGGGCATCAAAGGTTTCGATTCAGGCATTGGAGGTTTCGATTCAGGCATCAGAGGTTTTGATTCGGGCATCAAATGTTTTGATTCAGGCATCGAAGGTTTAGATTCGGGCATCAAGGTTTCAATTCGAGCATCAGAAGTTTCGGTTCAAGTCTCCTTGTCAAAACCCAGGTTAAATTCCACACTTTCTTCAGTCCCAAACTTCTTATAGCTATCCTTTGGCTGCAAGTCAAGACCAAAGTCTGGCTCTGCCCAAGGCAATGATCACTGTAAATGGCGGGATAATTGGCCACTTCCCGTCAGCTACCGATAGTGGCCTTCCTTCCAAAATCTTTGTACTCATCGGTGATCGGCAAACCATTTTAAATTAGTAATATCTGTCAAGTTTCCTCATCAACAACGAGATATTAAATCAAACTCTCAAATATGGGGTCTCATTCTAGGTTTGGCCATTGCTAATGTGTAATTCGTATTTTAAAGTGATGGCGTCGACGGGGAGGATGAAACGAAGTGGGTGGCGCTGGCGATGATGAACCGTATACAAATTTGGTGAGGTGGTGACAGTCGTCGGCATGAAGATTGGTGAAGAGGGAAAAGGAACAAGGCGTGAAGGTGGATGAACCGTGTTTGAATGAATCCAGATCTAGGCAAAAAAATTTGTATTTTTCATAATGGGTCAGTGTGAAGTTTATCAGTTCAAAAATGCTGGTGAGGGAGAAAGAAAATAGACTGTCATCCTTTCTTTAATAATTCTTCCTATAATCTCTTCCTTTCTCTCATGGCTCCAGTCGATGAGAAAGAGAGAGAAAAAGTGGGTAGATTTGATTTTGTAAACGGCGATGCACAATTGTTGCATCCCAGGTACGTTCCTCGCCTTCTCCCTTTCTTCGATGCTCGTTCAATGCCCAAAATTTTGAGCGATGCGTAATGATTTTCCTTGTGATGCCCAAATTTGGACAGTGACTTTTGCATTGCGAGGCCCAATGTTTTTCCTTGTGATGCCCAAATTTGGACAGTGGCTTTTGCATTGCGATGACCAAAAATTTTAACGATGCTTAGATTTGCGCAATTGCTTTGTGCGCATGTCTTTTATTCATTAAGGGTATCTTCGATATTTTACCCTCAAAAGTGTACTTTAACGGTTAAATAAAAAAAAATGGACTGTAAATGTTATAATATCGTCTCATGGGACCGACCCGGTTATATCCCTTTTTCTTAAGTTTTTGCCATAGAAAAAATGAATAATTACCGGTCGATACACTTTTCTAAAATTATAAATGTTCCACTACCTTTTTTTTTAATTCAGCCGCTAAAGTTCATTTTAATAATATTTTTCCTAAAATATTCTCTTTTCTGAAATTCAACCGTTCCATCGTCTTGAATGAGATAAGAAGATCAAGAATTTTTCAGATTAGTCATTGAATGCTTTGTTTAGCACCAATTTTAAAAAGGAGCATCAACAACAACAACAACAATCGTAATTCATTTTCCAACAATCCATTTGCCAAGTTTTCTTAATTCATTGCATGGTGATTGAGGCGATACTAAGAGAGTTGAAAATACCTAAAACTATATCAAAAAATATATGTGCAAAATACAGGGCCAGAATGGTGAAATTTATGTATATTTGTAAGGATAAACATGTGAGAAACTGATATGAAATAATTTGTAATTGAAATTTGTATGGTTTGTAACAATTATTTGTTGATCATCGTTTAGGCATCGTTCATTTAAATCTCGTCTCGATGGTACTTAGTTAGGCATCGTTCCATCAAATTATGAATCAGAATTACTTAATTAGACTTGTTTCCAATTATGTCTCGTTGTTACTTAATTAGGCATCGTTCCTTCAAATCATGTTTCTTTGTTACTTAATTAGGCGTCGTTTTTTTAATATGATAGCATACTTTAATTTCTTTTTTGTATCGATGTATATAAATAACTAGACATCTTTTAAAAAAAACATGTCTCGCTGCTAGTTAATTAGCCATCATTTCTTTAAATCCTGCATCGGTGTTACTTAATTAAGCGTTGTTTCTTTAATATGATGGCAAAGTTTAATTTATTTTTCCAAGCATGCCTCAGTGTTACTTGATTATGCATCGTTCCTTCAAATCATGTCTCGGTGGTACTTAATTAGGCATCATTCCATCAAATCATGCCTCAATGTTACTTGATTATGCCTCGTTCCTTCAAATCATGTCTCGGTGGTACTTAATTAGGCATCATTCCATCAAATCATGCCTCAGTGTTATTGAATTAGACTTTGTTTTCAATCTTGTCTCGTTGTTACTTAATTAGACGTTGTTTCCAATCATGCCTCAGTGTTACTTAATTAGACATCGTTCCTTCAAATTTTGTCTCGTTGTTACTTAATTAGACGTTGTTTCCTTTCATGCGTCGATGTTATTTAATCAGGCATCGTTTCTTTAGTTATGGAATGCCAAAATTTGACGGCGGACTTTTGTGCGTGCGTTTGTTGTTCATTAAAAGTATATTCGTTATTTTATCATCAAAAATGTATTTTAGCTATTGAAAACAAAAATGATGAAATTTTTGGATTATAATTTTATTCTATATGACCGACCCGATTATCACCCTAGAAAGAAAAGTAGATTAATGGATTAAAAGTAAACCAAATATGCTACTGTTACATCCATTCAAGGATTTCTAAAGTTCTATGGGCAGTTGGGCACTATGTCAACTATCTTATCTTATGGTTTAACAGTTCAGGGATGGCGGCCCAAAGGTTGTTGGATTGGACATGGTAAACACCATACTGAAAAGGCTGAAAAATAATAACACGGTTTTGTTGCGTAACTCGTATACCACAACGCCATTTTGGCCAGGGCCGGCCGTTTGAAATTGGGGTCCAATTCCGGTTTTGTCGGACGAAGCCCTTCTTTTGTAGCAGAATTTTAGGAAAAATTTTGGTTGGTCCCTTTTTTTTTAATTTTTAACCTTTAAAGTTTATCTTCTTTTTTTTTCAATTGTAGAAGACTATTTTTTGAAATATTGTTCCAAAAATATCATCATCTTCTTCAACAGCTCTGGCAACACACTTTGGATTCGAAAATCATGATTGTTCGTAACGAAACGGGGATCGACCTATAATGGATATGTGTCTGGTTGAAAAAAATTTCAGTTGGAACGAAGACGGAGAAAGAGGAGGAAGAAGAAGGCTTACGACGGAGGAGATGGAAGAAGCAGGTGGAGGACGTTGTCTGGTTCTTTATGATTTTGTATCGTGGTTCAAAAATTAATGCACTAAAATTGATGAATCGTGGTTCAAAAATAGACTAGCAATTATACTATTGAATCGCGATGCAAAAATTAATACACTAAAATTGAAGAATCGCGGTACAAAAATAGACTGACAGTTACACTATTGAACCGCAGTGCAAAATTAATTCAATAAAAATTGATGAATCGCGGTTCAAAAATAGACTAGCAATTACACTATTGAACCGCGGTACAAAAGAATGTGATAAAATTAATGAATTGATGTGCAAAAATAATGACCTCCGTAGCACGTTTACGATTCATTAAAGGTATCGTAGTTATTTTACCACCAAAAGTGATTTTTCCCAATTAAAAATAAAAAGAGTGTACTTTAACAATTAAAAGTTTCAAAAAATGGACCAATCAGCAATTTTTTTCAGAATTTTTGTTCTTACATTAATTGTTCTTGCTTATGCTTCTTCTTCCTTTTGTGTAAAGTCATTTCCACATAGATACTTATGTATCGACATTTTGTCACTTATAATAATTGTTAGTTTGCGAGATTAAAGTTTTGGTGCAAGTAAAAAAAGAATTCAAGTTTCATTATCACTTAAAAAAAACTGAACAATGTTACAGTAATATCTATAATACAATAAAGCTCATACTTATACATGTGCAATTGACTAAAGTTATCTAAAGGTTGTGATTTATTTTTTTACCGAAATCATACGGTCACGATTAAAACATACCTTCACATGTGCAAAGGCGGTTGTGCAATTACCTGTCATTTTCTCTCTCTCTCTCAACTCCCCAATTCCTCATATTTCTCAATATTTTTGTTGAATTTCATTTAGGATAGGTTAAATACAAGCCTAGAATAATATGCTCCTATACTAACGTTGTGTCGTAGGCACGAACACACAATCTATTGTAGTATTAAACAAAAGTATCCAAAATTCCAAATGACCTCCACTATTACTCAAAAGTAAAAATAAAACGCAAAGAATCCAAAAATCCAAGTTACCATTTCAAGACCCAAATCGGCAAATTAACAACAAGATTCTTATAATCTCGTTGATTTAGGCATCCAAATTAGCAAATCGGATAAAAATACATGTAGGAGTACACATTCACATACTTAAGATTATAAGAATCATAAAATTATTGTCATGTTTGACTTTTTTGATATATTTTTCAAGTGTAAATTTGATGTATATATTTTATATTTTTTTTAAATCATAAAACACGAAAAATTATAATATATTTATTTTAAGATATTAAAAAATACGTGTCTTATGATTTATTTATTTTTTAAATGAAAATATACACATTAAATTTACTTAGCTCTGTTTTTGATAGGAGTAGAAACTAGGATTAAATTATGGTCGGTCCACTTTTTAAGTTTTTAACCTCTCCAGTCCAGTGTGTTTCTTTTTTCAACCTAAAAAGACCACTTTTTGAAATATTATTTCCAAAAATGCCATTGTCTCATTCAACAGCTCCGGTAACATATTTTGAATTTGAAAATCACCATTGTTAGGCAATAAAATGAGAATCGACATGTCCTGTCAAGTCGCGGGGGCAGAGCCCCTTCGTGGGGGTCGGGGGCAACCCCTCGAAAGGTAAACGAGTTTTCTGAATCATTAACTACGAAACATTAATAAAAATGTGTTGGGTTTAAGGATTTTCACAGTAAGAACGAAGGCGAAGAATGATGAATAAGAAGACTTACGACGGAAGAGAAGAAAGAAGAAGAGTAAGGACATTGTCTATTTCATTATGATTTTGAACCGCGGTACAATTAGACTAGGCAGTTAAACTATTGAAACACGATGCAAAATAAATGCAATAAAATTGATGAACTGCGGTGCAATTACAGTTAAACTATTAAACCGCAGTGCAAAAATTAATGTAATATAAAATTGATGAACCATGGTGCAATTACACTAGGCAGTTAAACTATTGAACCGCGGTACAAAATTTAATATAATAAAATTGATGAACCATGGTGTAATTATATTAGGCAGTTAAACTATTGAGCCGTGGTGTAAAATTAATGCAATAAAATTGATGAATCGTGGTACAATTAAACTAGACAATTAAACAATTGAACTGATGTGCAAAAATAAGGATTTATGTAGCACGCCTACAGTTCATTAAAGGCATCGTAGTCAATTTTTTTACTAAAAATGATTTTTTTTCTGTTAAAAATTAAAAAAACGATACTATAACAATTAAAAACTTTAAAAAGTGATCCACCCGCAATTTCTCGTAGAAACTAAAGGGGAACACATGTTCTCTTGTTTCTGAAGGTTATGGTGTTAAGTGCACTGATGTGGAACCATGTATTTTAGTCCACTATTATTGTTAAGGCCCGGATACAGTAGGCCCAAATTTATGAGTAGTTCGGGTTGATAAGGGTCGTGGTTGTTTTAATTGTGATCAACGTGGGCCACGTATTTCGGCATTCAATGCCAAGCACAGATCGTGGGGCCAGTGAAAGGTTTATTCATGCGTTTACGCCACGCTACGCCATCGCCTTATAAACCTTTTCTCAATAAACCTATTCTCCACTATACATAAACCCATAAAAACTTTATAGCATGGACCCACAACTAAATATTTTATTCTTTCCCAATATACATTTATTTTCAAAAATAAATATATAGTTTTAAAACATAAATATTTATAGAACAAATATAATACGTCTAAAAAATAATTTATATATTTTTAAATTTTATCTTTGAAAAAAATATTTGTATTCGTAAATATTTATTAGTAATTCAAAATACCGATGTAATAATATAGATTTTATTGAAATAAACCAACATAAAATCATACAAATTATAATTAAAGTTACATAATACAATGAGAAAACAAAGTAATTAAATACTAATAAAAAATATCCAACTGTTACAACTTAATTTTCATTGTTGATGTCTCCAAAGCGTTCCCAAATATGTTCGACCAAATCAGATCGAAGTTTTTGATGTACTTCCCGATCACGTAGTTCTGCATGCCTTTGGAGGTATTGTTGAAATTCTTGAATAAATCCTTGTGATGCGGTTACCGGTGGATCTACTTCTTCATCGCTCCAGTTACTTATTGCATTACCTTCATTTTCCACAATCATATTGTGTAATATGATGCACGCGTACATTATATCTTTCAAAGCCTCCTTGTGCCAAAATCGAGCCGCACTCGTACTATTGCCCAACGAGGAGGACTCCGAACGCCGCTCAACGTCCCTTTCTTGCAGCCTCTTGCATTTGTTTGAACTTTATCCTTTTAGGATCTTCGGATATGTAAAACTTTTGACAAATGAAGCCCACTCCGGTAGATACCATCTCGCTAGATAATATCCTTTCGTGTATTGTGTGTCATTTACCGTAAACTGAACTTGAGGAGAGTGTCCTTTCAATACATCGTTGAACAATGGAGATTGGTTGAGTACATTAATATCATTGTTAGAACCTGCAACGCCGAAGAATGCATGTCATATCCAAAGGTCTTGGAAGCGACCGCTTCTAGCATTATTGTTGGAACCCCTTGATCTCCTGTAAATTGACCTTTCCATGCAATCGGACAATTTTTCCATGGCCAATGCATGCAAATCAATGCTTCCTAACATACCAGAAAACCATGGACCTCGAATGTAGTTGAAGTAAGCGTTGGATGTCGTGAGCATTGGGTCTTCTCAAGTATATGCTTCCAAATACCTCAATCACGGATCGACAAAATTTCATTAGACAATCGATTGCGGTGGTTTCACCAATTGCACATACTCGTCATAATGATCGGCGGTGTGCCATATGCCAACGACTATAGCAGCATTTTTGCAAGGGGAAAGTCCCTTTCTAAACCAACCCTCATCCGAAAATATTCGTATGATTTGAAAGAGCTTCTACAATTCGAAGAAATAACTCCTTACTCATTCGATACCTTCTTCCGAAAATTTGATCCGTGTAAACCGCTCATTGGAGAAATAGTCGTTGAAAAGTCTTTCATGTCCAGCTTCACGTTCTCGATTTATGTACTTTCGACTGCGTTTACGATCGTGGGAGGCTTCTGCTTCTTCTTCCTTCATTTTCATTTCCATAATCATCATCATCATTTTTTCACTTGAATCGTCAGTCAATTCATCGTGCACGAATTGTAGAAGTGTATTTTTATAGGAGTGATTGGGATCTTGAGACATTTTTTAGTGTGGAAATTGGTGTATCCAGAGGTATATGTGTAAGAGGTTGTGGTTGGAGAAAATATAGAGTCTCAAGCCTCTTATATATAGACCTCTTATAACGGCTAGTGTTTACAACGGCTAGTTTTTACAACGGCTAGTTTTTGCAACGACTAGTTTTTACAACGGCAAGTTTTTGTAATGACTAGTTTCCTTCACACAATTAAAAATTACATAACATAAAATATTACACATGAGTTACATGAAGAAAAAAAATACATTAATTAAAATATTACATAAACTTAGAAACTTCATAAATTAAAATTACAAAACATAAATTAGGGAATACAATAATTAGAAACTTTATAAATTAAAATTACAAAACATAAATTAGGGAATATTATATTTGGCCTTGATCGAGTCACAAATGTGTTGATGCATTTTAGTTGCTCATTCGTCATGCCACTAGTATCCTTAAAGAGAATTTCATAATTCAATGCGCTTGTCACTCCTCGAGTGCTAAAATCTTTCTTTCTTCAATTTCACGATGCTTATCCCATAAATCGACACTTTTGACTTCATTTTTCTCGATTTTTGCTTTCCCTTTCCTCTTGCCGCCTTTTGACCAATCGGGCGGACTTCGACTTCATTATCTTCGATGTTGATGCTCGTATGTGCATCGGATGATGAAGTGAATGTTCCCGATTCGAATATCTTTGTCCTTTTAGAGGATTCACTAGATTTTCCACCTTTCCACTTTGGCTCATCTTTCACCATTAGCCACACATGCTCATATTTGAAATGTTTTTTACGTATAGAGTGATAAAGCCCACGTGCAGTTTCCTTCACTTGGTCGTCGGACCACCCACTACGATGTTGATCTCTAACTTGGATGAAAAATTGATTAAATTCATTAACACGTGGACAAATTATGCGTACCAATGCGACTTCAAGACGTTCGACTTTCTTTGAATTCCCGTTTTTCGGTTGTTGTTGTAGTACTCGGTGATTCGTTTCCAAAACTCCTTATCATTTTGAGAGTTTCCTTTCACGCTATCTGTTGAAATAACGAGCCAAGCACTTACAAGCATTTTATCTTCATCAATGCTCCACTTTGTTTTTTGCTTGTCTTTTGTTTGGTTGTCTTCTTCATTATCAAGAACAATGGTTTCCAACCCTCTTGGGTGGAAAATGGTGGAATTGCAGACTCACCGACACTATCCCTTCTTGTATGAGTTGGGGTTGTTGGATTTCCAATACCGGGTGTACATTGGTTTGCCATAGTTGAATTAAAATATTGCGAATACATAGGAAATTGATAATTTGGATAAGGAAAATTTGGAACACTTGAAATACCTTGATAATTTGGATAAGAAAAATTTGGCGGAACTTGAAAATTTGGCGGAGCTTGAAAATTTGACGGAGCTTGAAAATTTGGCGGAGCTTGAAAATTTGGCGGAACTTGAAAATATGGTGGAACTTGAAAATTCGGCGAAGCTCGAATATTTGGCGGACCTTGAATATTCGACGGAGCTGAAAAATTCGGAGTAGTTTCGACATTCGCAGAATCGTCGACATTATAGTTCAATAAATTTGTAAAAAAATTGTTATCCATAACAAAAGAAGTGTAAATAAGAATTTGTGTAGAGAATGAGAAAGTGTAGAGAATGAAAAAGGATAGATGAATTTGTGAAAAAAAAAAAAGTTTTGAAAATCAATTTATAGAAAAAAAATTTATGAACGTTACTTTTTTACCGTTGTAGATTTTATTTTTTGGTTGTATAATTTTTTTTTTTTTTAAAAACCTACCGTTGCCGACAATACACTGCAACTTTGCAGCACCTTTTGCTGACTAATCGATGTATAAACCGGTCCAAGATGATGAATCTTTTCCAGCCACATCAGCATTATAACCAACTGCTCTTTACTACTCCAACGCTAAGAAGCTTTTCAAAAAGCTTTGAAAATTTGTTTGGACCTCCCACTGGAGGTGCTCTTAGGGCATCCTCATTGTTGGCTTTGCCAACTTCTTAGAGGATTGGAAATTATGCCAATCTGCCACATAAGAAATTATTTTGGCCAACTAGAAAAGATTCTGTGAACCAACTTCCTCCTTAAGAACCTACAACTCTACAAGGGGACAGGGTGTGAGCGGACATCAGCCGGGTGTGTGTGGGGGTGGGGGGTGGGTCCGTGGGTAGGGGTGGGGATTTTTGTTTATATATTAAATAGTGTTAAATTTATTATTTTTTGTGTAAGAAGTTGTGTAAAAATAGTATACAATGGGAAGATATATTCTTAAGTGGGTAAGAAGATAGAAATGTGTAGGTGGCAGTGAGACCCAGTTAAGAAGTTGTATTAAGAATATACACATTGAGAATGCTCTTACTAGTTATGTCGAGTTAGCAATAACTGTGGGGGCCTTCTTTCCCATAAGTCGGATAATGAATGGCGGAGAATGGTAATGCACTAAGAGCTTGGTTAACACGTTATCAAACTCAAATCAAACTTAATTTTTTTTAATGATAGTGTATCTAATAAAAATTAATTTAATTCTTATTTGATTTGGTTTGATTTGTATCAATTTATGATACAAATCAAAACTAAATCAAATCAAATAAGGTGTCAAAAACGATCGTGTTACAAGTTATTTGGGTTTAAAATGACGCCAAAAATCAAGAAAAACATCAAGCCGGTCGACAACCAACCTGACGTCTCTGCCATTGCCCTTTCCACATGACAATTTCAAAAAACTTTTCTACCATCATTTTTCTTGGCAAATTTTCTGCCAAACAAATTTATTTTTTTGTAATTTTTTTCCTTAATTAAAGTACATATTTTTACCTATAAATAGAAACTTTGTTTGTTTCATTTGGATATCAGAAAAATTTTATATGATTTTTTCAAGTTTTTATCCATTTTCTAAAAAAATATTCAAGTAATGGAGATAAATATGGTGATATATGTAAAAGTATTGGATTTTGTGCCACAGTTGAAAGTTTTTTTTTGTTTTGAATCAAATGTGTATCAAATATATTATTTTATTAGTTTTTAATGGGTTGTGTTTGATTTGGTATTTGATTTAGGTGTATTTGATTTGGTTGTTAACCATGTTCTAATGCTATTTTGGCCCAATTTGAGTAATTTTATAAGGAAAAATTCGGGTCGATCAACTTTATAAAGTTTTTAATCTCTAAAGTACTTTTTTTTAAATCGAAAAAAGTTACTTTTGAACGCAAAAAGACTGCGATACCCTTAATGAGCAAGAGGCGCGCTACATCAAGTTTATATATCACGGTGCAAAGTTTCTTTCATCAATTAATTTACATATTTTTGTACCGCGATTCAAAGATTGATTTTTAAATATTTTTTACAGCAAGTTTATATGTCGGTGCAAAGTTTATAAAGTGCAAATTTATATATAGCGGTGCAAAGTTTCCTTCTTTAATAAATTTTATATATTTTTGCACCACGGTTCACAAATATATTCACCGTGATTCAAATATTTTGAAAAATATATCGCGGTGCACATATGTTGTTAACCAGTGTTCATAACAATTGACATTTACTAGTTTTTACATTATTTAAGTTTTAATATAAAAATTGAAGTAAATAGATTTTTGTATCGCTGTTAAGCTTTTTATATATGCGGTTCATAGTTTTTATATATCGTGGTACAAATTAAATTTGAAAATATAGGTTTTGCATCGCGATATATAAAAACTATACATCGCGATACAAAAATAATAATTCACTCAGTATTTGAATAGAAAATGTAAGTAAACAAGAATTTATATCACGGTGCAACATTATTATATATAGCGGTACAAATTAAATTTGAAGTATAGGTTTTGCACCGTGGTATATACAATTATGAACCGTGATTCAGAGGCTAGCCATCCGTTACACGTATCTCGTGGTCATTAAGGATAACGTAATCTTTTCCCGTCAAAAAGTGACTTTTTGTGGTTGAAAATAAAAATAGGATACTTTAGCGAATAAAAATTTGAAAAAGAGGAACGGCCCGCAATTTTTTCAATTTTATACTATTTTTTGGAAAAATTATGGGTCGGTCCACTTTTTAAAATTTTAATTCGCTCAAGTATCATGTTTTTTTAGTCGAAAATGACATTTTTAGGGCGAAACGAATATAATAGCCTTAATAAGTCTGAGGTGCGCTACGGAAATGCACCACGATTCAATATTTTTTGAAAATGCACCACGATTTAAAAAAAGACATTTGTACGTATAAGCAAGAATTCTCGAAATCAAGGAAGCGAGATTACAAATTAAAGCTACGACTAAAAACAACTCCCACAAGCAGAGGCAGGTCGCATCTAATTTCTTTTTCCCCTGGCCCCCTGTATGGCAGGTTGCATGTCAGGAACTAATTAATCTATGATATTACAAGCTTTCTACATGCAATTTCTAATCGGATAACACAAGAAATATATGCTAATCTTGGAGAAAGCATGAGTTATAGAACAAACACAAGCTCGATTCTTCGATATTCCAAAGCAGTAATTGTCAAAGAAAAAGCACAAAGGCAGCTATCTAATGTACAATGTACACCAGCATCATTCTCAATATTAACACACCTTGAATCCAAAGAAGAAAATCTTTCTCAAACTATGAAAGCCTATTCTACGTTGGCCCTTTGTTTTCTCCTTGACCGGCCGAATAGTTTTGAAGGTGGAGAGGGAGAAAACTCAAATGGTTGTTGTGGGAGATCCATTTCAAAAAATACATTCTGCACAAATACGAAAAAGCACCACGATTCAATATTTTTTGAAAATGTACCGCGATTCAAAAAATTTATGCATCGCGATTCAAAAAAATGATGAATCGTGATTCAATTAATCGACCCAAACCCACCAAAGTAGGTCGGCCTCATTCATGTTCCAGCCAACCCAGACACGGATTCTCTCCCTCTCTCACACAGCAGCCCCGACCCTCCACTATCTCCAACATCCTTCGATCTGCCGGCCCAGCAACTATGCAAGATCCGACCTTCCCTACCCAGATTCAGCGACCATCTTTGCTCTACCATGTTCCATGTTCGGCCAAGCTTCATTTATGTCTTCATTAGATGCCGACAAAGGTGAGAAGAATCCTTATATTCGACAGAGGTAGCAAACCCATAAAGTGAATTGGATACAGGAAGTGAAGAATCTTTATCTTCGACAGATGTCAACTCTCAAGAGAAGGAAGCTCCAGTATCGTGGAATTTTCGAAACAATATTTCGAAAAGTGGTCTTTGTGATTGAAAAAAAGAACGGTGGACTTTTGAGGTTAAAACTTTGGAAAAGGACCAACCGAATTTTACCCTAACTTTTTAGGGTGATAACCGGGCCGATCATTTTTGTGGAAATTATAACCTATCCAGTCCACTTTCTTTTTATTCAACCGGTTAAGTACACTTTTGAGGGTAAAATGTCGAAGATACCCTTTAATGAAGAAAATACGCACGAGACAAAGTCAATGCCCAAATTTGGGCATCGCAATGAAAAAACTTGGCATCGCAATGCAAAAATCATTGCCCAAATTTGGGCCTCGCAATACAAAAATTGGACATCGATAATTAATTTTGGGCATCGAAAATTAAATTTGGGCATCAATTAGAACCCACTGTCAAATTGTTTCATACATTTATATATTTGTTCAAAATCATACACTTTATATAAGAGTGCAATAAAAGCTAGGATGTCAAGAAAATTTTAATGCAACTTCTAATGCAGTTGTATCCAAAGGTACATTAACCAGTTAACAAACATCAAAAGACTTTATAAATAAAATAGTGATCAAAACAGAGTTTTAAACTTTCAATCTACAAGTAATACTTGTAGACGCCCCATAGCAAAAACGATTTCACTATAAAGAATATGTCTTACAAAGAAACTGGGAAAACTAACAAAATATCAAACCCTCTAACATGACTATGAAGTCTGTAAAGGAAACCCACAAATCACAAACAAAGCAAACGTGAGATTAAAAAATAAGTTTTCTATCAACTAGGAAAACAAACAACCAAACAGCCAATGCAGTTCATGATGCTACTGCATTCAAAATTGCAACGAATACTCCAAGACTCCAAGTAATGCTCTCAACTTTTCTTTCTCTATGCAGTTTTTCTCTCTCAGCGTGTGTCTTCGTGTCTTCTGTCTACACGAGGTCTTCATGTATATACTTGAGCTAGAGTCTTGATCATACAAGAAAACCAAATACTCCAAGGAAACAAAGAATTAGGAAATAAAAAGATTAGTTTCCAAAAATGGTTTCCTCATTAAAATCAAAGATCTTACCAAAGATATTGTCATACTTAAATATGGATTCTTGAGAGCTTTTGAAAGTATTAAATATGGTAACTACTTACCATAGCTTTTGGACCAAGAAAGGGTACAACAATTAATTAATAAAATAGGATGTTCCTATTTTACCCTTACAATACTTATCGAAGTAATCTCTTTCAATTCTTCAAAGTCATACTCTTTATACTTATCCAAGCAATCTGCAACATTAGCCATTAAATTCACCTCCACGTCTTTCATCATCCCTTTCCCCATTTTTTGCTTTATCTCTTCATCTTCAGCCTTTCATCTTCTTTTCCTCCACGGAGCTTCTCTGTATACCCACAAACCACACACTAACGATGCTCACATCATGCTCTCTGACTTTTTCTCCAAAACTATATGTCTATTACAAGCGATCTATATATGCAACTTGAATCATCTGAAAATACGCCCATTTGCACCATCCGACGCAAGAATTGCAATCACCGACGCCAACATCGCAACAATCGACGCCCACATCAAAGACAACGATGCACAAATTAGATTTCCCGAAATTTGGGTATCGCATAAATTTCCGAACCCCAAAAATTGGACTGGACTGTCCATAGATTATAAATTGTGAATAGATGAGATTAATTTATTCAATGGAAGTCATTGTTGGTGGAAGTGTAGCATGGAGAGAAAATATGGATCAATTGTCAACTGAGCTCCCTCCAATTGATTTACCCTTTTGTTGGCAGTTGTTTGGGCCAGCTCTTATAGATCCATCAAGGTGTTTGTGCTTTCTTTCGCTGCTGCTTCCACCTTTGCATCTCGAAGGGACAGAGGTGGTTTTGTCATAGATGATATTCACTGCTTAGAGAAAGAAAGATGAGCTTCCAACCACCAAACATTTTTTTAATTACGGAGATATGGAAAGGGAAGAAAGAAGTGATTACAAAAAGAAAAAGAGAATGGGTGAACGTGGAAGAAGACTAGAGAGTGAGAGAACACAGAAGAAACGATAATGGGCATTTTAGGAAGAAATAATTGAAAATGAACTTATGCGGTTGAAAAAAAAGGGCACTGGAGCGGTTATAATTGAAAATGAACTTATGTGGTTGGAATGATTTCAAAGGCCACGAGTGGTGTCAAATTATTCCCCGTTTTCCGTAGTACATGTCTCTGCAATTGTTCGAGTCTGAGATTATCTGCATTTGCCATCTCGTATTCTCCATTCTTTGCATAAGTTTCGATGCCCGCAATTTACGTCGTAAGTTCCGACGCCCCATAATTTAGGCATCGTAAGTTTTGACGCCCCACAATTTAGGCATCGTAAGTTCCAACGACGCCCGCAATTTAGGCATCATAAGTTCCGATAGGAATGTGCAATGTACGCATTGGAATGGATGATTTGGAGTGAAATGGGTTTATACTTTTGTGGGGTTTGGGAGAAATTAATAATGTCATGTGGCTTTTGGGAGAATTTAGGAATTGGGCGACGGGATTCGGGTTGAGTGAGTGATGGGTCCCGATTGAAGATATGAATTGGTCGATTGAGTGTTTTGTTTTGGAGAGAAATGAAGTCAAGGATGGGGTCTGAAGTGAGAATTGGGGTTCAAAGTGGGGCTGGAATGAATTGTGGAGAGGAATAAATGGTGGGATTTTGACAAGAGGAGGATGTGAACCAGACTTTTCTATTTTCCGGCATACTTGGATTTAAGTTAAGCTTGAGGAGGGTTTACACGGTAGGTTTTGGGTGGATAGCTTCGGCACACCCGCTTCAATTCTCAAGGCGTTCGATATGGTGGAGTGTTATTGGTAAGGAATGATAATTAGGGGTGAGCTTGGTTCGGTTTGGTCCAGTTTTTTTGAAAAAAAAAGGACAATCGGGACCAGACCAATAGTTTGTTTCTCAAAAAATTTAGAATCGGAACTAACCCAATACGTATGAGAACCAATACATTGGTCTGGTCTAGAACCAATCAAAGACGTACGAGAACCATGATCGGACCAATATTATGGTTTTTTATATTTTTTAACTGTATAACTTTAATACAAATACATAATAAAATCTTAAATACTTAAAGTTCATAAAATGATTAGAAGACCTTTGATAAAAATACATTCAAAGAATTAAAAATATCAAAATCATACTCATAAAAATGTCAATATCATAAACTCATAACATAACAAACAAACTGGCGGAAACAAAATACCAGAAGAGTACAAACTACAAACTCAAAAGTAGAGTGCAAACTACAAACTAAAAAGTAGAGTACAAACTACAAACTAAAAAGGTAGAGTACATCCAGTAAAAGAGAAGGCCGCCTTCCTATGTCTAATCTTTCCTCCATCATCTCCATAAATTTTTGAAACTGCCATTATTGACAAGTAATTCAGTTGTGAGGTCATAATCTCCCATTATAATAATATCTAGAGGTAACATTTGTGTCAAAGATTTGGCAACAAAACATTAAACCTTTCAAGTTCTTACTGCCAACTAATGAACAATTTGTTTGCATAGACAATCAACATTGATGACAATTCCCACTTGTTGACTGGAATAATTGAGCAAAACTATGAACTGGCAGAAGAATGTTTGAAAACTAATTATTACGGAACTAAAGGAGTGACTAAAGCATTCCTCCATCTCCTTCAACTTTCCGACTCCCCAAGAATATTGAATATGTCTTCTAGTTACAAACAACTATTGGTAAACACACACAGAAACCCAAACGCACACACCCCAATTACACACCATCATGCTTGAATATCATAAACAATAAGAGAAATGCTAAAAATCACAAGGAAAAAACATTCCCTGCTTTGACTCCCAATCGATATGACGAACATGAGATTAGTCGGCCATTAAGCCCTATAAGAAAGTGGTTGCAGCCTAACCAATCACATCTCAAATGGATCAGTTGGGATTAAAGTTGAAATACTTTTTTCAGGATACCTCGCATTACTTAAATAACAACAATGTATACCTCTATCCTAGATGATGTCGACTGTGAACTAGTGAAGAACAAATGGGCCAATGCTAAGTCAAATCCTAATTAAGGGCTCAAGTCAGGAAAACAGATAGAGAAACATACACAATGAAATCATATCATCCATCAAAATTCCTAGAAAAACTACTGCATATCCAAAAAAAAAAAAAACTACTGCATATCCAAAAAAACTGTCACAGAAATTCCAGAAAGTTTCAAACTAGAAAGAACAATAAAAACCCATAAAGTAAATTATCAAAAACATTATAGCTAAAGATACAAAGATTCATCGCATAGAAATTCCAGAAGATACAAAGATTCATGGCAATAAAATCTACAAAACAAAATTTGAACTCTAAAAAACTGCTGCATAATAAACCAATTTTCATACCATAATTTGAACTCTAAAAAACATCTGCATATTGAAGGGGAATACACATAATCAAAAGGCTAATAATCCAAAAGAAGGCTAATAATTTATAACTAGCCTCACCGATTCATCTAGATTATTATCTCATTTTTCCTACCTAAACTAGACCTTGCAATTTACAAATTACAGAATCACAAAATACATAATACAAAATCTTATTTTGCATCCCTACTCTCAACTTCACTAGGAAAGTAGGAAGTTTGTCAACCTGCTACAATATATATAAATAGAGAAAGACATACAGAATCACAGATTACAGAGAGATTTGAGGGTTGAGACTTGTGTAGATCTGTAAAGTTCAGAACATAAAGATCCATGTGAGAATTGAGATTGAGAGTGTGTGTGTGTGAGAGAGAGAGAGAAAGAGAGAGAGAAGCTAACTTTCAAGGGAAGTCAAAGCCAAAGCCTCTCGTCGTTATGAAGCTCGAAGTTGAAGCTACTGGTTGGCGAAGAGTCTGTGTTGCAGATCGATTGGAGGGTTTCATACTTTCAGTTAAAGGTTGAAGGGACGAAGAAATCGATAGATCGATTCGCTGGGGTGAGCTTGGTCTCTTAGTCCATCCCTCTCTTTCTCGCTTAGTCACTTTGGTCTTGAGATAGGAAACGACAGTGACACAAATTGGATTCAGCTTTAGGGTTAGGAAAATGAAATAAGGAATTTATATATATATATATATATATATATATATATATATATATATATATATATATATATATATATATATATATATAAAACATATTGGTCCAGTTCAATCCGGTTCTGTGTTTTATTGGTTCTAGAATCGGGATCGACCCAATTGTCCGATTATGTGAAAATTCAGATCCATGACCAACCCAATGTATTGGTCCGGTCCATTTTTTACTGATTCGGTCCGGTTCCAAAAAACTTCTACACACCCCTGGTGATAATGATTTATTTCCTTCATTTTTTGGGGAGAAGGCTTCATGGGAAGTGAGTGTCGGGAAAAAGAAAAGCTTTTGTGAAGTGGGTTTGGTGGTGCAAAAGGGAAAGAGATATAATTAAAGAATAAGAAAAGTTTTTGTGATATTTATGCAATGCCTAATTTTTGCCTTTGAAGCATTGTGACGCCCAATGTTTGCATTGTGATGCCCACTACGATGCCCAACTTTTTGAATTACGATGCCCAAATTTTGACATAATTCAATTGTTTATTGTGATGCCCATTGTGATGCTCAATATTTGCATTGCGATGCCCAAATAAATAAGAAAGATAATGAGAGGGAGAGAGTGTGCGTGTGAGAGAGAGTGTGAGAGAGAAAGAGAAAGTCAAAAAATATTTTTTTATTCTCAACGTCACTTTTTTCATCCCAACGTATAATATTTATTCCGATGTCTATATTTTTAATTGTGGTGCCTAATTTTGGGCGGGAATTGTACGCATGTATTTCTTTCATTAAGTGTATCTTCGACGTTACTTCCAAAAGTGTACTCAACCGGTTGAATAAAAAGAAAGTGAACTATAGAGGTTATAATTTCATCACATGGGACCGACCCAGTTATCACCCTATTTATAACTTCAGAAGATAAAATTAGATAAAAGAGTAAAGTAAATATATAGAGAAAATATTATTGGGTAAAATTCTAGCCAATCCATTTTCCAAAGTTTATAATCCCTCAAGTATCCCATTCTTTTTTTCAACCACAAAAGATCTTTCTTTTTTTTTTTAATATTGTTCCAAAATATCATCATCTCCTTCAACAGCTCCAACGACACACTTTGGATTCGAAAATCACCACTGTTGGACAACGAAACGGGGATCGACATGCCCGTTCAGGTCGCAGAAGTCAAGGGGGCAGCGCCTCTTTGTGGAGGTTCAGGGGGCAACGCCCCCGAAAGGTAAACAATTTGTTTGATTCATTATGTACGAAACTGTAAAATGATCTATGCTGGGTTGAAGGATTTTTCAGTATGACGAAGGTGGAGGATGAGGGGGAAGAAGAAAGCTTACGACGGAGGAGATGGAAGAGAATGTGGAGGACATGGTCTGGTTCATTATCATTTTGTATCGCGGTGGAAAAATGGATTAGATAATATTTTATGTATCGCGGTTCAAAAATTAATTTATCGCGGTACATAAAAGTTGATACTGCGGTGCAATTTGGATTAGGTATATGTATCGCGGTTCAAAAATTAATTCATCGCGGTACATAAAAATTGGTACCACAGTGCAATTAGACTAGACAATTAAACTATTGAACTGCGGTGTAAAAATTAATACAATAAAATTGATGAATCGCGGTGCAATTAATTAAACTTTACAATTAAACTATTGATCTGCAGTGCAAAAATTAATGAAATAAAATTGATGAATCGGTTTAATAGTCAATGCACCGCGATTCATTTCCGTAGCGCGTCTTATGCTCATTAAGGGCATCGTAGTCTTTTTGACCTCAAAAGTGTTTTTTTTCCGGTTTGAAAAAACAACACGGAACTGTAGTGATTAACAATTTGAAAAGTGGATCGGCCCGCAATTTTTTTTTTTGATATATCCAAAAAACATCATACCGGGGGTGCCGAAAGTAGCGGTGGACGTGGGTCGTCGGAGTTGCCGTCCGGCGGCCATGTTGTCATCGGTGGTGGATATCTGAATAAATTATCTGTAAAATAAACACCGTGAGTCGGCGAGGAGTGCCCTCGCCAAAAACCCTTCGGTGTGTTTATCAATACACTAAGTATGAAAGAGAGGGCGGGTAGCCCCCAAATGCGAGTGTGATTATAAATCAGAAAAAGACAGAGCCCCCTTTCACTATGGACTAGTGGGGTTATTTATACCTGGGTGGAATGGGCCTAGCTCGTGGACTATCAGTAGATAAGGCCCACATGCTATTAAGGCGAATCCAAAATATGCACATCAGTAGCCCCCTACTCATTATTCTTCGAGATTCATCTCGAGGGTAAGGAGTACTATTCGCTCGTAATCTTCTTTAATTTCTCGAGATGGCCGAGACTTAATCACTCTCATCTTGGCAGACAAGATAACAAAATTGCTGGGATGAGTCACGACTTTAGTCACTTTTAACCGCCATTGTATATTTTAATTAACCAGTACGCTTTTAAAACTTGATTGTATCTTTATATAGCGAGCAGAACGCCATTTGGGCCAAGGTCAAGTCCCAGTACTCAACTATGCAAGCAGAATTACTTTTGAGAAGCTAGCGAGTAAAAGCGCAGGTAGGCGTGGTGTACCACTCAACCACGAGTAAACTCGAGCGGAGCCTCTTGGCGAGCAGAGATATATCATGCTTATAAGAAAGGTAAACACTTGATCTTAGGTATAATCTAAGAACAACCACTCGAACACCAACCCTTTTTCGCGAGCATAGATACCTTTCACTCGTGAAAAAGAGAATAATCGAGATAACAGGCTCGAACACCAACCCTTTTTCACGAGCAAAGATATCTCTTACTCGTGAAAAAGAGAATAATCGAGATAACATACTCGAACACCAACCCTTTTTCACGAGCAGAGATACATCTTACTCATGTAAAAGAGAATAATCGAGATAACATGCTCGAACACCAACCCTTTTGTCACGGGCAGAGATACATCTTACTCGTGAAAAAGAGAATAATCGAGATAACAGGCTCGAACACCAACCCTTTTTTTCACGAGCAGAGATACATATTACTCGTGAAAAAGGGAATAAACGAGATAACTGTTGACTTTACAAGATGAACTATCAATGGAGATTAAACAAGGTCATTTATTTCGCAAGTCATAAAAACCTAGCAGGAGGATAACATGAAGCTCAGCTGCGAGTAAACTCGAGCGGGGAACATAAGCGCAGGCAGGCACTGTATATAACTCTACCGCGAGTAAACTTGAGCGGGAGGACAATATGAAGCTCAGCGCAGCGGCTGTCTAACTCTACCGCGAGTAAACTCGAGCGGAGGACAATATGAAGCTCACCGCGAGTAAACTCGAGCGGAGTATAAGCGCAGGCGGGCACTGTGTACAACTCTACCGCGAGCAAACTCAAGTGGGGAGCATAAGCGCAGGTAGGCACTGATTGTCTAGTCGTGAGTTTGCGAGCAGAAAGTACATGCATGCGTAGAACAAAATATGAGAAAAGTGTGTCCCGGGCACAATAATAACATGCTCCGGCGCAAAATATAATGTGGCTCTCGAGAAGGAGCATATCATGCTTTCCCTTCCTTGGTGTAGCCCCCTACTTCTCGAATGCAAGAGTTCATCTTGAAGTCGAGAAGTATCACTGGTAAATACCATTCGGTCCCATAGTGTGCTCGAGCACAATGGAGCTGTTGGGGAAAGCACCTAGGCTCTGTTGACATGGACTTCATACCTGATGCCTTATTTGCATTTAACTTATGCGAGCAAGAAAGTAATTACGTTTCTACACAACACGACCCAAAAAATGACGTAATATCATTATTTTGATTCATAAGTAAATAAATCATGTTATCTCGTGCACAATGTCAATTAAGTCAACAATTCAAGGTACATTGGACGTGTTTAATGCAATTTATATATGACATGAATGCTCCTCATAATATCATATATTGCATGTCATAATTGGTGATTCAATCACATTTAATTCACTTTATGTTAAATAGTAAATGTCATCATTAATAATCTCAAAGTAAAATAGCAAGATACAAAACCAAAATTGTATGCTTTAGAATACTCTTGGTTCGACTAAGAATGATTTACTATATCTTACATATCTAAGAGTTGGCACATTTAGACAAACCAACATCTACTTGTACATTCATGTGTATCCCATTTTATTATTTAGTGCATATCATGCCAATCACGTATTGATATTAGCAAGTCATAACTTAATGAATCACGTCAAACAAGTCATTGCTCACTATAGTTTTTGTTCATACATTAACACTAAGTTGGTAGATTATGTACACCACTATATACCCCCGGTGTATTACCTGCTTATTATCAGCTCAAAAATTTACGTGAATAAGTGATTTGTAAAGATAGAAATATTAACCTCAATACTAACCTTGCCAATATGTTAGAGTATTGGTTCCGAATGTTTAACACAATTGCATATTTTTTGTTATTTCATGTATACTCATGTGATTTATGCAATAACTCAGTAAACAAGATATATAAAATTCGTAATTTAGGCATATATTCCCACTGTAAAAATTAAAATTATGCATGTAGAAAATTAGCATAAATCGGAAACGTAATTGGAAAGAGAGGACCTTAAAACGTGGGGAGTCGGCCACGCCATGTGTACCGAGTCAGCTTAGTTGAAACTACAGTTGAATAACGGAACCGAGTCTCAAGGAGCACTACATGAAACTATAGTGACATCGTGGTGTCATTGTAACCGACGCGGAGTGGTGAGACGTGTGGGGACGTTTTATGTAGCGCGTGTGGGCGACTACATGCTCCTTCAACGGTGATTCTCACATCACCGACAAATTTCTAGATGTGGGCGAGGCAACACAAAAGATTATCTCTCTACGCCCATGGTTAAAACTTTAAAATAATCCAAGCTCCGCTGCGATACCATGATCTGGGTTTGCATAATGAGGAAGATGTTGAGATGCTCTTCCCCCATTACACCTGCTCATGGAGACGCGTGTGAGGTCGAAAAATGGAAGTTGTGGGGTCGCCACCATTGCTCCGGCGAGACGAAACCATCTGTGATGTTCATTTAGTTTGAAAGCATGGAGAATTAGGGATCATTATTATCCAATGACAGTAGCTTTGCTAAATCTATGGAGAATAGAATGACTGCTGCAAGCAAGGTCAATCCGTATAGCCTATCTCAGCTTGCAAAGGTGGTACATGGTCTTGATGAAGATGAGGGTCTTTTGATGTTTTTAGAGAGAAATCCCTTTGCAATGTCGGCGGCTTGGACGTTGTCAACATTGAATGATTCTGCTTGTATCGTCACAATTCCCTCCTTAATACATGTATAGTCTTAGATTTTTTTTCCAAGAATCAAATACTTATTATTCCAAGAATCAGTGAAAGTGCTATTGCCTCGTTTCTCGTTCCCCTTCAGCCACTCGATTTTGTTTTTCAGTTTCCCAGCAATGGAACCAACTGATGCGTCCAAAAAAGTATCATACCGGGGGTGCCGAAGGTAGTGGTGGACGTGGGTCGTTGGAGTTGCCGTCCGGTGGCCATGTTGTCATCGGTGGTGGATATCTGGCTAAATTATATGTAAAATAAACACCGTGAGTCGGCGGGGAGGGCCCCCGCCAAAAACCCTCCGATGTGTTTATCAGTACACTGAGTATGAAAGAGAGGCGGGTAGCCCCCAAGTGCGTGTATGATTCTAAATCAGAAAAAGAGAGAGCTCCCTTTCACTATGGACTAGTGGAGTTATTTATATCTGGGTGGAATGGGCCTATCTCGTGGACTATCTGTCCGGCCCAAACTTTCTGACATTATATAAAATATAATGGGCCATTAGATGAGACCCACGTACTATTGTGGTGAATCCAAAATATGCACATCATTTTCCAAACTTATATGGCATCAATAAGAATTACTCCCTCCGTTTTCAAAACATTATCTGGGTTGACCCGGCACACTGTTTAAAAAAACGAATTGACTGGATTACAAATATTCGTGAAATGTGTGATTTCTTTTAATGCACTTGAGTATATGGTCATAATTAAAATAGGTAAAAAAAAAAAAGGTAAAGTAGTAAAACTGTTTTTCTAAAAGAGAACATTTTAAAAGAGAACAATTATTTAAGAACAGACTAAAAAAAAATAGATAATAATTTGAAAAAGGATGGAGTATGAGCTAACCACGTAAATTAAGGGTCTTTGTTTTTCCGTTTTACTTTTATTATCATTTCTAAGAAAATAATTTAATCCAATGTCTAAAAAAAAAAAAAATCAGAATGTAGGGTTTTCAAAATGTAATGAAAACGTGAAAATTAGGCTGTTATGTTATGTCTAATGGGTGAAAACGTGCATTCTCAAGTTGGCTATTCGAAAAAATGAGTTTTTTTGGCTGATTTTTTTATTTTATTTTATTTTTTGTAAATGTCCTTTTCCCTATAAGCAACAACTTAAAAGCGTTATTGTCACTGCCTAGCATGCTAGCTCAGGGTATCTGGGGAATAAAAAAAGATGCTATCCAAATGCCAAATTTGGTTCATGGGGTCTGACAATGATATCCTCTTCGGAGAATTGATATTTACAAAGTTTTAATGTGTAATATTTTATACTTGTCTGTCCCAAAATATATAATGTTTTAAGCTTTTTACATAAATCAACAAAATATATTATAAAGATTAAATTATTTATATTCAAACATTAATAAGGTGTATTGATATTCTTGTCAAAGAATCAAACATGAGTTACAGAGTCAATAAATATAGGTAGAATTGAAAAAAAATAAGTTCCTTGAAAATTACAAAATATCATCTATTTTGGAATAAAAAAACTATCCTAAAGTATGTCATATATTTTGGGAGAAAGGGAGTATGTATAATAGGTTAATTAAATAATTTGAAGGGTAATAGTGTAAAAATTAATTTTATAGATTTGTAAAATAGAGAAAATGTAAAATAGAGAAAATAGATTTGTAAAATGGAGTATGCATCTACACTTGTTCGACGTGAGTGTAAAATAGAGAAAATGCATAAGGCGGACCTTGCGGCATGAAAAAATTGGTTTCCCATAGGTTGTCAATAATTCGAAGGAAAATAAACGTTACTAAATGAATTTCCAATAATTTGAAGAACTTGAAAATTTTGGAAATGTCCAAAATTTGCAAGCATATAGAAATTTAAAAAATTGGGAACATTTGGATTGTTAGAAAAATTAGGCGGGTAATGAGGAGTAGATCAAATTTGAGAATTTTGAACATTCTCCGGAACCTGAGAGTTTTGAATATTTTGATTTTTTTAAATCTGAAGAATTCAGTAAATTTTGGAAAAAAATGATTATCTTTTGGATCATTTGAAAGATAAGTATGTAGAGAAATTGATTATTTAGAGAGATGATGAAGAAATAAAAGAGAGAATGAAGAAGTGAAGAAAATAAAAATTGTTTTTTTTCCCTCCTAAGGGGGGCATGAGAAGGGATCGAACTTGCGACCTCACACTTTGTGAAGTCTCATGTTTACCACTGGGCCACCTCCTTAGGGACGAAGAAAATAAAAAAAGTTGAAGTGGTATATTTATAGGAAAGAAGGAAAAAAGAAAAATTAAAAAAAGATGTAAAAAATAAAATCCAACCATTGAACAACCCCCCCCCACCCAACGGCTACAAATTCAGAACGATTAGATTTTATTTTATTTTTTTTACAAAAGAAATCGAAAAATCAAATTTTCAGACAATTGACAGACGGGGAACCCACTAGAAAATCCCTCTCACGGTCCTCCTCAATGCAGGTGGTGCACCCACCATGTCTGAGGTAGCGGTGCACCACATCGCCCCCTCCTGAGAGTCTTTTTATTCTTGGTAGAATTTTTTCTTAATTAAGAAGTTTGTGCGATCTCTCTCCTAAATGGATCAATAAAGAAGAGTTTTCCAATTATAATTATTTCTCTTCTTAGCAAGAAAAATACTAGGGATGCTCTTAGCACGTAATTAGATTAATTGTGTCCAAAGTCTAAATACAATGATTATTGAGAAGAAAATGTAAATTAAAAGGTTCTACCGGTGACGTACTTACGTTGACCCTTTTTATTTCATTAATTGTGGCACTCGCACTCCATAATAAAAAGGCTCAAAAGTCAATATTGCGACTTAAAAGTGATTTATGTAGCGTGTACTACATCACAAATTCACAATGACCTCATTGTTTTTTCATTCTTCACGTTTGCTTGACTTTGACTTCAAATTTCATGAATTAAGTTATGTTTATAACAATCCATCGACTCCTTCCATTGCACTCAAACGATCTTCATTTCATTTAAAAACTCAGGTGTGCAGTATATGCACGGAATCACTAAAAGACCAACTCATTAAGTTTTATAACGGGTGCATGAGACTAAATGACGCAAAAATCATGAAATAATAATTAATTATAGTATTTATTTTGTAAAAAAAATCAATAATGAAATATTCAGAAAATAAAACCGTAGACTCTAGATTCCCAAATCCCCATTTTTAGTTCATTAACGATTATTCAGAAAATAAGTACTCAAACCATTTTACTAGGTATAACTTATGAGATTTGTTTGAATGAAATGATTATATGATTTTGTTTTGAAAAACTACTTATGAGTTGTTATAATTATTTGTTAAAAAAAAAACTTGAAAATTAGTATTCATATTTTTATGTATATTTCATAAAAGGATGAAATGAGGATAATCAAATATTTATTAATGAATAGTTGTCTTCATGTTTAAAAAAAAACCAAAAAAGCTTAAAATTTTGGCTTTTTGGCTTTGGCTTTTTAATGCATAAAGAGTATTGTACCTTACTTATTGGCTTTTGGCTTATAAGCTGAAACAAACACTCTAAATATGACTTTTCAAAAGCTAAAAGCCAAAAGTCACTTCAAATAAGTTGCAACAAACGAGCACTTACTAGGTAGTTTGAGTTGATTTGGTGAAATCAGATTACTCTTTTTTGAAATTTAAATAGACATGCAGTCCCAAATCTTTCATAAAAATATAATAGATGTAAAGTAGTTCTGTACCAACGTATTATGAATTATGTATTTTTAATTTTTGAAATATATTTATATATATTTGTTGAATTTTTATTTGAAAAACAATCTGTTTGATTCAAGAAAGTCAATCAGGACAATAATTTAAGAACAAATTGAGTAATTGATTTAGTTTTTGTAACACCCCAACCCACATAGGTTAGATATGAAACATTCATAAAATTTGGGTGAACAATTGTTTTTAGTGAGCCAATGTGCGGATCATGCTTAGTGATTTGATAAAAACTTAGGTAAAACGGTTTTATCATTATTTTTTGTAAGACGGATTTTCTTAACCCGACTAACTACGCACGTGTTGTGGGTTAAGTTATGAGAGAGTGAAGTTTCGTCTTACGAATTAAGAGTTAAGACTAGATTCTCAGCCCGTGTCTATGACACGACGTCAGTTTGAGATTTGATCAATATATGGAGCACACAATGTGAGAATAAATTAATATTTACCTAGGATTAGATATATGTACACTACAAAAGATAAACTTACAGTTCTCAGCTCAATTTTTTCAGATTGTTTTCTTCTTTTTTCTTAATGAGGGAATTTTTTATTGGATGAAACATACACAAAAAGATAAAGTTACAGTTTCCAGCCCAAGCCAAACACGGGTACGGGTTAAACCCAAATAAATTTCTTGTTAACGCTTAATTCCGATTATTAACAGAAAATAAATTACCTATTTGAATCAAAATCCACCAAATTCATTTTAACTTTATGAGTATATTTTTCTTTAACCATATAAATTTAAATTCACATAATTTCATAAGTTAAAAAGCTGAAATATCAAACATAATCCTAGAAATTTCTTTCATTATGTAAAATTCATATAAATTGATTGCACAATGGACCAAACATAAAAGCAAAAGATGACTCACAGAGTTGTTTTATGCATAAATAGTCATGTTCTTTCTCTAGGTTGATCAAAGTTCGCTGATTAATCTTTTACATGAATTTCATTGTTATATCTTTTATTGCATTCAACTTGTAGTCTCTAAATTAGGTTCTCTAGGACCTACATTTATGTTTCTGCATATTGTTTTGAAACTCTTCTGCTGTTAATATTGATCAGATCTCTTGCTTACTTTGGATCGTTGCTCATTCAAAGCTGTAATCATAAGTGGTCATACTTTTGTATTTGATTGCAGTTAAACCTGGAGTACGATTTCGGAAAATAGGGGAAATCGTTAATCGTCATGCTCTAATATCAGGTTTATCTCTGGTAATTTAAGAGATTCAATCTTCGGCTCAACCCCCTCCCCCCGCCCTTTTTCCTGCTTTGTGTGATGTCACAGGCATCGACTTTTCTTGTCTTTTAGAACTATATGTTAGATCATATTGCGGCCATGGTATCAGATATATTATTATCGCTCTTTTTAATATAGGTTAGATCATATTGTGGCCATGGTATCAGATATATTATTATCATAACAGAGTGAGTATTATTATAGGCAAATTAAAGGATAAAAATATACCGTTTCCGATGGAGAGGACGACAAAATTCGAAAACTTTTGGAAGAATGAGACGAAGAAAAACGGTAGAAACGGCGACGACTAGGAGTTTTTTGCGAAAAACCACGGTAGAGAGAAAGGGGGAAGGAAAAAGGGTTTGAGAATAAAAGGAGATCCAAACCCAATTTTAATGGTATGATGAAACTCATTCCAAATGGGTAATAAAGAAGGAAAATAGGCCGAAAATTAGGCGCGTATAAACTCAAAAAAATCAGAGGGAAGAGGGGGTTGTTCGCACACTTGAAAATTCAAATAAATCACAGCCGTAAGATATCGTTAAAAAATTAAATCTTGACCTCTGAATATTCATAATCAAGTGCACATATACGAACCTAGCTGTTTTATAATAAAGATCCGTAATACCGTTTTACATGAGATTTACTCATTTTGAAAAAAAAATGAGTAAAACGGTTTTACGGATATTTTTTATAATATGAATCATCTTTACCCGACCCACCGTGTGTTCGTGGGTTGAGCAATGAGAGAGTGAGGTTCCGTTTTATGAATTAAGATTCGTAAGACGTTCTTATAAGAGACTTACCCTTTATTTTTTGTGTGTTTCAAAATAATTGTCATCTTTCAAAACTTTCCTTTGTAGGATAACAATTTCATCACCTTACGCATATTTTTTTCTAACTACTTTAATTTAGGGGTGGCAAAATGGGTGTTATGGATCAATGGATAATAGGCCATTATCCATGGTTATCCATGGATAATGGCCTATTATCCGTTGATCCATGCATAACACCCATTTTGCCACCCCTACTTTAATTATAGTTACATGCTCAAATGCATTAAAAGAAACTATACATTACATCAATATTTATAATACAGTTAATTATGCTTTTTAAATGGTGTGTCTAGTCAAAAAGACGATTATTTGAAAACAGATAAAATACATAAAAAAAAGTTTAAAAATCATAATTTTAAAAATAACAATTTTGAGCGGAGTTCCTATCTAAAATGACGTTTTTGTAATGGGACAAACTTTTTTCATTTGAGTGAGGTCCCTTGCCCCCCTCACTTGAAAGAGTGGATCCGCGGGTCTCCTAGTTGGGGACTTTTTCCGCATGGTGAATCTTCCACTTGAGTACCTACGAGCTTATTAGAAAAGATGACTCTAAACATAGTTATTTAGGCTTAGTTTGTTTCATGGAAAAATAATTTTTAAAAAATGATTTTTGGAAAATAATTTTTAAAAAATGATTTTTGGAAAATAATTTTTAGAAAATAAAAAGATTAATTTTCAGATATTTGGTAAAAAATTTCAAAATATATCGGAAAATATTTTTGAGTGTTTGGTAAACGTATGGAAAATATTATGGAAAATAATATATAAATAAATACAAAAATATATTCTAATATTAATACACATCTTGAATATAAAATAGTGTTGAACTTTAAATAATTTTCTTTTAAAAATCATTTACTTATCATTAATGGTGTCAAATCAATAATGTTTATCTTTTTTTAATCTCACAAATACAAATAAAAAATTAATAATGGATATGAAAAAAATATTTAAAAAATGGATAATATTTGAAACGTCCTTCAATAATATAGTGGACACTAATTTTAGGATGTAGTGGGTATTTATTAAAATTATAATTTATAAATAATGTGCATAAACTCTATTTTTATTTCTAAACAATTTATTTGTTGAGTGAAATATTGCGAATATATGTAAATATGTGTAATTGTGAAAATGCATAGAAGAGTGCGTGAACATTCGTAAAATGATTTACGGAAAATAAATACGTAAGTAATTTTTCTGAAAAGAAAACTTCATTTTTCGTTGACTCGAAAAAACTTTTACGTTGACTATATTTTCGTAAGGTTACCAAATACCGAAAAATGATAAACATGTTTTTCGAAAGTCATTTTTCGTGAAACAAACAGAACCTTAATTACGAGGCCAGACCAAGTGAATTTGGAAGTCGAAAATTCCTAAAATAAAAAATAAACTGCTTCTTATGGATTATGGTTGGTTGCTCATCCCAAAATCCTAATGAGGAAAGCTCGATATTTGACCGATTTGGCTATTGAATTTGTAAGAGAAAAGAGATGTTACACTCAAGATGCTGATTATGTCCTTAGGTTTGTGATATTACCGAAAGTGAAAACCTAAATTTTCCACTTATTTAGAGATTCCCTTGTTTATTCTTCAACTTTTTTTTTTCTTCTGAGAATTATCGAAAGTCGTCTTGGTTTAATCCTAGGTTTTGGATTTGAGTCAACACAGGTGGACTTGTGTTGGTGCCATTGACCACTTTAAAGTTTTGAGTTTTGTGTTTACTAATTCGTATTTTTACGGCGGTTTTACGTAATATATTTTGGTAAGGATATGTCTTTTATAAAATGGTCATAGGGATCTTAATTTGTAAGATAGAATCTTACTATTTCACAATTTAATTTATCAACACAGAGTGGATTAGGTAAAGAGGATCCGTCTTATAAAAAATATTCGTAAGATCATCAAGTTTTTGCATTTTAATAATGTCTAAATTTGTTATCATAAAAACTTAGGAAAGATGGTTATATATTTTCTATAAGATGGATCCACTTGATCTGATTCATCGTATACTGGTGGGTTAAGCTATGAAAAAGTATGATTTCATTTTACGAATTTGGATCCGTAAGATGATCTTATAGAAAACCTACTCATTTGGTATATACTTTTTGGTTAAGTTGTGCAATACATAAGACCTGAAGAAATAGATATAAACTAGTTAGTACCGTGCGATAAACAGTTTTAATTAAAAAATATTTTAAAAGTTGTTTATAATAATACTTCCTCCGTCCCTAAATTATCGTCCTCTTTTCTTTTTTCGTCCGTCCCAAAATAATTGTTCAGTTTGAAACTTACCTTTTTAGAACATCACTTTTACCACTTTACCCTTACCTTTTCACTCTACTTTAATTATGGGCCACATAAACATGAGCTTTAAAGGAAACTACACATTAAACTAATATAAATAATCAAGTCAATTGTTTTTTCTTAAACTGTGCGCCGGGTCAATTATGATAATTATTTAGGGACGGGGGAGTATAATTTTTTATATTTGTTATAAATAATTAAAATTTTAATTATATATACTATGAACAAAACTAAAATAATGTAAATATTGAAATTGATCATATAAATTGGTGATTGAAGATTTGCGTAAAAACCTTCAAAACTAAATTAATTAGCTATTAATAGATATAGATTAATTAGTAATTTACTGTTGAAATCAGTTATTATGAAATAAATTCGTCATGTGGCAGCAGTGGCTTCTGTTAGTAGTAGAGTTTTAATAAAAAAAATATTCAAAAGTTGTTTATAATAATAAAATTTTCTAAACTTGTTATAGGTAACCTGAATTTTAATTATATACACTTTGAACAAAAAAAATACGTAAATATTGAAATTGATCACATAAATTGGTGATTGAAGACTTGCGGAAAAAAAACTTCAAAAATAAATTAATTAGCAATTAATAGATATAGAGTAATTAGTAATTAACGGTTGAAATCAGTTATTATAACATAAAGTCGTCACGTGGCAGCAGTGACTTCTGTTAGTAATAATTAATAATTGATTGTTGATGCGTCCAAAGAATTTTGGATGCACTGTAGAAGCCCAATCTGAACACCTGGCTTTCAACGTGTCCGTGAGTCCTCGAAGCCCAACTCTGCAATTGGAAAGAATAAACGTAAACTAGGCAGGGGACACTCCCTGCAAAGGCCCTCCGGCATGAGAATCAGTACACGATTCAATAAGTAAGCGATTTGACAGAGTTTCAGCTAGAGAATTAGATTGCGCATATCCTTTTCCTTCATTGTTCAAGGTTTTTATCCTTTTCGGAGGGCATAACTGCCGATAACTATAAGTAACCGCCCATCATTGACATTAACTGCCCATGATCGCCATTAACTGCCCATGATCTTCATTAACCGCCCATAAATGTCCTTAACTGCCCCATAAACAGTCATGGCCTTTAATGGGAGACACATTAACGAGCCCACTAATGACAACGGTTTAACTAGAGAATTTCCCGATCATTATTGCTGGCTAGAACTCTTGCTCGGGCGTGACCGCCTCAACTAACACCTTGACCTTTCCCGGACATGGATGTCCTCAACCGATGACGACTCACATTTGCGAGCACAAGTAACCATGCTCGCGTATCGATTTTGCTCGTTAGCGGAGCCCCAGCTCGCAGGCAACTCCCCTGATGGAAACCAAAGTTTTGCCCGATTGCTCGGATGAAACCCTTGCTCGCTTGTTCGGACAATACCCCTATGCTTGGCACGTGACTCATGGCTTGGGCCTATTGGGCCGAGCAGTTCAGTAGCCCCACTCCTTGTTTCACCGAGCATTCATGCTGGTGACGAGGAGGAGCAATTTCGAAAGGCACTCTCCAAAATAATCAATTTTTTCAAATGCGTAACCCAAATAATCTTGGAGCCAAAATTCGAATGGACAGCTTCTCAAAAAACGTTTTTAAAAGGAACACTTTCCGAAATTCGAACCGTCAGCCGTCAGCCGCCAACTCTGAAAGGACATGCTCAATTTGTCACACCCCATTAATTGCTGCCTCGTTCCCAACGCCTCGTGCTCTGAACCCAATAATTCGTACCCTTAACCGGCGGCTTTATTGAGTATAAGAGACAAAACCTCTCTTCTTTCCTAACTTTACCATTCACGAATTCTTGAGAGAACTTAGAGAAATTGCCGAAGAATTCTGCAGAATCCCACCAAGGATCAGCTTCCAGATTCAACCTTTTGCAAGACCTTAAAAATCAACACCAAGATCTTCCGAAGCTACCAGGTATTCCATACTTCCCTCTTCAATCTTCGATTGTATTTTCTTTTTCCAATTTTTGAATTAGGGTTTATACTGTTTAAACCCTTTTTTACTTCTCTACGAGCTATCCAACCATTTGAAGTGATAAATCAATATCCAATCCACTTTGTTCTTCACTATCTGTCAGCCATTTCAATCCAAACCGAGGGAATCGAGAAATATGTGATCAGTAACCTGTTTACTGATCTCACAACCTGTTTACCACAGTCAATTTCACTTTTGTCGTACCTCACCCAATCAATGTCTAACCTGCACTTCTCGATTCCTCTTCCTGTAGGATGTCTAGCGAAGAAACTGTCTCCGAAATTGAAGGCCAGAGTTATGACCATGGAGCTCCAGAAGAAATCCCTCCGTCCTCGACCTCATCTTCTGAAGAGAGCGAGCAAGATGTGGTTCCCCTTATCACTCACCGAAGAAAACCCGTACAATCAAGCGAGCAACAAGTAAACAGTAGCCCCCAAATTCCTTATGAAACCGTGCGAGCAGATAATCCTCCTTGTTTAAACGATCAACCACCTGGACCAAGCCAGACTTTTTTTGTTCCTGTCTCTTCATATTCTTCCCCTTCAATCAGGTGGGAGGATTTAAATTCTGAGGAAGAGGTCAGCACCTGGTTCTATTATCTAGGAATGGACCTCAAACTTTTACCGAGTTCGTGCTTTTGACTTAAACATAGACACCAAAGGCCACAATTTTCAAGGGGACAAGATGGTGTTCTATTTTGACTTCTTTCAGGTCGAGCTTCGTCTCCCTCTCGACCCGTTTATTGTTGAGTTATTAAATGCCTCTAATACTCTCCCTTGTGACTTGACCTTAACCACTGTTAGATTCCTAGTATCTTTCACTGTTGCCTACCGATCACTCGGGTTTGAACCTGATATGACTTTATTTCGAAAATTCTTCCTTCTTTCCCTTGACAAGAAGTCCGGTCGCATCAGTAGTCGTTCAAACCACGGTTTCTTCAAACTTCTTAATGATGGTCCCAATAAAGTCGATGGCTGGGACTCGAAGGCTCTGCTCGTTGAATCGAGCATTGGCTGGCCCTTTGCACCTTACCTCAACGACTACGGACTTCCTGAGCATGACAAAAATGCCTATCGAGCTGGACAGGATTTCGTGCTTGACTGGCGAATTCTAACTTCTGACCTCGGTCTTCTACGATTAGATGGGATTTCCTACCTACCCATCGAAGGAGTTGAACCTCGAATTGTTCCTGATCCGGAAACTCCCCATCCATACTGGGGCTCTTGCCATGGGAAAAAATTCCCTAGTGAATACGAAGAATGTGCTCGCACCGGAGCTCTCTACCGACCTTCCTTCTCGCTGACCGGTTTACACTTCAACTGCATCTTACTTTATTATCCTTTTTCGATAACCTTACAAATCTGTGCTTTCCCCTTATTAACATTTACTTTATCTTATGCAGACATGAGACAATTAACGGACGTTAGTAAATTCATGCAAGCTGCAAAGAAGAGCTCCAACAAGCGAGCTAAGCATTTGTCAACCCAACCAGCTGTCAATCTTCCAACGATCCCTGCCAATACTTCCAGCCGGGGAACAAAGCGCAGTCAACCCGAGCCCAGCCGACCTGCAACAGCTACTATCCCAACTGCCACTGTGCGAGAAGCCGTCAACATCTCTCCTCCTATCATTAATATCGAGCCAAGTGAAAGCCCAAGGACAAGACGCCGAGCAGACAAGGCTATAATCGAGGAAAGTACTCCCCAACTCCCCTCCTGGCAAAAGGAAAACTTCGTCATGCCCGACGACCAGCCAAAAGCAGCTGTTCTTATTAGGGAACTCGCCAACGTGCCCGATCTCCACAATATCAGTATAAACAAACGAAGTGGCTTCCAAGCTACTGCTGGTCTTGGATTGATGAAGCGCCTGCACCACAGCGGAGTCCAGAAAAAATACGCTGATCAAGCAAGCTCTGTTCTGATCGGCGAAATGGGCATGTGTATGACCGAGGTAATGCTTTCTTCCTACCGCCCTGTTTTCCTTACCCGTTCTTTCTTTTAAACAACATCTTTTTTGACAGATTGCCAATAAGTCCATTTTGATGTATGAGCGTCTAATCACCAACCTCAACAACAACAACACACTCACTGCCGAGAAAAACACTCTGACCATTGAGAAGAACGAATTAGAAGAGAAAATTAACTGCATCCGTGCTGACCTCAAAAGCACTGAAGAATCCCTTACAAGCAAAGTAACCGAGCTCTCCAAAGTTGAAGCTGAGAAAAAATCTTTGGAATCCCAGCTAAGCCTTTCCAAGAAATCTGAAGAAACAGCCCTGAATAACATAAACGGGGTGCGTAGGGAACTTCGTGCTTGCCAGAATGATTTAGAAGCCGCTAACAACATGATCACCAATCTCGAGCAAAAGTTAATGGAGTCCGGCTCTTTGGCAAACGAAGAGCTAAAGCAGAAGATTATTGAAGATTACAAGGATTCCAACGACTTTGTTAACTGCGTTGAAGGTGAAGCTTACCCATTCTTTTTGCAGGGCATGAATCACATCTTGAGACAAATTGCCTGCAGCGGGCTAGAAATTCGCCCCAAACAACTTGCTGAGTGGGGTGCCAATCCTTTGTTCAGCTCTTCTGCCCGCCCCGGCCACGCTCTCGTGCCTTTCAACGAGGACGAACTGGAATCACTGGCCGAAGCCGATGTCGAGAAAGGCTTATCCCCATGGAATCCACCTCCTGTCACCAGCCCCACTGTCATCGAACTAATGACCCAAATCTGGGGGTCCCAAGCTCCCCCATCAACAACTGAAAATGCTCCAGATCAAGCCGATGATGAAGTTACAATCCTAGAGACGGCAACCGAAGGAACCGAGGAACCCGCTCCCACAACAAACGACAACAATGCTGCCCCATATGCATGAAATCACAACTATGGCCTGCGTGCCTTTCTGGCCTCCGTGCCTTGTACCACAAACAATTTACTTTTCAGTCTGTAATATTCTGCTACTATTTACTTTGTTCGCTAGTTGAATGCTTTCACTTCCCCGTTCATACTGGATTAACCTGAAGAATACTGCTTTTGTATATCCTACTTTTTCCCGAGCAAAGATATCTCTTACCCGAGCAAATGAATTTACTAGTAGCCACTATCCCACTCGAACACCAACTCCTCTTACGAGCACAAAGCTCTCTATGCTCGTAAAAAGAGAATAATCGAGTACCGGGAAAACCTCACCCCTCAAAACCTCTTCTTGAGCATAAAGCCTTTTATGCTCGAAAAAGACAGAATCGAGGAAATATTTAACTCGAACACCAACTCATTAAACGAGCATGAATCAACTCATGCTCGATAAAGAGAATAATCGAGAAAACAACAAAAACCAACTCGAAGACCATCTTCCAAACATAAGGTTGAAAAGACAATCGAGTTTCACCATTACTAATTGCCATAAAAAAGGATCAAAGAATTACATATTGCAAATCAATTACCAATAGTATTTCTTCAAATGATCCGCATGCCATGGATGTTTCAACTCGTCACCATCCTCTGTTCGCAACATGTAAGTGCCCTCCTTAATAATCCTTGAAATCTGGAAAGGCCCTTCCCAATTTGGTGACAACTTTCCCCACTCAGCTCGATGGCCCGTTGCCTCAATCTTACGAAGGACCCAATCCCCCACAGAAATGACCCAATCGACCACTCTAACCCTTTTATCGTGGTGGGCTTTTGCTCGCTGCTTATAATTTGCCATTCTCATCTTAGCTTCCAGTCGTTTTTCCTCCAACAAATCCAAATCAGCTGCCCGAGCTGCTTCATTGGACTCGATGTCGTAATGCAAAACCCTATGAGTAGGTAAATACATTTCCACCGGAGCCATAGCATCAGAACCATAGGCTAGAGAAAAAGTTGTTTCTCCTGTTGGTCCCCTCGATTGTCGCTTCACCGCCCACAAAGTCAAGGAAGCTCGTCTACCCATCTTCCCCGCCTTTATCTTCCAAATTCGCTTTTAACGTGCGTGATTTGTTTATTCACAACTTCGGCTTGCCCATTGCCCTGGGGATATGCTACTGACGATTGCCAATGCTTCACCCGCATCTGCTCACACGCTTTAGTAAACTTTTCCGAAAACTGAGTCCCATGATCAGACACAATTGCTCGCGGGACCCCAAACCGACACCATATGTGCTCATGTACAAAGTCGATGACATTAACCTCACTTATGGTAGCCAAAGGCTTTGCTTCTACCCACTTAGTAAAGTAATCAACGACCACTACTGCATATTTAAATTTTGACCGAGCGATGGGAAAAGGACCAATCAGGTCTATTCCCCACATATCAAACGGCCATGAGGCATAATGGGTCTTTCTAGACGGCAAGCGTGGAATATCCGCTAACGCCGACACTTGTCACATCGGCGAACATACATCTCGGTATCTCGTCGCAGTGTTATCCAATAGAATCCAGCTGCCAAAACTTTCTCAGGCTAATGACCGCTGACCAGGGTGACCTCCACATTTGCCTTCATGCACTTCTCCCAAAATTCCTTCCGTCATCTCTGGTCGTACACACCTCAACAGAGGCCGGGTATAAGATCTCTGGTATAAAATATTATCCAGAACTATATAGCGACATGATCGCTTCTGGATAGTTCTAGCTTCCTTCTTATCCTCGGGTAACACCCCCTGCTCGATGTAGGCCCGAAGATCATCTATCCAGCATTTTGGGGTCGGCTCAATATCCATAATCACTTCCTTTTCAATAACAGGAACCTCCAAATGCTCGATCATGACTCCCGGATGCAAGGACTGAATTTCATCCTCTGCCATCTTCGATAAATAATCAGCTCGCATGTTATCTTCCCGGGCAATTCTCACCAATTCCCAGTAATCAAAATCCTTTAAAATTTCATTCACCATCGCACAATAACGAACCAAGATTGGATGATGGACCGCATAATCGCCCTTGACTTGATTCACCACTAACTGAGAATCACAATACACAACCAACGCACGCACTCCAATGTCCTGTGCGAGCTCAAGACCAGCAATTAAAGCTTCATATTCGGCCTGATTGTTGGAAGCTGGAAATTTGAAGCACAATGCTTTCTCAAATTCTACATCTTGCTCTGGTGGGACTAAAACCAAACCGGCGCCACTCCCAAATCGGCTAGCTGAGCCATCAACATGGAGTTCCCAACAATATTCTGGTCTTGGCTTTGGACTTCGCCGCTGTCGCCGTTCTTGTTTACCCACTACTTCTTCCGCGAGAATCCTTGAAACTTGTTTCAGCCACAAAATCAGCAGCTAAAGCTTGCGCCTTGATTGCTCGCCGAGCCGATAATCAATATCAAATTCGGTTAACTCGATCGACCAAGTAAAATTAAGCGACCGAAGTGTCCGGCTTGTGCAAAATCTTTCTCAGAGGCAAATCAGTGTACACCACAATCGAATGCGCAGAAAAATAAGCTCGAAGTTTCCGAGCAGCAACAACAAGCGAGTAAGCCAACTTTTATGCATTAAAATATCGTCCCTCTACATCAGTGAGGGCTTTTGGCTATAATAGGCATAATAGCTTTTGTACATTGCATTCCTCCCTAACTAAACACGGCGAACTACTGCTGCTCGGTAGGCTGCTAGATAAACAAACAACTTTTCACCGAAGGAGGGCTACTCGGCAAAGGTGGGCTTCCCAAATACTTCACCAATCTTCAAAAGCTTTCGGCACTCGGGAGTCCATT
>CM028384.1:44051243-44096117 GCA_013146195.2 Codonopsis lanceolata | reverse complement strand
CCACTATCCCACCAGCTCTGGCGGTTGAAATGGCGTGGTTTCACAAAAAGCGGCTCATCATTGTGATAATGACTATACGTCATAAATTGCTAGTTTTATCACAAAACCAAAATTATGTACTTTATCACTACACTCTATATCTTCGCTTTTAAAACCCATTATATAAGAGTCGTGCGTATCTTATCCTTTTTAAAAACTTCATTTGTCTCACTTTTCTCTTACCTTCTCTCTCTAAAATCCTTCTTCTTCGTCAAAACCTAAAGTCTAAGTATATTGTTTGGAAACTCCATTGATACCAATAAAGCATTCGAATAGAGTGTGGTATCACTAGGAGGCATACAACGCCGTACTTAGTCAATTGAAAGCTTTCAAACACTATTTTAACTCTAAAATCTTTCGGTACTCTCTATTTCTCTCAAAACCTTCTTCTTTCTTTTGCTTTTAAAAAGTTCTTAACATGTCGTAAATTGTTTTGAGAGATGGCTTTAAAATCTGACTATTGGATGCCTTAACGATGTCGTTTCTTTGAATGAAGAACCTACAGGGCTGAGTTGATTCATCTTGTCACCACAAATGGGTTAATGCCTCTCTATCATTCGACATCCGAACTATAGCGCCAAGGCCGAGAATTTTTATGGGAATGGATGAAAACCCGGTAGATCCCTTTCTCTACCATAGGTAATATCGAGAGGTGTTGGTTGTGTTCGAGAGACATATAGCGCTTTCACGACTCCATGGCGGCGGCTCTCAGACCTACACCATTCGATGAAACCCGGCCAAGCGAGGGGTTACCATGAGGGGTGAAGTTCGATGGGTTGCATCGGACGGTACATAAATCGCTTTCTCCATTGCTTATGCCACAGCCCGCAGTGATAGATAAATGCGATAATCAGAATGCAGGGGTCATGACAAGATTCGAGGCCCAAATGTTCCTTATGGAAGGAATTGTGGAGAATTTGAAATGAATTGGGGAGCCATTACGGTAGAAATGTGTGGGTGAATATTGCCATCTGAACAACATAGGCGGGAATCCAAGGCACTCTCACGATTATAAACCGGTTCCTTGATCCATACAATTTCTTGACACATATTCATCAATGTTGGTGATCTTGAACGATCAAGATCAAGTATGTTCTTCTTCGATATCGGGAAACTAGTATTTCTAGCGAGATTTGGTCGGGAGGCTCAACCATTCGGTCTAGCGGGGGCAAGAAGGGCCAAGGACCCAGCCCTTGCTTTGTATCATCAGTCGGCCCGGTGATGATGGTCGGCAAGTGAAGTTGCTGACCTAGTGCTCGGCCAAGTGTTCGGCCAACGAGTTCAGCGCGAGGGGGTCGGTCGGGAGGTCGGCCAAGTTGGTCGATCGGCGCGTGGTCGGCCGGTGATATGCCGGAGGTGAGATTCTTGAAAGAAGGCAACGAGGAGGAGGAGGCCGATTGGCGGCGATCTTTGTGAAAGAGACAAGAAGGAATCTGGCTGAATCCGGGTACCTTTGTCCCTTTCTCTCCCTACTTGGTGATCACCTCCCATCTCTCCCGCCGATCCTAATTCCCCAAACACTCCCGTCAAGTTTTCCCTCCCGTTAGGAATCCTACCTTTCATCTAGGCATTCCTATTACCAAGCAAATCTGTTCCTCCAACTGGGTCTTTCCATAGATCATTTACCATACTTTGTTCGGTTTCTTCTCTCCTTCCGAGGAAAGAAAAGCAAACCCCCTGTCAACCAGTCAAATACATCGACCACAATTTGAAAAGGAGACCTTATGTTTGTATCCACCCACCCCAATCTTAGTCAAGAAGACTTAGTAGCAAATTATGGAAAGTACTTTGATCCTCTCCTACGCTGCAGGCAATTCTATCTTTCAAGCGATAGATTTGTCCAAGATGAGCTTGTCTATCGGCTTTGGACCATTTATAGTAAAGTCCATAATCTTCGGCTCCCCCCGAATGATCCTTTCTAGTTGGCGGACCTGCTGCTGAAGATGATGAACTTAACAAGGCGGGAACAACCTACGTTGAGCGAGACAAGTTAGCTAGGATCGGGCGCCAATAAATATGTTCGAGATGCGGTAAATCTTGCCAATTTAGCCTACATTGAAGTTACAGAGCGGATGGCCTCCATGCCGGGAGGAGCTTCCATGGACACGACTTTTCCGAATGCTATGTCAAGTCAACCTTGCCCTTAATTACTGAATCCATACCACGTTCCTCATATCACTCCTTATTTGTTCCATTCGTAGTGTCGGCCACAACCATACATGTTTTACGTCTCACCTCGGCCAATTGCCATTTCCACTTCAACTCTCAACCTATCTCTCTTCCATCCTTCACTCCAACCACGATGCCTCATCTTCCATTCCAACCACAGCATTGCTCTCTTTACACCCACATCGGTCCAGCTCTTCAACCTTGATTCCTCTTCGATTACTCTTCCATCGACTCAGCGTTTGTCGGTCCCTCAACCGATTCAAGCGTGTCGATCACCGCTCTTCCATCCGCCGATGCCGATCACTCCCCTCTTGATCAATCTATGTCGGCCATGCCTCAACTGTTCCACAAGCCACTCCCTCTTACGCTCCAGAAATTTCAGCCATTCCTCATCGGTCCCCATGTCGGTCATTACTTCCATTCCTCCCTTAGCCACTATCACTACTCCACCTGCTGTGTCGATTCTTTTGTGGTTTCATTTCTATCCTTATCTCTTGGTGACAACTGGCACTTCCTCTTCTCTTCCCAAGCGACATACCTCTCACCAAACCAAGCCTACCCTTGCTCATTACGCACGATCTCTCTCTTCACATCACCCTTTATCGGCCCGGTTATCTATCTTGAAGCCTCTTGATCCCGAACCTTACCTAGAAGAAGATTTTGGTTCCCTCCCTCGAAAAATCTATGGACCAAACCTTCATGAACTCTTCTTCGACTCCTCCAAATCCACTTACGAGGGGCAGAGTCTCTTCTCTCCCTCTCGGTTAGCGGTAGGAAAGCTAGACAACAACGCAAAATTATTTCAAAAGCTTTGCTTCATCCTCGGCACAAAGATTGTCTTTCACGAAGACATGCCTACCCCTTCACACGAGCGAAGCCCAAATCGGCCTACCCCATGGATGTTTCTTCCCCACCCACGAGGATGCGATATTCACACCCATCGGCTATTCTCGGATGAACCTCTGACCACACTCAACCACTGCTCAAGCTTACGCCGCCTCGAGTTCTATGTCTCTGTCGGCTAAGCTCGATCTTTTATATACTCATCATCTGCATATGAAGTCGGCCTTTACAGTCGGACACATCGGCTTGCTACACTTGACGGCCAAGTTGCCTCTCGCTTCAAACCTCACCGGATCATCACCACCGAGGTCTGGCGCCATTCTTCTTTGCTGGTGCTCCTCGTGAAGCTCATATGGATGAGTGGAGGACTCTCTTACTCTACCAACAAGAGTGGTCCAATCGTGCTTTCAATCTTTGAAGGCTGTATGCTTCAAACCATTCGGGAGGAGGAGAAGCAGAAAGCGGCTCGGTGATGCTTACATGGTGAAAAGCAATTCTCGAGGGATCGACTAAAGGCGATGCGTCGACCAGTGACACTGAAGAGGCGACATTGCTGCGGTGAAATCTTTGGCTGAAAAGAACGAGGCACGAAGCACACGAGCGAAGTGGCTCAAGCGAGAACCCCATCCGATGGCGAAGGAGAAATTCAAGCGTGAACGAGAACAAGTCTTGGAAGGCTGAAGCTGCTGAAAATGAAGGCGAAGTTGGTCCATCGATTGAAGCAGATCCAAAACAAGCGAAGGATCCACATCGGCCAATCGGATATTTCATCTCTCTCTCTTATCTCTGAACAAACTTTTTAAACTCTCGTTTTACTTGTACCTTACTTTGGGCATTGTTCTTAAAGTTATCAGCTACTTCTCATTATATTATCTGCTTGTGGTACTAACGTAAATTTTGCAGGAACTTTAAAATTCTTGGCTTTCTGCTTTCAAGTGAATGGTTTTAAGCAAATAGGAGGAGATTGTTGAATCTTGAAATTAAAAGATTTGCTTAAAAACATTTCACTTGATTGTCGACCAGGACAAATAGATTATAATTGGTCGGTGAATATCATTTTGTCGACCAACTTTCTCGGTGATCTATACGTAACTAAAAGAATGAGTTTATCTTTCCTTATTTGTTTAATCATACACTTGTACTAACTCTTTCCCACTTTGTGTTTTTGGTAGATGTCACGCCATATAATATCTCACAAGATCCTTTCGGATCTTGTCTCTCGCCTTTTAACACATTTTCAAATTCAAATGTGTTCCTAACGGAGTTGCTTGCAAAGACTATCTATAAATACCCATTGGAAGCATTGGTGAAGACAAGAATCTGAACAATTTTTGAAGTCAAGAAATTTTCTACTCACAATCTCTCAGACGTTGTCTTCACGAAAACTTTAGCTAGATACTTCTCTTTGAAAATTTCTCTCTAGTTATTGTTTAGACAAAAACACTGAGTATTTCATTTCAAATTATTTAGAACTCGCGGTTTGTCTCACGAGTTTGATTGTCTCTCAATCATTCTCACCAAACACCAGGTCTTTTGTTGTACAACGATCCATTAGAGATCAAATAGATTTTTAATAAAATTAGTGCACTTCAAAAATCCAAGTCGACCAACTTGGTAGTGGGCGTAGCGGTTTATCGTGAACCACTTCAAGCGATTTGTCAGCCATTTCTTATATTCTTGCAAACTGACTAAATACTTAAGAGGTTATTCAACTGATTAAGTGTCAGCCAGTTTACAACAATTGTTTGCTTACTTGTTCAGTTAACTTGTATTTGAGTTTCCTTTCTATATTCAGTGATCAATCATTAAAACAGATTTCTTTTAATAACTGTTGTGTCAGTCAGCTGACCAACTTTCCTCAGCTTAAGGAATTTCAAAGTGTCGACCAACCCGACCAATTCTTCATTGATCGACGAGTTCAAGTTTTCCCGCCAATTTTTAAGATTTTCAAATTAATCCTCAAAGTTTTTAAAGCCATCCGCACTACACATGCTCTACTCCATTATCCACTATGGCTAAGCTCTCCAAAACTAGTGGTCAATTGTTTTCTGACCCAACCAAGTTTTATGAAATAGTTGGCGCGCTGCAGTACCTAACTCTTACGCGCCCCGACTTGGCTTATCCTGTGAACAAAATATGTCAATTCATGCTTGCTCTGACAGATATACATTGGGCAACTGTCAAACGTATTTTACGATACCTCTTACATACTATTGATTATGGCCTTTTTCATCTTGAAGACTCCCTCTTCCCGATTTGGCCTTTCTCGATGTAGATCAAGGTGTCGTTGATGATTGAAAGTTCACCGGGGGGGGGGGATTTGCTATCTTCCTTGGTTCTAATATGATCTCTTGGTCATCTTGGAAACAACATACCGTTGCCCGTTCTTCAGCTGAATCTGAATATAAAGCTTTGACCGATGCTACTGCTAAGTTAACTTGGTTACAGTCTTTGTTGGGTGAATTACACTTCTCGGGTCGCTCCCCTAGGCTTTGGAGTGATAACATTGGTGCCACTTATCTCTCCGTCAATCCTGTTTTTCATGCTCGTACTAAGCACGTTGAGATCGACTTCCACTTTGTCCGAGTTACTCATCAGGATCTCTCTGTTTAGTTCATCTCCACCAAAGACCAACTTGCCGATATTCTTACCAAGCCTCTATCTGCTCCATGTTTTCAGTTTCTGCACAATAAGCTCCCGCCATAATCTCCTTCTTGTTATCTATCACCAAGTTTGTATCTTGTTGAAGTTATCTTCTTATCATTATGTATCTTTATATATCTTGTAATCTTAATTTATCTCTTATGTACCTTGTAATTATAAATACAATACAAAATCTCCCACAATCAGTAAGTGGGATTCTTGCATTTACGATCTATTAGTTTCAATTGTCAGAATTAAGGTCGGATATGATTAATAATGAAGTCAAGTTATTGGATATTTGACACGTAATAGGTGGTTTGGACTAATAACACGCAAGTTACCTAGAAAAAGTCATTATCCCCTCACTAATTATATCAAGGTGGAGGGTGGTATTATTAGCGTTATCGCTAAAAAAAAATGGGACTAATATTTATAATCACAAAACTACCAACAATATACAAGTGTGGATTAATAGTGAGAGTATAACACTAGAATCAATAATATTGTTTATCCCTACCTCCGGCAACCAAACAAGTTGTAAGGCTTCATGTAAGAAAAATCTAATGATTAAGTGACATACAATATAGGTGTTATTAGAGTTTGTTAAAATTACAAAAAAAATACATGAGCAATATCAAGATACTTAGGGTAAAGTTGAAAAGATTTTAAGGTTGTAAACATAATTTTTGAAAATGAGCTCTTTAAATGAAACATTTCAAAGTAGAATAATTAAAATATTAACGAGTATACCTTAGGTTTAATTAATTTAATCTGATAATCAAAGTATTGATACATTTACACAAAAACATGAGCATGTTTTATAATCATCGTTCAATAGTATACTGCAAAATTAGAGAAAATTTAGTAGTACCAAAAGAATCCCGATCCATCATATATAAGTAATTAAGTCACATTTTCAGGAATCTATTTCTACTACAATAATTACTTATCCTTTATATTTATTTAATATCAAGTTTATATCAACAAAAAAAACCTTTTTTCTTTAATACACATCATGAATCACATAATCTAAAACTAGCATGTATTTTATACTCTCTCTGTTTCGAGTAAAAAGTTCTCATTTGAAACTCAATTTTTTTAAGAAATTGACATTTTTAGTAGATCATTAATATTAAAATGACACTTTTATACCTTAATTTTTTAAAATAGACTCTTTAAATGAAATATCTTAAAATGAAATAGTAGACTCGTTGCTCGAAACGAATTGAGTAATTGATATAACAAAAAAAGTTTAACCCCAAATAAATGTTTCTTATTCTATTTAGAACGTCCCAAAATAAGTAATTAGTGTGAACACCCGGACAATGAGGTTATTGGCGAACAAAGATAAAGAATGGGAATTCAATGATGATTTTGTAAGTTAGGAAGCACTCCTTAGTTGAATATCTTAAGTAGGGAATTACGTACTAAGCATTTGAATAAACTGACAAAAGCAGAGTAGTTAGCTAATTAGTAGTACTAAGCATTTAAATAAACTGACAAAAGCAGAGCAGTTCGCTAAAACGTCGGAACACATTATAACTCGAATATTAAATAAATTGAAATGAGTCGGGTTGAATCAGAATAACGGGCAACTAATTTAAAATGAATTAGACTTGTTTAACTGATTTCCCCAAAAAAAAAAAAAATATATATATATATATATATATATATAGAACAAAAACTAGTGGGTCAAAATAAGTAACGGGCTCGACTCATTTAAACCCGACTCAATTCAACCTATGTATTTTTTTTCTTTGGTTTTTTACAAAGATGTTGTTCAAAAAATACTTATGATTGTTCAACAAATAAGTACTCCCTATATTATTGTTTAAAAAACTACCTTTATAAACAAATGGACAAGTGCCCTTTCCGACCCACTATAGACTTGCAATCATTCAAAGTTAAGCATATGAAACAAGACAGATGAGACCAAAAAAGAAAATTGTGCGAGTAATTTATAGCATGAGTTTTCTTGTCTTTGTTAGGAGACTTGCGACAGTTATCATTTGTTATTGTTACCCAACCTTAAAATCAATTTTATGAAAATGAATTGTTGATTGCTTGTAGGTTTACCAATTTCTTGGAAACGAATTGTTAATTGGTTATAGGTTTACCAATTTTATTAAAACGAAATGTTAATTGGTTATAGGTTTAACTCCGGATAAGAAAAAGAAAATTCGATTAGGTCTCTCTTTCATGACTCAATGTGTTTCTTCACGTCATGGCCTAAATCAATAAATAACAAATGTTAATGGCATGTTACCTACCTTGTTGAGAATGGAATGACTCGATTCGTCAGGCTAAAGGATAATTCCTTCGAAGCAAAGTGAGCGAAACTTTTGGAATTATCGTATCATAGGCGCGGTTGAGTCAGGATTGGCAATAGGGCCGGTGAAGACCAATAAGGCCATGACCTTAGGTCCCCAAAAATTCTCCAAATTTTAGAGCCCCCAAATCCCCCCAAAACCCTACTACCTTTTATTTATTTTATTTTTTTATGTCTATTCTAAAGAAACAACTGGTTGGAGGGGATATTGACCAAACCACAACCCTTAAATTTTTATTATTTTAATGTTTTGAAAAACTACAATTATATATATATATATATATATATATATATATATATATATATATATATATATATATATATGATGCATTTGGTGTGGCTCGAACAAATGATGCCTCTTGTGAGGCTTTGAACACTCGACCTCTCAGTTGAGAATAGTTAAGTACCAGGGTGCCTGTAGTAGGGTTTAAACATTCGGCATCTCCGTTAAGATAAGTGTGTCGCTAAATGGGGCCTTTCGGTAGGGCTAATTGAACAACAAAGGTGCCTCTGAAGAGGCTTGAACACCCGACCTCTCTATTGAGAGTTGTAAAATCCAGGATGTCTCTAGTAAGACTTGATCACCCAACCTCTCCGTTAGGAGAAGTAAGCAGTATCTGAGCTAGAGATCGCTCGTCTAAATAAGCAACTCAAACAAGTCGAACAGAGTGAAAGAGAGAGTGTGGGAGAGAGTACGTTAGACAAGGAGAGAGAAAAAAAAGTCAGAAAAAGTTTTTTCATTCCCAAGATCAGACAAAGTATAATATATACTCCTTTGCCCATATTTTTCATTACAATGCCTAATTTTGAGTGAGAATTGCATGTGTGTCGTTATTCATTAAGAGTATCTTTATTATTTTACCTCTAAAAGTGTACTTTAATGGTTAAAAACAAATACGAAAGACTTTTTCGGTTATAATTTAGAAAAAATTGCGAGGCGGTCTACTTTTTAAAATTTTAATTCGCTCCAGTATCATGTTTTTTTAACCAGAAAAGAAGACTTTTGATGGAAAAATGACTACGATACCCTTAATAAGTCTAAGGCGCGCTACGAAAATGCATCGCGATCCAAATATATTATGCACCACGATTCAAAGAAATTATGCACTGTGATTCAAAAAAGGACATTTGTATAAGCAAGAATTCTCAAAATCAAGGAAGCGAGATTACAAATTAAAGCTACGACTAAATACAACTCCCGCAGACAAAGGCAGGTCGCATCTAATTTCTTTTTCCCCCGGCCCCTATATGGTAGGCTAGATGTCAGGAACTAATTTATCTATGATATTACAGGCTTTCTACATACAATTTCTAATCGGATAACACATGAGATATATGCTAATATTGGAGAAAGCATGAGTTATAGAACAAACACGAACTCGATTCTTCGGTATTCCAAAGCAGTAATTGTCAAAGAAAAAGCACAAAGGCAGCTATCTAATGTACAACGTACACCAGCATCATTCTCAATATAAAGCTATCTAATGTACAACATACACCAACATCATTCTCAATATAAATACATCTTCAGTCCAAAGAAGCAAAATCATTCTCAAACTATGAAAGCCTATTCTACATTGGTCCTTTGTTTTCTCCTTGACCGGCTGAATAGTTTTGAAGGTGGAGAAGGAGAAAAATCAAATGGTTGCTGTAAGAGATCCATTTCAAAAAAAAATACGTTCTGAGCAAATACGAAAATGCACCGCGATTCAAAAAATTATTCACCGCGATTCAAAAAATTTATGCACCGCGATTCAAAAAATGATGAATCGCGATTCAATTAATCGACCCAAACCCACCAAAGCAGGCTGTTCTAGTCAACCCAGACACAGATATAAACACACCTTCAGTCCAAAGAAGCAAAATCTTTCTCAAACTATGAAAGCATATTCTACGTTGCTGTGGGAGATCCATTTCAAAAAAAAATATGTTCTGCACAAATACGAAAATGCACCGCGATTCAATATTTTTTGAAAAAGCATCACGATTCAAAAAAAATATGCACTACGATTCAAAAAATGATGAATCACGATTCAATTAATCGACCCAAACCCACCAAAGCAGGTTGTTCCAGTCAACCCAGACACAGATTCTCTCCCTTTCTCACGTCTCACAGCAGCCCCGACCCTCCACTATCGCCGACATCTTTCGATCTGCCGGTCAGCAACTATGCCAAATCCGACCTTCCCTACCCAGATTCGGCAGCCATATTTGCTCTGCCATGTCCGGCCAAGCTTCACCTTTGTCTTCATCAGATGGCGGCAGAGGGTGAGAAGAATCATTATCTTTGATAAAGGGAGCTACCCATAAAGTGAATTAGCTTCAGGCAGAGGGTGAGAAGAATCCTTATCTTCGACAGATGTTAACTCTCAAGAGAAGGAAACTGTAGTACTGTGGCATTTTTAGAACAATATTTCGAAAAGTGAACTTTTGTAGTTGAAAAAAAATTGTAGACTTTTGTGGTTAAACACTTGGGTAAAATTCTGACCGGTCCATTTTTCAAAGTTTGTAACCTCAAACGTCCACTTTGATTTTTTTTAACCGTAAAAGACTAATTTTCGAAATATTGTTCCGAAACTGCCATCGTCACCTTCAACAACTCCGAAAAACACATTGGATTCCAAAATCACCATTGTCGCGTAACGAAACGGGGACTGGGGGCAACGCCCCCAAAAGGTAAACAATTTTTTTTTATTTATGAAATACGAAATTGTAATGAATCTATGATGGGTTGGGATTTTTTAGTAAAGACGAAGGCAGAGGAGGAGAAGAAAGAAGAAGGCTTACGATAGAGGAGATGGAAGAAGAAGGTGGAGGACGTGGTCTGGTTCTTTATGATTTTATATCGCTGTGCAAAAATATCGAATTAATGTATCGCGCTGCAAACATTGATGTATCGCGGTTAAAACATGATCTATCGAGCTTCAAACATTGATTTATCGCGGTGCAAAAATAGACTAGACAATTAAACTGATGAATCACGGTTCAAACATTGATGTGTTGCGGTGCAAAAAAAGACTGGGTAATTAAACTGATAAATCGCGGTGCAAATATTAATGCAATAAAATTGATGCATTGCGATTCATTTTAATAGGGCGTCTCATATTCATTAAGGGCATCGTAGTATTTTTGCCTCCAAAAGTGTTATTTCCCGATTTGAAAAAAAAAACACGGTACTGGAACGAATAAAAACTTTGGAAAGTAGACCGGCCCGCAATTTTTCCTAAAAACTTTGGAAAAGGGACATGTCAGAATTTTATCCTATAATTTAGGAATAATTGCGGGCCGGTACCTTTTAGTAGAAATTCAACCGCTCAAGTACCTCTTTTTTTTTTTAAATCGTAAAAGTCCACTTTCATTAATTTTTTCAAGAATATCCACCGTACCAAGCACCGTCATCTCACTTTTACCTTTGCTCACCCATTTACTACCTTTTTTTTTCCAGCAGCCTCCAACCCCTTCCCTCGTCTCACTCTGTATTCTACTTTCAATAAACCAACTTGATATCTAAATTTCATAGCAAGAACACAATAATATTTTGTAATATACATACATGCGTTGACCATTTTAGCACACATCTTCAATATCATTTCTAGACTACCCATGAATATACAAAAGTAATAGTACAAGATCCACATAAAAACAAATAATGAGTTTTGAAACATGCATTTTATCAAGTCCACCCAACCAGGAGGCAAGAAAGCAATGCAAAAGGTCACAAAGCTCTTATTCGATGTGGGCGTCGGAATATTTGATATGGGTTTTGAAGTCTTTGATGTGGGCTTCGGAATATTTGATATGGGTTTTGAAGTCTTCGATGTAGGCGTCAAAGTCTTCAATGTGGGCGTCAAAGTCTTTAATGTGGGTGTCATTCATCAAAGATTTCATGTATATTTGTTCCAAAATGTGTTTAGATGGAAGCAGTAGCATCATCGTATTCGTACCCATTGCCAATGCATTTTCAATGTCATTGTGGATGGATAATGGGGTAGTTGTTATGGCATAACGACGTGTTACTTGACCTTGCTTATCAATTAGAAACTTGGGGAAGTTCCATTTGATGGCTGACACCATAAAACCTCCACTCATTTTACTTGCTTTAAGAAACTTGTAGATGGGAGCTGCATTTTTCCCATTCACCCAGTCCACCCAACCAGGAGGCAAGAAAGCAATGCAAAAGATCCCAAAACCCTTATTCGATGTGGGCGTTGGAATATTTGATATGGGTGTCAAAGTCTTTGATGTGGGCGTCGAATCACCATCAATCATATTCCAATGCACTGGTTCCCACTCACTATTTTCTTTTGTGCACCGATGCCCAAATTTGGGCAGCGGTTTTTTACATTGAAAAGCCAAATTTTTTTTTTAATTGAGAAGCCTAATTTTTGTATTGCGATGCCCAATTTTTAAATTGTGACGCCCAAATCTAGGGAGTGCCTTTTGAGCGATGCCCAAAAATTTTGAACGACACCTAAAAATTTTAACCACCGCCCAAATTGGGATAGTGACTTTGTGTGTGCGTCTTTCGTTCAAAAGGATATTTAAATCATTTCCCCCCTAAAAGTGTACTTTCGCTGTTGAAAACAAATATAAAAGACTTTTTCGGTTATAATATCATGATAGGGGACTGACCCGGTTATCACCTTATAATTTAAGGAATAATTGCGGATCGGTCCCCTTTTCTGAAATTGTAACCGCTACAGTGCTCCCTTTTTGTTTTCAACCACATAAGTCCAATTTAATTAAATTCTTTCTTAAATGCCCCTCCTCCTCCTACCGTATTTCGTTCAAAACTTCATAGCCATTTTGTTAAATTCAACTTTTACAATACATCGTCATTTCACCTCCTTAGACTCTTTGGGCAATTTTATAGAATAATGGAGATGCCGAATGCTAAAGATGTTTCACAAATTGCAATTGATTGAGCCTTCCGTTTGTATTCTTTCAAGGCTATTGCCTTTGATAGCAGTCAAAGATGAAGATCATGAACTTTTATCAAATTTCCTTAAAACTAATTGTTAGACAACATGCAGTCTTAAAAGTTAGAGAAACAGACTTCAAAAAGGAATTTGGGTAAAACCTTGTAAGCATCGTTGCATATGATGTGGGTGTCGTTGCCTCCGATGTGAGCATCGTTACCTATGATTTGGGTGTCGTTGCTTATGATTTGGGCGTCGTTGCCTTCGATTTGCCTTCAAAAAGGAATTATTGGGTGTTTTGATTGAGGGAAATGAAGAGCAACTTTGATATTGAATTAAATGGACGAAAAGGAAAAAGTAATTATTGTGTATTATTCAAAATAAGGAGATGAGAGAGAGAATTGAAGAACTGGATGAGATGAGAGAGAGTTATATGGGAAATGATGGGTTTGGGGGAATTCAAAGTGAGGTGACGGTGGGGAGTGGGAAGGGGTAGGGGGAGTATTAATGAGGATATGAGAGAGAAATGTACAAAGATAGAGAAAGACATTAATGAGGGAAGAGAAATGGTACATTTTGCATTACGCAAAGAAAAACGATGCCCAAATTTTAAGCGAAACTCAATCTTTTTCCTTGTTGCACCCAAAATTTTGAGCGACGCCAATTTTTTGCATTACAAAGATAGAGAAAGACATTAATGAAGAGAGAGAAATGATACATTTTGCATTACGTAAAGAAAAACGATGCCCAAATTTTGAGCAACACCTAATTTTTTTCATTGCGACGCTCAAAATTTTGTGCGACGCCAATTTTTTTCTTTGCGACGCCCAAAATTTTAAGCTACACCAATTTTTTTCCTTATGATACCCAAAAAATTGAGTGACACACAAATTTGAACTGAAGCTTTTTCCGCGCACCTTTTTTCATTAAAGGTATCTTCGTCATTTTTCCTCCAAAAATGTACTATATCCGTTTTGAAAAATTATGGTGGATTTTTTGGGTTATATTTTCCCCACAAAGTACCGACCCGATTATCACCCATAATTTAATGCCATGGGACCGGTCCGATTATCGCCCATCATTTTCCTAGTTTGAGGTAAGAAGGCCCAATATACTAACCATTATAGCTTATGGGCCAAATGTCAAAGCCTCAAAGAATTCCTAATTTCCATTACAAACTAAATTATTAATAATAAAAATAAAAAATTAAATTCCTTGTTGACCCATCCAAACAACTATCAAATAAGACCAAAAAAGAGATTTAAAAATGGTAAAAACTTAGGTAAAAAAGTTTTACAGATATTTTTTATAATCGACTCATCGTGGTCGATAAGCTTAAGCCATGAGTGAGTGATTCCGTCTTTCCATTTCAAATAACAGAAAAAATACTAAAATGTATACGGTGTTGGTGTAGAAGCTTTGTCAGATTGAAGATATGACCAAAATAACTCTCCAGACTAAAAACACCACCCAAGCTCAACACGAGGAGATTCCCTATCCCATATCAATATGTTACTTTCACGAATTCTCTTGGGAAAAAAATATGAAAAGATGATACACAGACTAAGATTAAGAAACTGAAATCAAATACATTTAACTCGTTGTATGTTACAACTTGCAACAAATAATTGTACAGACGCTTTACTCCATATTACAATAATTTTTCTAGGCAATAAATGTCTTATTGTCCGTTCTGATACTTTTCTAAGATTGCCCATTTGGAAAAGTATCATATATCCATGAGAACATGGTATTGCCTCCATACTCTAGCATGGGTGGTGCAATTAAAAATAGAATACAAAAAACAAACTGAAAGCCTCCTGCTCAAATGATACTACACTCACAATAACCAAAAAGAAAAAATAAATTGAAACGAAAACTATAATCCTGATTACTAACTTCAGATTGATACACTGTTGGGAATTCCCTTACCCGTAAGTCCTCCTTTTCTACTGTCATCATCTTCAGAAGTGTTAGGATAGAGCAAGATGTAAGGCACATTGACAGGTCCGCGTCTGTTCTTCAACTTCTCATCTTTGTTTCTATCCATGATTCTCTTCTCAATCTCCATCAGTTTTACTCCAAAGCTCTTAAAGGCCTCTAAAGCATCAGAATCACAAGTCCAATCAGGAGTGTCTCTCTTCCCAAGGTAAATTTCATCAGCCGAATGTCGTGACAAAGTCTCTATGAGAGACACTCCAAGGACCGTTTGGAATTGGCTTGTGATTGTTTTCAGGATTGCCTTTTCAGGCTCTGACTCCAGCTCATCGTACTCTGGTGTATCTGGCTGAGGCATGAAGCGGCGGCTTACAGTTGGGCGGTTTGGGAGGTAGCCGGCATAAGGGTATTGCCCAAAATTGACAGCTGCATGGAGAGCTGAAGCCACCCATATGATAATGGTGCACACGTTAATGAGTTCTGCTCGTGTCTGCATTTGAGGCCACCACGCCTCATCTTTCAAGTCACCATGACCCTCTGTCCGAAGCTCCATCCACCATGACTGAAGTTCGGTATCATCTTTGATCAAGTCATCTGTAAGGTAATAGATAGAGCAGTATTCGCTTACCCAACTTTCAATTGCAAACCAGATCTCAAGTCCATCTACGGCAAAAGGGTAGTCTTCTATTAAGAGTCTCAATCCTCGGGGATCACTCGAGTCTTCAACTGCCACTCCTCTGCATTATCCAAAGGTAATAATCAAAAATTTACTTTATGAAAGGGTTCAATAGTTGAAATTACTAGTTTTCCCATGGCAGACCTCTTTAGCAGATCAGCAGGAAGCGCCTGATCTGGGAAAACCCAGTCTTTATAGATGACAGAAGACATTTCCATCGAATACTTAGCTGGAAAAACCGTCCGTTCAAGTATGCCACCTTCGTTAACAAGGATGTGGCGAGCCATCGCATTTATATTCATAGTATCGCGGAAGTGTGGATACAAAAGCTTATAAATTGGATGGACAACACTCAGTTGTCTATTCGTTGCAATCACAAACGGTTCTAGTACCACATGGGTATTCAACCTGCCATCACAAGAAAAAAACACGAGGTATGGTTAAGCGCTGTTTTGGTGATATTTTACTTGTTTTAGTTAAGGATCATGTTTGCTAACGTATTATCTACCAGTGGCTAATGAGCTGATGATAGCCAGAATCATTGACAGCAGCATAAGCTTTGGCCAACTGCCAAAACGAACCATCAATGCCATGCTCGGCTGGTGTAAATATATCGCTGGTAACACCATGATCGTCTCCTAGTGGATGTGGTAAGCTTAATTCTATTGCAAGAGGCTTTAGAGTCCCGTCTTCTTGGAGCAAGAGGACTGTCCTGCTAGCATAGATCTTTGAGGATGTGTTGGTGTTAATCTTCCTCAGATACGGCATCAATGCATCATGATGATCTAATATGAATAACTTCTTATTCTCAATTGCCTGTATACGCACAAAAGTAAAACGCACATCATTATTCATTTCTGATCTCTTCTTTTTTCTTGGTAATTATGAATTAAATGAGCATGTATTACTTCATCTACAGTTAGATCGTTCATGTTGTTCTCGATTTTCTCCTCTTCATTGAGCTGGTTTGATTACCATATACTTTTTTCGTCTAGCTTGCTAGCAGGTGGAAACTCCTAGACGAAACATGAAAAGAAAAGGAAAAAAAAAAGGTCTTTAAATAGAAAAGAAACCGCACGGAAATCATTCAGACAGTACTGATATTATTAAAGTTATATGTTACCTTGAGTCGACGTATAACAACAGGGTTAACTCCAGCAAGCATTTCTCGTCCAAACTCTTCATCTGTCCTCCAGGCAGACTTGTCCACTACACCAACCACATCAAAGCTCATAATTTTGATATTGGAAATGTATTACAAACATTATAATGTACTTCTGTACAATAATTATAATACGAAACTCCACATTTATACGTAACTTACAAACGCAATCCTGGAAATTTTGTGTATTATATACCTTTGATCACGTCAGGCGTTGGGAACTTGTAGCATTTCTTCTCTCCATCAGAACGCAAGAGTTCTTTAAACATCTCCCCTGGGATGCATTCCATCCACTTACTTACAGTGCGGCCATCTTCTGGGAGCTTATCTTCATACAGGTCCAGCACATCTTGTAAACAATCGAATTCGTTAGGAGTTTTGTCGAATAAAGCTTTGACCTCTGGCCCCACAACCCTAGCTAAGGATTTTACGGCATATGCAAGGAAGTCTGAAAACTTGATACGAGTGAACTGCTCATCACGTGGAACATAAATGTTCAAATTTAGAAGACACAGTCTGGTCTCTGTATTAGGATCTGTAGATATGATAATAAAACAAAACTGTTTACTTATAACATAAAAATGTTCTTGTAGCTGCTGAAGTACTTAGAACTAAATTATTCTAATGTGTTGTCTTACCTTTCTTGTTTCTCGGACGACCTGTTTTTCCCCTTCGGGGATAGGGGAGCACCTTGGATCCTCCAAGCACAGGTCTTGCACCTAAATCATTGTAGTAATCGTAGTCGTAAACTCTGTCCCATTCCTTAAACATGCCCACTGACCCGTCTCCACGAAGACATTTTAATTCTTCTTTTCTATATTGGCGCAATGGTTCTGGTGTGTGACATGTTAAGTACGTCTGATAGCAGAAATTAAAGAAATCATGAACGCTTTTGATTAGTGTACTTACGTACCCATTTTTAGCCCTACTTAGTAGATATCAGAAATTACGAACTCTTTTAATTCTTGTCCTTATGGTAATACCCTTTTTACCCCTACCCAGTTAGTCAACTTTTTAACGACACATAATTAACTAGCGTTGGGGAGTAGGGAGTAATTAAGGAGACATCCGGCTTGGCAAGTGGCAGTAAGGAAAATCAAAAGGGTTCAAACTTTAACCTTGATTCATCATATTGTAACCCCTTCAAATGCAATCTTAATCGTTGGATCGAAATTCTGTCCAAAAAATGGTCGTGCACCGGACCTTTATAAATCATGCAAGTTCATGTTATTTACACTCTAATTTTGAATCAAAACACTCTAATTTTTACTCCCTCCGTTTCGGGTAAAGAGCTTTCGTTTGAAAGTCAAACTTTTTAAGAAAATGACATTTTTAGTAGTTTATTAGTAATAAAATGATACTTTTATACATTTATTTTTTAAAATGATCACTCCTTAAATGAAATATTTCAAAATAGAATAATCAGTCACGTATCCAAAAATAAGGTTTAAGTGGTATCCAAAGCTGGAAATGGCAGCAGCAGCACTGCAACAGCCCAGCAGGAGGCGACAATCAGTCCTCAGTCTCTCCGTTCTCTACCTCAATCTTGCTCTATGAGCCGGGAGGTAGTCGGGGAGAGGGAGCGAGTAGACTGTAGACAGTAGTTGACTACTTGACTTATTGTCTACTTTATTAAGTTAGTGAGTTAGGAGGTTTAGTTTAGGTGTTCAATAGAAAAATTGGGAGGGGTCCAGTTGTCAAAAACAAAAAAATTACTCTAAGTTTTTTTTTTTTGGTTGAGAGGTGTACATGGACACCAATGGATCCGCCACCGAGAATACTCTTTGTTAAAACGGAGGGAATATTTGACTTTAAACATTGCTTTATGTAATGTGGGGGTGTCTTCATCTTCCACGATTGCTCGTATTGTGTACTATTATGATTATCTATCTGTCCATGCTAAAAGGCCGAAAGCAGAGGAAAAAGACTGGTTTTCACAAAAGATTGTGTAGAAAAGAGACCTCAATTATTGAGAGTTAAAAAGGACTTAAAATGATAGAGCATTACTAAACTGGGCCATATCGAATACTTCCAAAACACTCCTCCGACCTATATATAAAAACCAAATTTTTTGGACCTAAATATAAGCAAAAACCACCTTATTAAACTCTACTCACAACTTTCAAGAAGTTTTGTACCAAAAATACCCCTTGTTAATTCTTTTGTTTTTCAAGATGGGTGCACATTCTCAATACACAAAGAGCCACTAATAAAATGAGCTATAATGAATTGATGATAATGAGTTAAAATTGCATTAATTATTATCAGTTTTGATGAGTGGGATTCTTAAGGGTATTTTAGTAAGTATACTTTTATTTTATATAAAATCAAGACAATTTAACTAACTTAACTTACTTTCTTAATCTGTGTGAAATCGGTTATTTTTGCTTATATATAGGTCCGGAGGGAGTATTATACAAGAAGAGCTATGGCTGCTGGCTGCTGCTTTAATTATGAGATCATTAGTCATTATCAAATAATCAAAAGACAATATATTTTCTTTTGCGCTCCATAATGAACAAAAAAAAATCTTATCTACTGAATAATCCGTAACCTGATCGAGATCAAAGATACGAAAAAATATAGTTACCTTGTTTGTGAAGAAGACGCGATTGTATTTGTAACGACGAGCTGGGTAGACCCAAGAATTGCATACAAACTGAACATTGCCGTGACCGGGAACATCTGCTAAGGTGAGTGTCTTGAGGTAGAATTGACTGTGGTGATGGTTTTTGATAATGAAAGCACCCGGAATGCCCATGGATTCATCCCACTCGATTGTAACGTTGAAATCGGCTTCTCCAGTTTTTGCTGAACTGATCTTCGAACCCCAGTTTTCCAAGAATGTTGCTTTGCTAAGTCTCCCCCCTAATTCATTTGCTAAAAATAAATAAAAAGCCAAACCTTTAGGCTTTCTAAAGATTGAACAATCACACTGCTTATTTAAAATTTAAGTGGTTCAACTTTTTAGGCCCTATAAGATTTCATGTTTGATTTGGTGAACTGTTAAAAAATGCATGACCATTAGAATAGAGCATAATTAATAATAGAAAATAACAACTCACTTAGTGGTGGTGTGTGTGTGTGTGTGTGTGTGTGTGTTCTTCAACTCGATTGAGTTTGCTTTCTTCAGTTCTGTTCTTATGTTCTTAAGAGAGTGGGAGAAAGAGAGACTGACATGGATCGGAATGAGTGGCACTGATGAGTTGGATAGAGACCTTTTTGCCAAAGAGTTCATAGAGTCGATCAAGAAAAGAAGCTGCGTAATCATTCACGTCAAGAATATTCTTCTTCATCAGCACCACTCTCCCTTTGATCACCATTTTCTTCTCCATCCCTTCTCTTTCATATTCACTCTTTTCCTTCCCACAAACCATTTCCAAGGTCTTGCGCAAAGCCTCCATTGAATTAGAACAACCTCCTCACTCTCTCCCTATCTCCCTCTCTCCCTCGCTTTCTTCTAAGAACAGAGCTGTAGAAAACACACTCGATCGAGTTGAGGAACAAGTGTTATGAATGATGGGTTTAAATAAAGAAAATAGGACCATTTCTTGATTTGTGGGTAAAAAAATAAATAAATAAAGAAAATAGGTTCGTGATTCTTGCTTATATTGACTTGAGACGGTCTACCGTCTACGTCTAAGAAAAATAGAAAATAGGACCATTTCTTGATTTGCTTATATGTGTGGCCTGTGTAATTGTATAAATAAAATACAGTTACATTTCAAACAATGAATCTTTTAAATTTAAAATTGATATATTTATATATATACTCCTCCTTATTTATGAAAATTATTGGTTTTATTTTTAGAAAAACAAAAATTGAAAGAAAAAGTTGAGGTTTGTAGATTAGTTATCTGCAACACTTCATTGATGTTTTATACTTTCTTCATTTCACTCAAATAGTTTATGTTTAAAAAGTTTAATTATTAACAAAAAATATAACGATAACTATAATAAAGCTTGAGTATAATTAATATATGGGTTAATATCACTTTTGGTACCCTAACTTTATCCGTTTTTCACTTTTGGTACCCAATGTACACAAAGTATCAAATATCATCCTAAACGATTTTCAATTTCATCAATTGTGATACTTTCCGTTACCAATCTGTCAAACCCAAACAGAAGACCTGTTGTTCTAGGTTGGAAAGGCAGGGAAACCGGCTAAGTCACTTGGTTTTGGTTGAAAAGAGAGAAAGGGAAATAAGGGTAAGGATTCATGCATCATCTTTATTCTTCATCCTCAATTTCCAGATCCAGGTCTTCTATCAACCCCAATTAGAAATAAAAACAAGTAAAATTGTATATTGGATGATGTTTGGGAAGATTCAGGGTTCTTCAATCTGCAACTTCCAAAACTCGATTCAACAACATATCAAATAAATGTAGGAAAAACAAAAGGGGTGAAAACGAGGTCGGATCTATAACGAACGGGTAAAGGGAGGTCAGCCATGGCTGCAACTTCAGATTCGAGGTCGGCGAGCTCGACCAGCGACGGGTATTACACTACAGATCTGGAGCGATGAATAGCGATGAAGAGAGAAAGAAACTTGTTCGGATCTGGCTTGACCACACGGAGGAGTCTCTGGCGATGAGGATTCCAGAGAGCCCTTCAGTATCGAACCCGCCCCAGCCATACTCGAAAAGCTCGCAATCAAGCTCGAATTCGTTCGGTGTGATTAAAGTTTCAACAATTTCAGCGTAGACGGCTTTAACAAATGAAATGGTAGTGAAAAGCTTGGTAATGAATGCTTCCATTGATGCTCTGTTACAAAGCTCTGCTTCGTCGACATGATGTTTGTTGAAAGAATCGGGTTTAGGATAACATCCATCTCTGAACTTGTTGTGGGTAGGAAAGAGCAAGCAGAAGCCATTGTTGGAGGAGGATATGACGGGTTCGTGAATCTTTTGGAAGATAGGAGAAATTTTGGAGAAATGAACAAGGGTCCGTATACACATACATACCTGTTAGCCAAGCCAGTTCCCGGTTTCCAACCTCGGATAGCAGGTCAACCGTTAGTATTTAACGAATAGTTAACGACTTGGATTATAATTGATCAATTTGTTAAACGTTTGGCTTAAATTTGATTACATTGGTACAAAGGATATCAAACTTGAAAAGCGGGCAAAGTTAGGGTATCAAAACTGATATTAACCCTTAATATATTAATATCAAATATTAATGATAATATGTTGAAATACTCCCTCCGTTCTGGGCAAAACATCCATGTTTGAAAGTTAAATTTTTTAAGAAAATTACAATTTTAGTAGTTCATTAGTAATAAAATAATATTTTTATATCTTAATTTTTAAAGTGGACTCTTTAAGTAAAACATCTCAAATCGAATAATAGACTATTTAGCTAGAACATGGGGAGTATTATAAAGGTTATAGATGTGATATTTGAAATGAAATTCTTAACATGAAACATCTCAAAATAATATAATTGATTATTTACCTAAAATAAATGGAGTACCCAATGATTTGCATATTGCCTTGTAGATTCACTAGATTGCCGTAGTTCAAATTTGGAGTATTAATAGCAATTCCCTGTCTTGGATTGAAAATAGGGTCCGCACCTAGCACTTTGATGAGACTTGAGACAAGTTGATAGGGTCCGCACCTAGCACTTTGATGAGACTTGAGACAAGTTGATCGAGTTTTAAGTTTTGCAAACAATATATCTACATGTCAAACTATTGCATTTATATCGTGAACAAACCAACATGTATTATACTTATTGTGGACAACATATTTTACATATTTATCAAATTATTCATTAAATTAAGAAATAGTAAATCTGAAAGATCAATGGTAACTAGGATTTACAAAAATAGTTAATACAGTTCGCGATGTAGCTTATTACTATAGTTACACCAGGAAATATATTGGTCAGAAAATCAAAAACAACGGAAGACTTTTAATTTAAAGCATAAATTAAATACAGATGTTTTACCAAACAATCTACAAGTCTATGCTTGTAAATCCAGCTTTATAGCAAAAAAAATTCACTAAAAAAGATGAAGTATTTAACAAAATAATATGTTAAATCACTAAAACATAAACTCTCACAAGACAACACGTCTTGGAGAACAAAACTCGCAGAAACAAAGGTAGAGAAAATGTGGGATTAATAAATCAACTTCCTAGAAACACTAGGAAGACAAACAGCCACAGCAGCCGATGTAGTTCCCAATGAAGCTACACTCGGAGCTTCATTCAGATTCAGGCAGCATCATTTCTTCTCTGAATTTCAGTATCTTTTGCTCTGTCTGCTTTTCTCTCTTATATTATGCTTTCTCTCTCTCTCTATGCTCTGCACGTCTATTCTACTTGCCGTGTCTTCTGTTATACGCCATGCTCCATATAAATAGATGAAAGAGTCCTACAATTTAATTAGGAAACAAAAACACCCCAACATACTAAAGGATTATGAGTTAGTTTTAATAAACAAATAAACCACCTTTATTTCCTAGATTTTGTTACCAAATATATAAGGACTCTTAGAGAGTATTAGGAAGAGATTATTACCAAGATTTTGTTTTCAAATATAGTTTCCTAATTTAAGTCAAATAATATATCATACACAAATAAAAATCCAACAACTCTAAAGAACATAATGTTAGGAAATAAAAAATTTGTTTCCCAAATTAGTTTCCTAATTTAATTCAAAAAATCTATCATAAGATTTTATCGATTCAAATAAGGACTTTTTGAGAGCTTTTAGGAAGGGATTAAATATGGTAATTACTTCTCATTGCTTTAGGACTAAGAAAGGGCACAACAATAAATTTAATGGAGGAAAATAGGACGACACTATTTTACCCTTATAATCTCCCCCTTTGTTGAACCTTTCTGGTTAAATCAAATGACAAGTGTTTATTCAACACCAATCAAACTATCTAACCTGCATTGGTTATAAAATTTCATCTCCCCCTGAATTTGTACAAGCTATAAAATCAGAAATCATTTACTAAGCACAAATCAGAATATACTAATGATGCAATCACATGCATACAAAACAAACATGAAATAGTTTATGGGAGAAACAATGACAATGATGAATCTACAAAGAATCAGATTCATCATCATCACCAAAAACAGGAACGCTTGACCTCTCTCTCCCTATTTGACCGGAGAAGGAAGAGGGAGAAACAATCTTTTAGGAATTCTCAAAAATCTAAGATTTTGAAACACACAATTAAGTATTCACCATGACTTGATCACACCCCTAGTAATAACTGAACACATCATATCCAGATTCAATACCTCTTAGTTCCACATAAAAATTAGACATCCACTAAATATTTTTCAACATGGAATTGATTTGCACAGTTTATTTTAGGATAAAATTTCACCAAGCTGATATCCTTACCAACAATACATATCCTAAAATTTTATGCCTAAAACATGATTACTAAAAGCTAGGCAAAAGAATAATGTAATCACACACAAGTGATAAAGACCAGATAAAAGAATGTAGTTCTTGATGCAGCTGCATTAGGAGGTGCATTCATGAATAATAAAATTTTGTACAATTTTTTCCATTTTTTCTTTTCTCAAACTACTTATCTCCCACAAATTTCCTCATAAATAAAATCCATAGGTACTTTATTTCTCTATGAATATAACTCTACTTTATTTCAAGCTATAAAAACATGCTACTTGGAACCTTTCACACTATTTACTAAGGGAAACCATTTTATACATGATCAACCCATAAAATCTAAAGATTCATAGTCCTAAAAGAGAATGACAACAAACCTTGTTCATATTTAGCTCTTTTCCTTTAGGTAGTTTTCACACTTTTCCAAGGGTATCCATTTTTCTCAAGATCAACCTATGAGAACCAAAGTTTCATAGTACCAAGATAAGATGCTACAACCATTGTACTTTAAGGTAGCTATTTCCTTTGTGGACTTCAAATATGCTCAAGAACTGGAAGAGAGAGTAAGAATCATAAACTAATACCACAACTGAATTTGAATGCAATTCCCAAGTAACAACAAAAGACGCAAACATGTGAGTCAATGATCTAAAGTGCGCTCTAAATACAAAATGCAATCATGCCTATTTTTTTTAAACTAAGTGTAAAGATAAATGACACACATAACACAAGAAATTTCCAAAGATTGGAAAATCTCTCAAAATCTAGACTCTTAGTAAAAATATCAGCAAGTTGATTTTCAGTCCTAACATGTTCAATGCATACAATTCTTTGTTCAACCAAGTCTCCAATAAAGTGGTGTCTTATATCAATGTGTTTTGTTCGAGAATGATGAACTAGCTTTTTGTGTTATAAAATTGCATTGGTGTTATCACAATACATGGTTAACACATCAATGTGTAGCCCATAATTTTGATCATTTGGTACATCCATAAAAGTTGCAGAGTCATATCTAAAAAGCAAGCAATAAAAGCAAAAAAAAATGGACTCTAAAAAAAATTTCTAATTAAAAAATAAATAAATTAAACTAATTACTAAAACTAACTATTAAAATTAACAAGACTTCTCTTAAAAATATTTTAATAAGCACGCTACTTTGTGAGAATCAACTTTACCTTTTCTTCTTGTGGATATGCCATCATGAATATTACATATCACTTGAGAGATTGTATGATTTTTCTGTATACGACTAGGAATATCGTGGCTTTGATCAGTTACAGTGGGAGCAGTTTCAACATTTTGAGATTCAGTTTCAGCTTTTGCAAAAGTTTTGACCAATGCATCTTCTGATGCAGCTGTATCCGGAGCTGCATCCGCATTTGCTGAATTTTCAGAACTTTCAACTTCTAAATTTTGAGATTCTGGAAGAAAGTTTGAATGTCTTTTAGGAACCCAAACTTTTCTGAACATTTTTGACCGGTGTAGCTTTGGATGTAGCTTCAGATGTTGTTGTATCCGGTGCTGCATCTGGTTTCGGACCAGGTATGCTTGCCTAACTTCCTCCTCATAAACTGCTTTTTTCAGGTAACAAAAGGGCTGAATATGTCCTGGTTTGTGACAGTAATGGCACATGAAGTTTCTTTTTCTAGTTTTTGGTTTTTCAAAGAAATTTGGTTCTTGAAAATTTTGTGTAAACTGTTTTCGTTCATAAGATGTACCATCGCCTTCTTTAACAAATGTCTTTGACAAAATCCAAGTCCAAACTTACCAATATTCCCGGACTTCAACATATCATCCAGTTTGTGTCGATTTGAATTCCATTTTGCCACGGTCTCATTAGTTTTGATAAGTTCTTTTTTCAGATTTTCGAGCTCCACATTCTTCTTGCTAAGCAAACACTCCAATCTAGTCATACACTATTTCTGATCTTCATTCACTTTCTTGAGTGTATCATTTGTCTTTCTAAGTAATGTAACTTGAAAAGCCCTCTTTTTCCAATCTTTGTACAACTCTTTATAGGCTTCCAGCAGTTTTGTTTCAGATTCTGCAGCATCATCAGTGACAGAGGAGTTAAAGCAACGAATGTCATCCCAACTTCTGTCCGATGTAGCTTTCGATGTAGTTTGTGAAGCAGCTACATTCGGAGGTACATCAGCCGAAAAGCCTACAAGATCAGTTTGAGAGTTGTATACAGCAGTAAGAGTGATGAGATCACCTGGATCTTCATCATCACTGTCACTCAGGGTAACATAAAAATTCAAACCCTTATTTCTCAAAGTATTAGCACATTGATTAGCATAATAACCAAACCCTTGACAAGCCCTACATTCAAGGTTCTAAAAATCGTTAGGCGGCCGCTAGGCTGCACACTAGCCCTACAAATTTAATTTAATTTTTTTATGTTTGTCATTTTATCAAACACTTGTCTATATTTGTAAAATGAACAAAAATATACAAACCTACCATTAATTCCAATTCTCAACCACCCCAATGCAATAAACCAGCCAAGTTTAGAACTAAAAACAAAAAAGATCTTACTCCAGTTTGCCCCTCATTACCTCCATCTCTGCCTCACCATTACCACTCCCCCTTCTTTCTCCGATCACTGCATGCCACAAAATCAAAGCTACAAAAATAAATTAAGGTCAGAGAGGTTTGGTGTAGACGCCGACTTGGTCGATTAGGCGGCGACTAAGAAAGTCGTGGCGGTAGAGAGGGGCCTAAGCGGAGCTATGCGGGGAGTTTTAGAACACTACCTACATTGAGTAGAATCAATATTTTTACCTCTAGATGTAGGTTGTTTAGCAAAAGAATTGGTAAAAGATTTTTCAGGGGTTTAAAAAGAACTTTCTTTGGAAACAAACTTGCTAGGCTCAGTTTTGAAAATAGTTTTGGTGATAGAAGATGGAGATCTATTTTGTCCTTTGGCTTTCAAAATATTTTTAAACTTGGTTGTTAAAAGAGCAATTGACTATTCATCAAAATCAAATTCCTCAACATTCCAATTTGAGTAATTCGTATTCGTTAATGTAGAAGGACGAACAAAATTCTCATATTGAGAATCTATCATGGCTACAACCAGAATCTTCTCTTAGTGACGTCAAGAGGAGGCTCTGATACCAATTGAAAGATCAATAGTAGTTAGGATTCTCAAAAAACAGTCAATACAGTTTGCGATGTAGCTTGTTACTGTAGCTACACCAGGAAGTGCATTTGTCAGAAAATAAAAAACAGCAGAAGACTTTTAATTTAAAGCACAAATTAAACACAGATGTTTTACCAAACAATCTACAAGTCTATACTTGTAGATCCAGCCTGATGGTCAAAAAGATTTCACTAAAAAAGATGAAGTGTTTAATAAAACAATATGTGAAATCACTAAAACCTAAACTCTCACAAGACAACAAGTCTTGGAGAACAAAACCCACAGAAACAAAGGTAGAGAAAACGTGAGATTAAAAAATCAACTTCCTAGAAACACTAGGAAGACAAACAACCACAGCAGCCGATGTAGTTCCCACTGAAGCTACACTCGGAGCTTCATTCAGATTCAGGCAGCAGCACTTCTTCTCTGAATTTCAGTATCTTCTGCTCTGTCTGCTTTTCTCTCTTATATTCTGCTCTCTCTCTCTCTTTGCTCTACATGTCTATTCTACTCTCCGTGTCTTCTGTTCTACGCCATGCTCCATATAAATAGATGAATGAGTCCTACAATTTAATTAGGAAACAAACAACACTCCAACATACTAAATGACTAGGAGTTAGTTTTAATAACCAAATAAACCACCTTTATTTCCTAGATTTTGTTACCAAATATATAAGACTCTTAGAGTTAGGAAGAGATTATTACCAAGATTTTGTTTACAAATATAGTTTCATAATTTAAGTCAAATAATATATCTTATACAAATAAGAATCCAACAACTCTAATGAAACATAATGTTAGGAAATAAAATATTTGTTTCCTAAATTAGTTTTCTAATTTAATTCAAATAATCTATCCTAAGATTTTATCAATTTAAATAAGGACTATTTGAGAGCTTTTAGGAAGGGATTAAATATGGTAATTACTTCCAATTCCTTTAAAACCAAGAAAGGGAACAATAATAAATTTAATGAAGGAAAATATGACAACCCTATTTTACCCTTACAAAATCAATTGATTGAAGCAAATGATTTATGGTTAGGTAATAAAAACAAAGAGAAAGGGAGAATAATCCATAAACCGCCAATTGATCCCTCGTCATTTGTACATACTAGTGATGCATTCGTGCGTTGCACAGATTGTACATGTGTATAAAATTATATAATAAATTAAAGTTAAATAATATGTAATTATTTTTTTTAATTTGAACAAAATAAACAAAAAATAATAAACAGTAAAATTAAATATAGAAAATCCTATAAATTTGAAATATATATATAAATTTTGGAATACTTTTTATATATAATAATTTTCGTTCAACATGTACGATTATTGCAACTATAAATATCACATAGTAACTCTAGACAAAGCGACATACAACTGCTGATAACCAAAAAAACATGTTTTCAAATGAAGTCTTATATTAGACAATGACTTACCATGGTTTTTATTCATAGACATTACGTAAGACATGATCAACAAAAAATGTTTTATCTGGAATTTGAAAGAAATTTTATGATCAAATAGTATCAGTGACATTCTTGGAATCAAAAGAATACCACCAGAATTGCCCTTTGAAAGAACTCAACCTTCTAAAACATGATTTTTCAGGCTTTATAACAATTAATCTCGTGTCATCGCATAACTCAAGTGAATTGACTATATTACGAAACAACATTATTTGAGTTCCAACATTCAAATTTAACTCACAGTTTGAGATTTCAGAATATGTAATTCAATTGAAATATTCACGAGTATGTATCGTTTAAATTTAACTCACAGTTTGAAATTTCAGAATATGTATTGTTCATTGATGAGATGTAATTAAAAAAATTACATCTTAATTTCTATATGACTATTTAATTGAAACAAAAAAAACATCTATCTCTTTCAACAACATAATTTATATATTACATTTCAATTTTCAATTACATAAAGAATTAACAAAAAAAGAAGAAGAGAAAATGTTACTCTAATTTGAACATGACATAAAATTCTCGATATTCTTACTTATTTGTAATGGACCATCATAAAATAATTTTTTTGCTTAGTTTATTGAGTTTGTCTTTTTTTTCATTTGTATAGTGTGCATTCATCTGATATTTACAAAATCTCAAGCATAAATCAATTCATTTGCATACTGTCTGCTTCATACATTGAATAAGTTTCATGCTGACACCGTGCTATATGCATAGACACAAAATCTAGTGATAATTTAAATTAAGACGGAACCAAACTAAAAAAAACAAACAAAGTCAGGCCCATGAGTATTTTTTTTATTTGTTTTTTGTTTTAAATATTATAGAACTGTATTTCAAAATCTATTAAAAACAATCGCAAGTTTTTTTATTTACCTATTTTTTATTTATAATAATATTAAGTTTTTCAATATTTTTGAATAAATACCATTTTTATGAATTATTTTTATATATTGATTTTGTTTGCAATTAGTTATATGTACATGGACTCTGTCTGACTTATGAATAGCCTGCTTAGAAATTTGATTTCTACTTTATTTTTGTGTAATATTTAATAGTTATATGGCTTTGGTATGAAATTAGTTATATGTCATTTATATGTCATTTTCAAATTTAATTCTCCAAATAAAAAAAAGTAAACTCAATTGGAATAGTTTATGTCAACATCGATCATTAAATGACATTTCTCAAAAAAATAATTGACATAAACAGAACATAAGTAATTCCATTTTTGAAAAGTGAGTTTTGATGGGAAATTTCTATAAATTATGCACTTCTGTTTTTATATGTACTACAACACAACCGTTTAATGCATGGTTTAATATTGATAAAAATGAAACAATATAAAATTTTAATGATAACTATATAATCGAATAATTATATGAAAAATTATGAGTTCAATATGACTATAAAACAAATTATAGAAAATTATGTTAATAAAAACAATAACTTTTTAACATATCTTTAAATTGATATCGAAGTGACATGTCCTTGACCAAAACAGTTTACTTTGTACAGTAAAAATTGAAGTTAATCATAGAAAATTATAAACAAAGCACTCGTGCGATGCACGAAGCCTATATTCATATCAATACAATAGTTTTAGTGCTAATAAAATACACAAATAATTGCAACGTAAAGATTACAAGTTCGATGTGTATAATTGAATATCATGATTTTGTAACATTAAAATTAAGATTATTTTGTTTGGCTCTTATGTAGAGTTCAATTAAAAATCTACACGTATAAGCGAACTAATAGAAATAAAAAAATTAATGAAAATCAAGAGTCTTTAGTGACTTAAACTTTTAAAAAAAATTGTTTTTATATGAAATGATTGAATATATATATATATATATATATATATATATATATATATATACATAAAAAAAAATTTTGTAGACATTCCTTCTAAGGGGGCATGGGAAGGGATCAAATTGAGACCTCATATTTTGTAAAGCTTCATCTTTATCACTGAGCCTGGTTATTGAATATAAAAATAAGCGATATGGTAATACAAAAAAAATAAAAAAAAAAAAGAAGAAAGATCCAGATCACGGTTCGGCCATAACAAGTGGCATTTGTTGATGAATGAAATTACTGAAGGAGGGGGGTCTATTTTTGTTTATTGACTTATAGTACCTCACCGGAAACTATTAAGGCTACCTACCGACTACCGTTTGTAGAGATGTTAATCGGTCCAGCCCTGTTGGTTTCGGTCTAGCCCTGTCGGTTTCGGTCCCTAATCGGTCGCGGTTTAATCGGTCCGCTTTAAACGGTCCGCTGAAAATGCAAACCTAGACCTACCTCTCTCGATTTCGGTTTTAAACGGGTCACTAACGGGTTCCACCAAACTTAACTAAAAAAAACTTATATATGAATAATAACTCACTGCTCACAGTCACATTACTGAAAATGCAAACCAAGACCTGCTCAGTGTGACATTCACATTACTAATAACTCACTGCTCACAGTCACAGAGACAGAGTCACTGACAGAGTGACAATTTGAAGCTTACAAATAAATGAATAATGAAAAGTTCCAAATAATGAACAATTTAAACCAAGTAACCAACAACAAGAAATTACAGTTTAAACTTTAAAGCTTACAAGTCCTTCTAACGAATCTAACGAGTAAAAGCTTCATAGTTCATACTAAATTAAACAGTCCATACAAAATTAAATTACTAATTACTAACGAGTAAAGGATTCCAAAATCGAGCCTAGGATCTGGATTCTGTTCTGGAGAAGGACTGAACTCACAAGAAATTTCATAATTAACATTTATAAATTAGGGCTTAATTACTTACCGTTTGAAAGGAGTGAGGAACTGAGGATCGAATGTCGATTGGCGACCTCGATGGTTGACGGACGGTGAGTCGGCGACACCACGACGGCGCGACAGCCGACAGGGACGACTAACGAGTGACGAGGACGAGTGAGTGAGTGACTACTGATCTGAGAGTCTGAGACTGTGACTCCTGTGATTGTGAGATGAGTAGATGACGGAATGATGGAGAGTGATGATTGTCGATTGTCGATTGTCGATTGATGAAGCTTGACGAGTGACGAGACGAGTGACGTTGGCGAAGGGGCGACGCCGGACTGCCGGAGTGGCGGAATGCCTGACTGGTCTGAGTCTGACTCTGGGTCGTGGCCCTCATGGGTGAGGTTGGCGATGGCGAAGGGGCGACGCCGCCTTGCTCGCTCTGCTCAGTCAGTGCTCTCTAATTCTAAATCTCTCTTTGTGAATTAGGTTAGGTTTTGAGACTTTGACTTCCTGAATCCTGACTCTGAGTCCCGACTCCCGGCTTCCATTACTATTAGTTTATTTATTTCCTCCTTTTCTTTTTTCCAAAAGCCTTAAACGCCGGGCAAACCGAAACCTATCGGTCCAACCCGCCAAAAACCGCAAACCTGTAGGGCCAACCCGTTTAGCCCGATTAATAAATGGCCCGTAATTTTTGAAACCTAACCCTGAAAAATCCCGGTTTAAAAGGTTCGGACCTACGGTTCTCGGCCCTATTAACATCTCTAACCGTTTGTCTGTTCACTTTTGTTATACCAACACCCACGGAATATGATTAATTGTTGAGTTGGCCCATATCTTTTTGACCTGACCAGTTGACTCCCTAATGTTGTAATGCATGTGATTTGGGAAAATGATAGAAATGTAAATATTTTTGTACAAAATTCTCTTACAAATCTAAATGTTAATCATCTAACTATTTAAGGGTGACATTACATGCTACGTAAGGTGATACTCCCCGTCTCCCTCTATTCCGAAAAAATAGTCAAATAAATTATTATGAGAAGTTTTACTTAAAAAGTCTACTTTTAAAAATTATGTCTACAATCCCAACAATATTTTAATTTTATCCTCCACTTCAGGGGCAATGCGCAGGAGGTTGAGGGAGCCACCGGACCCCACTGAAAAAATAAAATTTATCTTTCAAAAACGATGTAGTTTTTTATAGTGACCTCACTCAAAAAAAATCTTCCTAGAACCCCACTCTCCATAATATTTCAAATTTATCATCCATATCAGTGGCAGACGCATAACAAGGGGTGCGGGCACAAGACCCCACTTAATTTTTTTTAATTTTACCTTACAAAATCGATGTAGCTTTGATTAGTGACATCGCTCAATTTTTATCTTCCCAGGACCCCACTCTCACGGCACGCTCACACACTCTCTCTCAATCTCTCTTTGTCTCCCTTTCTCTCAATCTCTCTCTCACCGTCTCACACCAAATGACCAAAGTCATGGCCAAATCCAAACCCTAGAAGTTGCGGCACTCCTTTCTCCTGCCCAAAAAAACCCCATTTTTTTGTCGATTTAGACAAAGGACGTGGATTGAAACTAGATCTTCAAATATTATTCGATAAGAAGCACTTTATCTCTTCCCATTTTATTGCATCTGAAATTAGGGCTTTTAATTTTGGGTTACATAGTTGATTTAATTAAAGGATGAGTTTGATGAATTGGTGTATGAAAACAACATTGGAGCCTTGGTTGAGCTTGTATTGGATCAATTTGAAGGTAAATTTTAATTTGCTTGAGTTATTTGTTGGTTTCTTCATTATTGAGCTTATATCCAAAATTAGGGTTTTTATTTATTAAATTTGTTTAGCTTCGCTATTGAAACATGTTGTGTTGATTTGCTTAAATCCATTAGACTATTTAGGTTTTTAAACCGAAAAAGGCTTATTTATATATCCTAAATAGTTCAGTCAGCCGTTAGCCTCCAAATGTACCATCATCAAGTAGCTAGAAATTGCTAACCATTCTATAGTGTCAGTACTCTTACTCCTTATGTTTAAACATATCTGTTACTGACATTTACCATATTTGTGCTTTGATAGCTCTTAATATCTTTTGTCTCTCACACAAGATCTATGTGATCTTATGAAGAGATACTCTTCTAAATTATTGAAGATACTGAAGCATTCATACTCTCTCACAAGCAAAATACTCACTCGAAGTGCCTCAGCCACAAACATTAGCTAAATAGTCATCCAGTTCATGTTTTAGACAATCAATGTTTTGATATTCCTTAATTCTTTCAAATCATTAAGGAATCATTTGATTTTTTCACGAGTGTGATTGATTCTCAATCATACTCCACATACACCGGTCTTTGTTGTATATTGATTCATTAGTGATCACTAGATTATTAATAATATTAGTGCACTTCAAAAATTCAAGTTTGACCAATTTGGTAGTGGTCGTAACAGTTTATACTGTGAACCATTTTATACCATGTGTTATTTACTTGTCATTATGTGAAATTGCCTTAACACTTAAGGAGGTTCAATCTACTGAAGTGTTAACCAATCCTTGCAACAATTGCATATTTGATTATTTATATATATATTGTCTTTCAACTCATTCCTTATTATTAAGTGATTAAACCAAAACTCTTTTCAAAGTTGAACTGTGTCAGCTACTGACCAAAGAAGATTTTAACTTCATCAAACAAACTATCAGCAAGCTCACAAAGTTCTCCTTTTCGCTACATTTTTTGAAGTTTTCAGAACTACCCTAAAAGTTTTAAAAGACTATTCACTCCCCCTCTAGCCTTATTTGTTGCTAACTGGACTTACATTAGCTTATTTTGGTTACATTTTTTGCATTCTTTGTATCAGTAGCTTGAGGATTTGTTAATTGTTAATCATAATTTTGCATTTAATAATGAAAACAATAACATTGTTACAAATTAAACTGGGGTAAGGAAATGTATAGTTGTTTAATTTGGAGAACTTGAATGTAAACATTGACGAAAGAAATTTTTTGTGATCCCATTGAAATAATTTGTGGGATCTCTTACTGCTATACATTTGATATTGACATATTGATTATACTCAAATATTATTATAATTATGACCAATTTTCATACTAGTTATATATTTCTTAATTATTTGATTTTTCAAACATGAAACTTTGGGGTGGAGTAGATTTAACCATTCTCGTGCATATCACCTAGATTTGTACAATAATTTGTAAAAAAAAAAATTGCATCTCTAACATTACTATGTGATTTGTGAATACTTTTATATAAACCAATCTATGATTTATTATATAGTAGTACATTATAACACATTGGTTCTAGATTCGAGTATTTTTTTATAATTCAAACTTTAAAAATATTGAACTTCTGAAAAAGGTCTTCTACTCAACTGTTTCAGGTATTTTTATTAATTTTGAAGCATTAATCAACAAAAAATATGTTATCACATTTTTTTTGTTTGAGTTGAGAACTCATATATCAAAAAGTGCACCCTTTTTTGTGCCATCAAACAAAATTAAACATGAGTCATCGACCATCCATGAGTCATGTGAGAGAGAGGGGTACATTTTGTGGTACAAGAGGTCTGAGCTCTTTTTTATCCACGATAACACTTGTTTAACGAAAAAAATGAATAGGGGGGGGGGACAATCTAAGGGCGATAAAATCATATAGGAAAGAAATAAAAGTGAGACCATTGTATAAGGACTTTTTCGCTATTATGGTAAAGTTTAGCCCATTTTATTCAAGCAAAAATCTTATGGCTTATGGAGTACTATAGTATATTAAAGTTGGAGATGACAACTCTAATAGTGACATATCACTCAATTTTTTATAGTGTTGAATTCTCAAGCCTTTACATCATTTGACTTGAGACTTTTCATTTTCTAGTTAATACCTAAAAAAATAATAATTAATATGATATTGTGATATTAATCATTTATTATTAATTTTTTTATTGTTAATGATAGTGGAAATCTTATATAAAAAGATTTTTATTACCAACATCATTTCTTAACCAATGTGGGATTATATTATTATATTGGCATTGGGTACTTTACTCTAATGATCCACTTCTAACATCATTCTTTAAGCATTGATATCTTATTCATCCAAAACTCGATTTGAACAAATAAATGTATCATTTTGATGTTTTCACCGAATAGAACACATTTACACAATTATCTTTGCCAATAAACAAATGACACGTAAAGAAATTCGTACATCAAGTTGCGCAATTTTTTTTTATTAAAAACGCTAATTTTTCAACAAGTATAGTATTAGGTAAGTACTTTAATGATTTCTAAAATAAACATTAATTTATAATCAATGTAAGATGCATCTCTACTATAATTACCAATAAAAGTGATGTACAAACATTGGTTGAAAATTGATGTTGGTTTAAAAAGTATTTAAATAAATGACTTTTACTAAACTAACAAAAGATGATATAAATTTACAATTGTTAGAAGTTGATGTTGACTTTAAAAGTCCTTAGACAAAATTTTACCAATAAAAATGATTTATTCCTTATTGGTTACAAATAATTATTTTAGTTTAAAGGTTTCTAGATAAAATTCTTTTACTAACAATAGAATAGATGTATCTCACAATATATATAAAATAATGTTGGTTTCAAAAGTATTAAGATAAAAGACTTCTATTATTATTATTATTATTATTATTATTATTATTATTATTATTATTATTATTATTATTATTATTAGAATAGATGTATCTCACACTCGTTATAAAATGATGTTGGTTTCAAAAGTTTTAAGATAAAAGACTTATACTATTATTATTAATATAATAATACTAGTATTCTTGCCCGTGTCGATGGCACGGTGTCAATTTGAGAATTTATCAATAAATGAAATAATGTAGCAATGAACCTAAATACCTAATAAAATAAAACATTTTACTTCGATATTTATTTATAAGAAAACCAAGAAATAAATATTTTAATTGTAACTACTGTTAAAATACAAAAATAAAATTTTATTGTTTTCTCAATAACAAAAACTCGGTCTTCTTTTTCTGGGGATTTTTGCTTAACTTTGTAAATATGAGATGTAATAATTTTGTCAATTATCTCCACCTATATATGAGATAAAGAAAATTCAAACATATTCAATTAACCAAATTTTATGCTTCATCTACAAAACTCGAATCCTCCCACATATTATCATACAAAATCTAACAGGCGAACGAAGATGCATTTGATCCAAATTAATCAACCCTAAAAGCTAAAAACATGGCAATTAAATCAATGGAAACCAATACACATACTCTAACAAACGAAACCACAACAATGAGAAGATGTCCAACATTCTATAAAAATAAACTTGTACCCGAGTCGATGGCATGGTGCCAGTAAGAGCGTGGTCAATGTATGAATCGAGCATGATGAAAAAAATTAATTAAGAAACTACAACTAAATATTTGTAAAACCGTAAAGGCCTCTTTGCCCAGAACGGAGGGATTAATTAATAATTTGTACATGAAACTACGGGCCGACCAAAAAAATGGGTCGAACAAAATTTATGAATTTTTTTTATTTGTATAAGAAATTGCGGGTCGGAAAAAAATTAAATTACCGGAAAAAAATGGGTCAGACAAAAATTAAATTGATTAAGTTAATTAAGATAATAATTAAAAAGAAAAAAATTAAAATACAAATATTCAAAACTTACCTCTGGACAAAAATTAAATTGATTAGTTATGCACGTTAAAACAATAAATCTCAGTAAAACAATATCGGTAAAACCATAAAACAATAAATGTAAAACTGTAAAACCGTAAATAATAATTCAGCCATAGAATATGCCTTTATTGGAACAATTATCTATTTTTGGAAGAAAAAGAAGCAGCAAAATTGGAAAAAGTAACTGCCTTTCACACGTTTAAAATTTAGATTAAATGTAGAGCGTAAGATTGCAGTAAAAGAATTAATCTCAGCCTGTAATTAGCATTTACCAATTACACATGTGTTTTGGCATCTCTGTGCCTATGGCACGGTACCAGTATATATGATTTCGTCAATTCAAATGACTATACCTAAATAGAAGGTGCTATTTTAAAAAAATATTACAGTTGAGGGGTACATTGCTTCAAGTGATAGTTGAGGGACAGATATTTTATAAGATGTGATTGTTCAAAAGATTAATCGCAGGGTGCGACTTTGTAATATGAAGATAAAATATAGGGAGAAGAAAAAGGGGTGACTACTCATAATATTAATTGTAGGGGGTTAAAAATGGATAACTAATAACACATGTGAATGTGAGGGTGAATCTCAATCATTAAATTTTTAAAGATAATTTAATCTCAACCTCTAAATAGCCCTAGTCAATTACCTAGTTGTTTTATAAGGAAACCTAATTCTAATAGTATAAGGAAACTTAAAAGAGGAGATTATTCAAATAAATGACAGCCGTAGGATGATAGTAAAAAATTAAATTAAATCTTGACCTCTGAATAGCCCTAGTCAATTACCTAGCTTTTTTATAATATAGATTACTTTGATGAGTACATTGCTTCAAGTGATAGTTGAGAGACTGATATTTTATTAGGGGTGGTTGTTCAAATGACTAATCGCAGGGTGCGACTTTGTAATATGAAGATAAAATATAGGGAGAAGAAAAAGGGGTGACTACTCATAATATTAATTGTAGGAGGTTAAAAATGGATAACTACTCACACATGTGAATGTGAAGGTGAATCTCAACCGTTAAATTTTTAAAGATAATTTAATCTCAACCTCTAAATAGCCCTAGTCAATTACCTAGTTGGTTTATAAGAAAACCTAATTATAATAGTATAAGGAAACCCAGAAGAGGAGGTTACTCAAATAAATGACAACCGTAGGATGATAGTAAAAAAATTAAATCGACATCCAGAATAGCCTAGTTAATTACCTGCTTCTTTTATAATATAGATTATAGTTGAGGGTACATTGCTTCAAGTGATAGTTGAGAGAGGCGATATTTTATAAGGGGTGATTGTCAAAAGACTAATCACAGGGTGCGACTTTGTAATATGAAGATAAAATATAGGAAGAAGAAAAAGGAGTGACTACTCATAATATTAATTGTAGGAGATTAAAAATGGATAACTACTCACACATGTGAATATAAGGGTGAATCTCAACCGTTAAATTTTTAAAGATAATTTAATATCAACATGAATAGCTGATCAATTACCTAGTTGTTTTATAAGGAAACTTAATTCTAATAGTATAGCGTATAAGGAAACGGCTGAGAAGAAGAGGTTACTCAAATAAATTGACCATATAGGATGATAGTAAAAAATTAAATCCACGACCTCTAAATAGCCCTAGTCAATAAAGCTTATTTATAATAGATTAGATCTTCATGCAGTGTCTATGGCACGATTGTCGATATATCGAAGATTCATCAATTGAAATAGCGGTGCCTATATAGGATAATGCGATTTGAAAAAAAATGTTACATTGGGGATACATTGCTTCAAGTGATAGTTGAGGGATTGATGTTTTATAAGGGAATTGTGTGTTGAAGAAAGATTGTCCTTGAGGGTGTGACTTTTTGTAATATGAAGATAAAATATAGGAGAGAAGAAAAAATTGGTGGCTTATTATATTAATTGTAAGGGATGACTTGTAATAGAGAAATAAAAAATAGGGAGTTAAAAATGGATAACTACTCACACATGTGAAAGTGAGGGTGTTGAATCTTTAAATTTAAAGGATTTGCTTAAAAACATTTCACTTGATTGTCAGCCAGGACAAGCAACTTAAATTTGGTCAGCTGGTTATTATTTTGTCAGCCAATCTTCTCGGTGATCAATACGTTGCTATGAAATGAGTTTATCTTTTCCTTATTTGTTTAAACATACTCTAGTACTAACTCTTTCCTACTTTGTGTTGTGATAGATGTCCTGCCATATAATATCTCCCAAGATCCTTTACGATCTTACATACGTGATAACACATTTTCAAAATTCAAATGTGTTCCTAACGGGTTGCTCACTCAGACTATCTATATATACCCATTGGAAGCACTGGTGAAGACAACGAATCTGAAGAATTTTTCAAGTCAAGAAACTTTCCACTCACAAACTCTCAGTCTTCGTCTTCAGAAAACTTTAGCTAGATACTGTCATTGAAAATTTCTTTCTAGTTATTGTTTAGGCAAAACAAGAGTACTTCGGTTCAAATTATTTCAACTTCGATAAATTTTGTCTCACGAGTTTGATTGTTTCTCAATCATTCTCCCAAACACGGTCTTTTGTTGTACAACGATCCATTAGAGATCAATTAAGATTTTTAATAAAGTTAGTGCACTTCAAAAATCCAAAATCGACCAACTTGGTAGTGGGCGTAGCGAGTTTATCGTGAACCACTTCAAGCTGAATTGTCGGCCATTTCTTATATCCACGCTAGCCGACTTAACACTTAATAAGTTATTAAAGCGATTAAGTGTCGGCCGATAACAACACTGTTTGCTTACTTGTTTAGTTAACTTGTGTTCGAATTTCCTCTCTATATTCGGTGATCATACCTCAAAACAAATTTCTTTTGAAAAGCTGTTGTGTCGATCAAGCGACCAACTCACTTGACTTAAGGAATTTCAAAAGTGTCGATAGCCAATGACCATCTCTTGATTATTGACAAGATCAAGTTTTCATTGCCAATATTTTAGGATTTTCAAATCAACCACCAAAAGTTTTTAAAGGCTATTCACCCCCTCAGCCTTAGCGTTGCCATCTGGACTTACAATTGGTATCAGAGCTAAGCTTTTTGAAAAATTATTTTCCAAGCCTAACAGCTTGAAAGCTCGATCATGGCAACTCTAAAAGCTTTTCAATCAAACAATGTCACTCAAGTTCCCATTTTTGATGAAGATCACTTTGATATACGGAAGGAAAAGAATTACAAGATATATGAACAATATAGACAAGCGGTTGATGGAATGTGTAAGAGGTGGTCTATGCAACCAATGAAAATAAACACTAAAGTTGGTAAATCTTACTGCGGATGATGATCTTGTAAACCCTCTTGCTCTGTTTGAAGAAGAATATGTTCTCAAACCTCAAGCGAGAATGGGTGAGGAAGATAAGATTCCGATGAATTTGGATGCAGGTACATATCCTGTCAAGTGCGGTACCTGATGAAAACTACAAGCAGATATATGACTGTGTGACGACTGCCAAGGAAATTTGGGATGCTCTTGTAGAATATGTAGAAGGAGATCAGAATACCAAGGACAACAAACTATCTGTTGCATACAAGAATTTGATGCATTCAAGAAGGACCCAAAAGAATCCTTAAAAATGCCTCTGACAGATTTCTCGAGGTAAGTAACGAGATGTTCTTCTCTTGGCAAAGTTTATAGTATGAAAGATTTAAATATGCGTTTTCTTAGCGGTTTAGGAAGTAGATGGCATGTAAAAGTGGCGCCATAAAGGAAGCTAGAGACTTGAACAAAACTCATATCACGTAGTCTTGTTGCAAGTCTAAAAATTTATGAAAAGAAGTTCTCAAAACTCAAGAAATTGAGAAAAATTTCAAGGAATATCTCTTCAAGTGAAGAAGAAGAAACATTAAAACTTCTACATCTCGGTCGGATGATGACTTTGATGAAGATGAATTTCTTTGCCTTTGCTAGACAATTTAGAAAATACAAATCTTTCAAAAGAATTTTAAAAACCTTGACAAATTTTCAAAAGTCTACTTCAAATTATCAAAAACCTTCTCCAAGCTTCCAAAAACCATCTACTCCAAACTTTCAAAACCTTACTTCAAATCAAATGAAGACAAGGTTGAGAAAAGAAAAAGCTGTTATGCTTTAAGCTGAGAAAGCACTTGGTCACTTTGCTTCAAAGCGTCCTTTTACAAGAAATGAGTATTATAAAAGAGCTCCCGAAATTTTGAAAAACAAAAGGTTTGGTTGCGAGAAGATCAAAATCTTGCAACTTGGATTGAAAGCAGACTACGAAGATGAATCTGGCGATTTTGAGCAAGAAGCAAATTTATGTCTTGTAGCGAGAATCGCTATATATGATTCGAGAAAATGAGCTTCAAGTCCTAAATACTCAAAAATGCCCGATAATGGAGTCAAGCTCACCTATTACAAACCCCAATGACAAAGGTCATCAAACGATCGGTTTGTGGTTAAAAAATAGGAAATGGATTTTATGGACAAGGAATAATAAGTCGACAGAAAAGAAAGTCAAGTCGGTTTCTCCAGGCTGCTAAAATAACTCATGATTCAAAAGGCGGGAGGAGAAGATTGCTTGACTCAAGTGTTGATGATTTGTTGGAACAAATGCAAGAAATGTATTCAAGTTTGAAACACTTAAAAGAATCCATTTTTCTTTATCTAGTGACTTTGAAAGAATTTAGAAGAAAGCGTGAGCTTAAGAAAATCAATGAACTTTACAAAGTTCGGCGAAAGAGTTCTTTGGAACTTAAAAGTCTCAATGAAAAATATGAAACTCAAGCAAAAATCTCGGATGCCCAATTCTTGACCTTGTAGAAAGAAATCTTCGGCCGACCAATGTTGTTGATACTTATTCAAAGTCAAAAGGCTTTGTAGAAACTATCATCGGACAACGAAAGATCATGAAGACCAGCATGGTCTTGGATACTCAAAAATGATGAAGGTTGTGAGATCGGACGGTCAAAAGGTGAACCTAAGATTACGAAAAGGACAAGGGATTAGTCTATAATCTTTGTACCATTTACTTATCGAAACAAGAATCGGCACAAGAGGAACATCAACAAAAGGATAGGGTGAACAATGAAAGTTGTCGGTCTTACGGTCACAAACCTCAAAATCGGTCGGCTAACTCAAAAGCCGACAAATGTCGGTCAAGCGACAAGTGTCGACTAGGCGACAAAAGGAGGATTCGAAGAAGGGCAAGCGACAAGTTCAAGCCAATAAATTTTGTTCTTTGCTAAGACCTCAAATTTGAATCAAAAAGAATCAAAGAATTCACCTCAAATGGTGATAAACTGGTTACCACAAGTGTAATATTTGTTCTACGTTTGGTCATCGGACACATGAATGTTTATATAGATTTAAACCTATTGTGAGAATCAAAAGCCTAATTATAGGCAAGTCACGGATCTTAGAAGAAAACTAACCCTTTGGACCCAAAAGTATAAAGGGTACCATGATTTAAATATTCATATTTCGGGTATGCTTAATGGTGATGAACATTCAAGCGGCGTATGGATATTAGGCGGTGGATGCTCGGACACATGGTGGATCGGTGAACTTCTCACTAACATTATTGCGACAAAGGACCTTACGTAATCTTTGGGGACAATTCAAAAGGAAAAACTATTGGCTATGGATCCATTATCGGAGGATCTATAATAATTGAAAATGTCTCTACAGTACAAGTGCGAAACACAATCTTCTAAGTATCTCACAATTCGTGATAAAGGTATGAAATTTGTTCATTCTCCTCCACACATTGTTTCATCAAAAGCAGTCTCACAAATGAAATTTTGCTTCTTGGTACTAGAAAAAAAATGTTTTTGCTATAGATTTACTTTCCTTAAATAACGAGTACTCAAATTTGTCTTGTAGCAAATAACATTTCCAAAAATTCATGGCTTTGGCACAAAGGCTTTCACATTTAAACTTTAAGTATCTTTCAAAACTTTCAAAGGAGATTTGGTAAAAGGTTGCCTTCCATAAATTGTCCCTCGACAAAAATGTGATGCTTGTATTTTGGGAAAAATAACAAAAGTCCCTTTTAAACCAAAACCATATCTTTCTACCAAAAGAACTCTTGAGCTTCTACACATGGATTTATTTGGTCCTGTAACTACTGCAAGCTTAGGAGGAAGCAAGTATACATTAGTTGTTGTGGATGACTATTCTAGATATACTTGGGTTGAGATGATGCAATCCAAAGATGAAACTTCTGACATTCTCACTTCCTATTCGAGAATTCCTTCAAACTCAAAAAGAATGTGAGATTATAAGTGTTAGATCTGACAATGGAACAGAGTTCAAAAATCTTGGGATGGACACATACTGTGATGATCATGGAATTGATCATAACTTTTCAGCAGTAAGAACTCCGCAGCAAAATGGTATAGCTGAAAGGAAGAACAGGACTTTGATCGAAGCAGGTAAAACAATGTTAGCTGAAGCAAAATTGCCAAAATATTTTTGGGCGAAAGGCATCAACCGACTTGTTTTACTCAAAATAGATCTCTTATAAACAAATTTCATGGTAAGACTCCTTATGAAATATGGAGAGGTAGAACACCAAATATTGCTTTCTTTAAAATCTTTGGGTGTAAATGCTTCATTCATTACAATGGTGGAGACTACAGAGGTAAATTTGATGAAAAAGCTGATGAAGGTATTTTCGTTGGTTATGCCAAGCATAGTAAAGCATATAGAGTTTATAATAGAAAAACTCAAGTAATTGTTGAATCTATGCATGTTAATTTTGATGAATCAAGTTTAATTGAGTATTTTGAGACTCCTGATGTTACTAACAATTTTGAAATATTTGAGACAGGAAACAGTACAGGTTCAATTCAAAATAATCCTCCATCTTCAACTCCTACTACAGAAACTCTAAACCTTCAAAATGAATCTAATCAGTCAGACACCCTTCAGCCAGCTGACAATTCTCATCCTATTACAATAGATCAGTCAGCTGACACACTTAGTCCTGAAGTCATTGACCAAGCGACATACACCTCTTTACCTTTGCAAGCGAGCCTCTTGATCTTCCAAGGGAAATTAGGGAAGCTAGACACCATCCAGTTTCAAATATCATTGGAGACCCTTTTGCTGGTCTAAGAACCAGAAGTAGCTCCAGAAATGAAACTCTTGATTCTCATGCTTTTGTCTCTTCCATTGAACCCAAAAAGATTGATGAAGCCTTGGAAGATCCCCAGTGGATTGAGGCCATGCAAGAAGAGCTAAATCAGTTTGAAAGATGTAAGGTTTGGGAACTTGTGCCTAGACCTACAGATCAACAAGTCATTGGAACAAAATGGGTGTTTAGAAACAAATTGGATGAAGAAGGAAATGTTACTAGAATAAAAGCGAAGGTTGGTAGCCCAAGGTTATAGGCAGGAGGAGGGCATTGACTATGACCAAACTTTGCTCACAGTAGCTAGACTTGAAGCCATCAGTTATTTCTTGCCTATGCAACCTTCAAAGACTTCAAGGTATATCAAATGGACGTGAAAAGTGCATTCTTAAATGGAGACCTTCAAGAACAAGTATTTGTTGAACAACCTCTGGATTCATTGACCTCAAAAGAAGGACCATGTCTACAAATTAAGAAAAGCCCTTTATGGTCTTAAGCAAGCACCAAGAGCATGGTATGAA